>OZ018323.1:127345697-127730188 GCA_963969495.1 Ceratothoa steindachneri
ATAACGTTGATGGGAGCCTTCAGCGCAGGCTGCAGGGTCAAAGCTTTTTTCCTTTAATCTCCCTAGCTGTCGGTTGGCATTCGCCAGATCGGTGCCTTAACAGAAAAAAAATAATCCCACAGACTTTTGGGCACATTCTTGTTTTGTCCCAGCCCGGGGATGGGGGGGACGGGGGCTATCATCGCCTACGTTACCTGTCACGGTACCGATACGAGCAGGAAACACTCGAGACCGGTTTGTGCACACTTGACTCTGAAGTATACGACTTTTTGAAGGATGGCCTCCATTTTATTTTTGTTTTGGGTACATGCCCGGCGACTGGGTTGAGGTGCCCCCCCCCCTCCCCCCAACGACAGAGCATGCATTTTTGTCTTATTTATTGCTATTGTTTGTTCTTTGTTTTTCTCATTTTATGCCCTGGGTTGTTGGCTTTGATTTTTTAATTTTGATGTAGCTCATGAATTGACTAAATAGACTACTTTATGTAGTTTTGTCGACTCCGTAAGAGGCACGGCGATTTGCTTTCCTGGTGCCGTGCTGACGAGACTCAGCACCCCGTCTGGCCCCAGCTTAGCCTCTTCTCCTTTTTTTCTGACTGCCTCTGTTTTTACCCTACTTTCTCACTTTCCCTAAAACCTCTCCCACAACTTTCTCTGGTCGAACTCTAATTTCACAGGGTAGACGCTGACCAGCTTCCTCTCACCCAAATATCACGGATCGGGAATGAGGGGGGAGGGGAGGATGTTCTCACCCCTGAGTTCGGGTTTGAGGGGTGGGTTTTTACAACCTGCTTCATCCCCACCCACACCTTCCTCACGTACCCTTTCTTCTTCCTTTCCATCTCTATCAATTTTACGCCGAGCCCACTATGGAGCCGGTATGCTGATGGGCTTCCAGGCTACTAGGCGGGAGGAATGCCTTCAAATGGCGGCAGCTGGCTTTGCCGTCCCCGTACTCACCCCTCACAGAGCGGGCTATTGTGATGGGAGCTGCGTCCCGTATAAAAAACAGGGTCACCATGCCCAATGATGATGATGAAAAAAAAACCCTCTTTACAATCGTCGGAACTGCCTTCAGGCAACTCCACCGAAAAAAATGGAGGTCCCCCCCCTCATCCTGTGATTTCGCAGGGGACCCTCCAAACTACTTATAATGGAGAGGAGGCTTACTCCTCTCCTATGCTTACAGGTGTAGGGGACTCCCCCTCAACCCACTCTCTAAGGCGCCCTTGGGTGCCTCCCTCTTTCCAGCGGCAGTCCCTCCTTTTCTTTCACAAGGGACTGCCAAGAAAGCACGCAGATGGCCCATAATTGACCGCTTCTACTGGGAGCGGCGAGAGAGGGCTAACTTCCTTAGGGGGGCAAGGGAAGACGGGGCCCATCAGCCCATGTCCGCCAAAGACCTGCGGGCGGGCATAGCGAATTTACAGGGGGTCACAGTACGTACCCCGTAGCTTTCCAGACGGATGCCAGCTCACCGGTCTAGAATACCCTAAAAGATACCTCGAAGGGGACCTGTGATATCTTGCGGGGGGATGGCCACTTGGAGGCCCCCTCTGAGATAAACATAGTCCCTGAGGCGACCCAGATGGTAGGACCTTTCCCTCGGTGCTAAGCACTGAACCCGAGTCCGCCCCTGTGCAAGGTCCTCCTCAAACTGATTGGGCCCCTGAGGTCTTACAGGAAAAGGAGCAGTCTCCTCCCCCAGCTAGTGCCCCTGTGAGAGCCAAGGCCTTCTCCATTTCGCAGAAGGATTTGACTGAGGCCAGTCCATCTGGCATAGGGGTTGCCGCCGGCGGAGAGTAAAAGCGGATTCATCCACCGCCCTCCTCTCTTAAAAAGACTCGGGGCTCATCTCCTTCTGCGGGTGCCACGGGGTTCGACGGGTCTGCTGCCGTTTCGGTAAGCAACCAAGCCAAGATCGGCACGTCCGGCACATTGCTCCTCCGGGTGGGGAGCCCCAGACTAATAGCAAAAGTGCGCAGAGCGGAGCCTCGATTACGTCGGTGCCCAACATTCAGAGGCTACCTGGCGTTTTCGAGCCCGCTGTCATCAAACGGCTATTATTAGTGCCCTTTGGACACTGGATAGCACGCCTGTGAGTGTGATGCCGCATTCTACCATGAACTTCGTGAAAGGAGTAGTTTATGCGAGGGAATTCGTGGACGACTCCATAGATGACATCACTTTAGAGCTGGCCGTCCATGGGGCGGTCAAGGTCGAACGTGTGATGAGAAAACAGGGAGGAGCCTCGAGACCCACCCCTACACTCTTCGTCACGTTAGACTGTGACAAGCTCCCTGAGTCGATGCGTGTCGGTTGCTATCACTACCGCGTGAAGGCATTCGTGCCACTTCCGCGGAGGTGCTACTACTGTCACCGCTTCCGCCATAGTAATTGCTACTATAGACGCGCATATTCGGGATTACCCGAAGTCTGTGTAAGTTACTCCAAGGCTGCACACAATCATCCAAATCGTGTGTGGCCAAGTGTGTCAATTGCGGAGAGCTGCACCCCGCTTCTTCGAATCAATAGGGTGTGTATCTCCTTGAGAAGTAAATCCTGGTCGTTCAGGCACACGATCGCCTCTCATTTCACGAGGCTCAGGACTTTGTCCTGCCGTGCCTGGCACATCCTATGACTCAATATTAGGAAATACACCCACTGCTCCTGGCCCCTCCAGGCCTACGAGCATGGTCGTTTCCGTGTATATTCGGAACCCTTCTGCGGGTTCTACCCACCCCTGGTAAAGCTGGCGGCACAAAGGGTTCACACTCAGCTCCGGCTAAAACCAGGGCTCCCATCCCTATCCCCAGCGTGACCGTTTCCCGTAAGGTGACATCACCCCTGAAGATGGTCGTGAAGCCATCTTCTGGGGTTCCTAAAGCTGCCCCCGAAAGGAGGACAGCACTAAAGGTGCTTGGGCTCTTTCGTCCACACTAGTGGTAAGCTGGGTGGCTCGGAGACGGTGGATCCTCCAAAAGATGGACCCCAGCTCGCCTAAGGTTTCGAGGCGGAGGGAGGAAAAGACGCATGGCGAGCCCAACCTCCCACGATTGGTCCTCGAAGGCGACACCGCCTTCAGCGCATTGTCAAGCCAATTGCGCCCGGAGTTCTGCCTCCGGGAAGCGTACGGCCATTCCTGTGAGGTTCTTCTCTTCGAAGAGGATCCCCGCGTCTCCTCCGAGCTAGTCCTGGAGGGCATATTCCTTCAATGGAATTTCCGCTGACTCCGGGCCAACTGGGAGAAGCTGCGGAGGCTCGTCTTGTCCAGTCCCTTTAGCTATCTTTTTTGCAGGAGACCATAGGGGCGCGTCCCTCATGCTCACCCTCTCGGGGTATAAAGGTGTAGCTACCCCACCACCATGCGATGGGGGCGGGCCAGGAGGAAACGCGATTTACACCCGGTATGATGTCTCCATTCTTCTCTTTGTTATAGATACCTCCTTTCAGGCAGTATATGTGCAGCTGCACCTGGATAGGAAGTATACTGTTATTTCCGCGTACATTCCACCGTCAGCTGACTTCAACGCGGGCGCTTCTGCCGCGTCGTGGCACGTTGGCCGAGGCCCTTTCTCTTGCTCGGAGATCTGAACGGTTGACACCCCCTCTGGGGAGCCTACCCTGTTAATCACAGAGGTCAAGTCCTTGCTGACCTGATCGACGAGCTTGAAATAGATGTCCTAAATGTGGATGACTTTACGCATCACTACCCTGGAACCGCTTCATTTTCCTGTCTGGATCTATCTTTGTGCTGTCCGGATGCACAGCCTAATTTTGGGTTAGGGGTAGGCAATGACCTCCATGATAGTGATCATTTTCTGGGCCGCTGCCTACCCGAGATTCCGCTCCGATGGTGCTTGACGAGGGCGCGGTGGTCCGCATTTCAGGAAATAACTGATTTATCTGTCTTAAGTCGAGGAGTTTAGGTTGGTAGATGAAGCCGTTGACTTCTTCTCCGGTAACCTCATCGCCGTGCGCCTGACTACTATTCCTAAAACGTCTGGCCGTTTTGCACGCTGACCGCTCCTGTGGTGGTCAACCGAGTGTGAGACAGCCCTCAAACAGAATCGTTATGCCTACATGCGCTTTAAGCGCCGCCCGACTGACTTCACTGCCTGTGAATTTCGTCGAGCTAGTGCTAGGTTCCGGTATATTTAGAAGCACGCCCGCCTCTTTTCCTGGCCGGCAGACGTGTCTTCACTTAACGAGAAGACCCCTCTAGCAGAGGTATGGAAGCGAGTCAAAGGAATTCGGTGCAAGTTCTCGCATGAACCCCTTCCGGTTCTCCAGGAGAATGGGACCGCAATCTCGGCCCCCTCGTCCGTGGCGGAATCCTTCACGACCGCTTTCTCTGCATTCTCTAGCCGGGATGCTGCTCTGCTAGCATTTAATGCACGTCCTGATGTCGCGGAAGGCCTCCAGCTGGACTTTACTTCCAGAGGCGGAGAACCCTTCAACGACAGGTTTACTTTGAGAGTGTTGCGTTCCGCTCTTGCTTCGTGCGCGGACACCGCCCATTGTCCTGATGATGTCCCGTACGCCATGCTTCTACCCTAGGTGAGCGAGGCATGGCCTTTCTGTTAGATTTGTTTAACAGGATCTGGGTGGAGGGTCTCCTCCCAGACTCCTGGCGAATCGCTACTGTGCTCGCCTTTCGCAAACCGGGAAGAGATTTATCTACCCCGGCCGGTTTCCGCCCAAAAACACTAACCTCCTGCGTGTGCGAGTTGATGGAGAAATTGGTAAATGTTAGATTAGCCTCTTTTCTGGACAGGGGAGGGCATCTGTTTTCTGCACAGAGCGGCTTCCGCAAGTTCCACTCGACGTCGGATGCTCTGCTCCGACTGGAAGATGCCATCTGCGAGGCCTTCCTTCGTAGACAGTACTACGCCACGGTGTATTTTGATCTGAAGAAGGCCTATGATACCGCATGACGATACGGTATCATGGAAATTGTGATTTATAGCTATTCACAAAGCGCCCTGAGTGCTATCCGGGCATTGGAATTTCAGCATCCCCTCTTTGCGATATCAGTGACGCCACGGTTTTGGCGAGCCGGGCGGATGTCGAGAATATCTGTTGCTGGGTTCCTGCAGGGAATGAGGGCGCCAAAGAGTCCGCGAGGACTCTGCGACCAGACCAGCGTTTCGCTCTTCCTCACCGATTACATGGCAGGAATAAGGGCAGTTCTCCGAGCTGGTTGGCAAAGAAGATGATCTTCTTTTTTTTTTTAATTTAGGAGCCTATCTGGTGTCAAAGAAAATGAGACACGGTCGAGGGGAACTTAAAGTTGCGTGCCATTGCGCCTCAACCCTTTCCCCTGGACCTACCCCTAAATGCCGCGACAGCTTCAGGTTGCTTTCTGTCGTCTCCGAATTGGACGCACCGTCATTTGATGGAGCGCTTGCCTCCGCCTTACTGTGAAGACTGTTCGGCAACTCCTTGTTGAATGTCCCATTCTGGGCGATCTTCGCGCACGTTACCTGCCCTAGTACCGGGATGGGCTGGGTCGCTACCGCTTCTCCCTTGTACTCGGGACGAGTTCGTGTACACTGACTTGTGAACTTCACGACTTTTTGGACGAGGCTGGCCTCCTCCACTTTATTTGACCTTTTGTGCGTTTCTTTTTGTAGGTCGCATGTTCCTGCGCCGGGGGGTGGGGGGGCAATCCCCCACGCCGGAGCACGCTTCTTTCTTGCCTTTTTGCTTCTCGTTAATTTTGTATAGCCTTTGTTTTTTTATCGTTATTTGTTAGTTACATATTGTTATTTGTTTTTTTAATATAGCTTAGTAATTGGCTGTGTTGTGTACGGCGACTTATGCCCAAGTAGGCAGTCGCCAGATAGGTACCACAATAATAAAAAAACAAAACATTTTAACCCCTAATACAGCGAGCATTTACAAAGAGCGCTATCTCTACACAATACGAATTAGGGGCTTCTCGTCCTGCCCGCGGTGCAGTTTGGAGAGTTCCTAGGATTGCCATCCGATGTTATATGCATAAGTGTTTTAACGACCTCCTTCCCTGACCACAATCCTTTTTTAACAGAACTTTGCATATCTGACCTTGCAAGAAGTAGATATTCCCCCCCAGAAACCCCCTCGTCCAGACCTTGCCAAAGGCGTAAATGGTACTTCGTGAATCAATTAACCGCCAACTCATTCACCTCAAATAATTAAACTGCCTTCACGCACGTAGAGCTGTAGTTAAGAGTGGGACCACAAATAGTAAAATTTGTAATGTATTTTATTAATCGGTATTTAGCCAATTTTCTCTATTGAATTTTAGTGTTGAATTGCTTTAAATTTTGTTGATTATGAGTTAATGTGATTATGCCTGGGTTTGCTGGATAAGAATTACATAGTTTATAATATTTCAGTGAAAGTACCTGCACAGGAAGTATTTGATGTTAAAAAGGCAATATTTTTAGTTGTTTTATTATGGTGTGCCATATGCCGAAAGTACAAGTTAAACTAATTATAAATGAGAGTTCAAAATATAAAGGGTGTTTATAGAGTTCATTTGCTTGAGGGTCACGAGGAATGATTTGTCTTTCAGTATTTATAAAGTGAATGAGTGTATATTATGTATTAAATAGCATGGGTGGACCTCGTAAAAACAAGGTTTTTTGCTAACCATAATGTTAGTCAGGACTGAACTTTAGTCAAATTAATTTTTTCTAAGAAAATATCGCGTATGTATATAGCTACGTGTAAAACTAAATTTTTAGGGCTCACAAAATTGGGGTTTGGGGCGTTCGTTATTTTACCGTACACATTGATTTGTAATCGAAATAAATATTCGTTTGATTCTGGTTAAGTTGTAATGTGCAGAAGTAATTTTCATATTAAAGAGAGAATTACCAGATTATTTTGTGATTTTAGATTTTGACTTCTTTTTTTTTTCCTTTGGGGTTTATTTTTGTTTTTTTAATGATTTTTAACCGAAGTAATGATTTTTTTTTTTTTTTTTTTTTTTTACATTTCACTTTTTTCTGATTTGCTCTCATGGACACTTGTGTATCATTGCGAGTAGAGGTAACCGAATGAATACACAAATAATGCAGGACGAATCAGGGTTTTTTTTATATGTATATAATTACTTGTGCTATTTGTGATGGCACCCTTTGGGTCCAGTTTTATTTAGCTTTTGAAGCCGTTTTTCCTCCCAGTGTGCAAAGTAGGAGTTCTCTCTTACATATTCTGCTTTTTATAACTTGAATATGACATTCATGTCTGCATTTCTGAATCTCTGTCTTATATTTTATGTGTGAAATCTGGTTTTAAATATTTATTTAGTAAATATTGTAGAGATAACATTATATTAAACGCCATTTTTACTCGCTTTAAACTTGGCGAAGGCCATTTTTATAGACTTTATACCACCCATGGTATTAGAAGTTTGCAATACATTGTAGTGATTAGTAATAAGGCCAGTATTGCCTCCTCTTTTTGTAGGTATGTCCAAGTTTCACGCTTACAGTTGTTGATTTTTGTATTTTAGCTATTTATGAAGCTCGTTCCTTCACTACACGCTTGTTCCTGGAGGGATTCCCTTCATGCACACTCTCTCTTTTCGCCCGGAGCATGACTGGTGTCAATTACCACAGGTACACTAGAGGGTAATGAACATAGCTACTATTAGTTGCTACACTGATTCTGGGATTCTCATTTTTATTTAGCACATGGATGGAAACGCCATTTTTAAGTGTACCAGGGTATGGCATATCGGATATTTAGAGGGATGGTGATTAGACTTGTGGCGATTACCCTTTGTTGTAGCGACCAGCGATTTGCAACTCACTGAGATAGGGGCAAGACAGTTTTTATCTTACCTCGTTTTGGGTTGTTTTGTTTTTTTAACTCGTACCATATCTCGAATTATCAAAAAATGGTCCTTCAAGACACTCGTCTCATTCCCACCCCGAGTATTAAATTAGAATTTGTACCTGCTACAACAAAGCACCGCTTGATGTCAAAGCTAAGGAAATTCATCCTTGAACAAGCGTGTACTTCTAAACTTTGTTCCTTAAGTGCCATTGTACAAAATGGACTTCCAATTCATCATTTCTCTCGCCTTTCGATTACACTCATTATTCGTTATATTTTTATACTCATTTTTTACCAAGAATATTCTCAGCGGAAAATTTATATAAAAGTCACTTTTAAACCTCGCTGTATCATTAATGAGTTAGTTTTTAGTACGAGCTAGTGTGATTATTTGTGCCATATAATTACCTGCGGATAACTGATTATCTTGTTACTGCCTCGATATTTAGCGGATGGTTGGGGATTCCGCCTCTAAATGATAATAGTGGTTGCTTTTTATCTACGTTAAAACAATGAATAAATTATGTCTTTTGTCAACATGCAGGAAAATCCCAAACTTAACCAAATATCTTAAGCCTTCACAATTTATTTATAATGTGCCATCTTTTTTGTTTCATTATCTACAATATAAAGTTTCATTATAAATTTTGTCCTGTCATTATCCAAGTTCCAGTTCATTTGTAAGTCATTATCCCTAACACTCACTCACCCTTTGGTCTGTCTTGCCTACTAAAAGAGAATCCTCGAGTTTTAGCCCCCACCACCACTTTATATTCCTCCATTCTCCGTAGTATTTCTGCTTTTCTTTTTCCTTTACACAACACTGTAAAACCCATTGAAACCACCTAAGCTCCCATAACCCTTTCAGCCTTCTCAATAGTGACGCAGCGCAACTCTTGACGTGTTTCGAATGGACCCTAACACCCTCTTGAAGCTCTCCCGACAACCAAGTGGCAATATCTACCGATTCGACGTTCCCGGTCCTAGTTCCTATTAGGTGGGAGCCTGGGTAAAACTTACACCCGGTATCAAAGAGAATATGCAGGGCCCTAGTGAAAATATGGAAGCCACGGCTCACTGGATTGAATTGAACTCTGAAGGTGTTTGTGAAAGTGGTGCGCTTTCTCTGCACTCCTATAGGCACCCACTTTCCCTTCTTTAGGCTTAAGGAACTGAACAGCTACCTGATCCCGTGTGACAAGAAGCTTTGAAACAAACAAGGTCCACAGCTGGCCAGAGACAAGGACTTGAGGGGTCCTGGGCGTTTGCCGCGATTAATGGGAAGATCGGTTTTGACCTAATAATCCCTTATCTGCGGCCGCTCTTGGGTGCATAACGCTGTGATACTTATGACGACCGGCCCTTGCTGGACCTCAGTCCGAGTAGGTCACAACAGAGCATGGCCCTCCTGTCGACGACGGTGCAAAGTTGCTCCAAGGCCGTACACGTTAAACTCGGTTGCATAAAACTAGCATCCAAAAAAGGAGCAAGGAAACTGCTAGTCCACGATTTACAGGCGAATCCACGTTTAGGAACAAGTCCGTGTTTGGGTTGAGCCGCGCAATCGATTATCTCGGAAAAACTCATAAATAATAATTGGAGGCGTTCCCTCGCCCTCATCTTGTGTAGTCTCTCCATAATACCGTATCGCCATGCAATATCATGTGTCTTCTCTAGATCGGCAAAACACCGTACCGTAGTGCTGTCGACGAAGGAAAGTCTCGCGGACGGCATTTTCCAGTCGGAGCAGTAACAAGGAAGGAAGTTCCCTAGTAGACCTTACGGTCCATTCAAAGAGGGTACCTTTGGACTAGCAATCGAGCAGGCACATGGCTGCTCAATTGTTTTGCGTCCCTAAACGGCTACTTTTCAAGACTTTGTCTAGTCTTGACTTGAACTGGTCAATAGATTCACTGTTGACAACTTCCACTGGAAGTGCGTTCCACTTACCACAGATACTGTAAGTGAATAAATTTCCACACAGATTGCGGTTGTAACGCTTCAGTTCAAGTTTGAAGCCGTGATTGCGCGTTCTGTTCTCACTCAGTGTGAAAATATCACGGTAGTCAACATTGTCGAACCCTCGAAGTATTTTGAAAACCTCGATGAGCTGACCACGCAGTCTACGGGCTTCCAGCGAGAACAGATCTAATTCCCTTGGTCTATCCTCATAACTTTTATGTCGGATAGAGGGAATTAGTTTGGTTGCCCTGGCTTGTACGCGTTCCAACCTTGCGATATCCTTTCGAAACGAAGAACTCCAAAATTGTACGGTATACTCCAGCTGCGACCGAACGAGGGAGTTGTACAGACAAAGTACTATCTCCTTGTTACGGTATCCAAACTGGCGCTTTATGTAGCCTAACATTCTTTGGGCTTTCTTCTCTGCCTCGATGCACTGTTTCGAGAACTTGAGGTCGCTAGTAATAGTTACACCCAAGTCCTTCTCAGTGTCACTCGATTCAAGAGCAGTGCCCTTAAGGATATACTGAGATTGGGGGTTTCTGTGGCCGATATGCATTACTTTGCATTTGTTCACGTTAAAAGGCATTTGCCACGTGTACGACCACTCCCCAATCTTGCCAAGATCTTCCTGCAGGCGGGCAGTGTTTCCATCCTTTGCAACGTTCATACCAAGCTTGGTATCGTCGGCAAATTTGGAAATCTTGGCAACCATGTCACCGTCCATGTCGTTGACGTGATGATGAATAGTAGTGGTCCCAGGACAGAACCTTGAGGCAACCCGCTAGTAACGGGCAACCCCTCAGAAGCCTGTCCATTCACCACCACCCGTTGCCGTCTGCCACTTAGCCAGTTCTCGATCCAGCCGGCTAATTTTCCGTCTATGCCCAGCGCTCGCACTTTCCGGAGAAGGCGGCGGTGTGGTACCTTATCAAAGGCTTTCTGAAAGTCTAAGTACACCACATCCACCGCCTTGTCCCGATCGTACTCACTGAACACGAAGTGGAAGAATTCCACAAGGTTCGTCAGGCATGACCGTTGCCTTCGGAAGCCATGCTGGGAACTCCTCAGTAGCAGGTTTGACTCTAAATACGACGTCATTTTGTCCACCATCATGCTTTCCATGAGTTTAGCGACTATCGAAGTCAGACTGATAGGTCGGTAGTTTGACGGTTGTCTACGGTCTCCTTTCTTGAAGATAGGAGTCACCTCCGCTTCACGCCAGTCTCTAGGAACGCATTCGGTCCGGATTGACATGTTGATGATTGCGCTCAGGTGTCGTGACACTTGATCGCGTACTTCTTTCAACACTTTAGGTAGAAACCCATCCGGGCCAGGTGACTTATTCGTCATTAAGTCATTGATCTTCTTTTTTATTTCTCCTTCGGTGAAGTCCATATCCTCCAGGTTTTTCCCCGAGTAGGAATCCATTGGCTGGGGGATGGGACCACACTCTTTAATGCCCCCTCCTCATTTCTCAAAGGGCCAATCGTTCGACGGATTGGTTTACGGCTGTTCACATATCCAAAAACTTCTTGGGATTCTCTTTACAGAGTCTCGCCACCCGGAGTTCCTCAGACCGCTTAGCCGCCCTTATGCTGGACTTCACTCTCCTGGCTAGCCTCCGGTATTCGTCAAAGTCGCCCGAGATCTTCGATTGCCGGTACACAGTTCTCTTCTTCCTAAGCAGTTGGCCGATTTCTCGATTAAACCACTTTGGTTGAACAGAAGACCGACGGGGACATTTCAGAGGGATGAAACGTGATTGAAGACTCATGAACTTATTTTTGAAACTGTTCCACGAGTCTTCAACAACATCGCACACTTCTAGCCTTGCGTCCGTCAGTCCAGCACGAAGACCTGCAAAGCCAGCTCTTTTCAAATCGAGTTTCCTCGATTTACTAGTTGCAGGCCCTGCCTTCGGAACTTTGACTACAAATCTAATTAGTCGGTGGTCACTGCCACCGACCTCTTCGCCAACAGAGAGGTCCTCAACGATGTCATCCTCAGAGGTGAAAACCAAGTCGAGGATATTGTCTCCTCTCGTTGGCTCTCTGACCCATTGAGTCAGGAACTCGTTGTTCGCGAACTCCAGGAGTAGTGAGTTCTCGCCACAAGGTTCTCTGGTTTCCCAGTCAACTTGTATGTTGAAATCACCCATGACGATACACACTCTGTCTTCGACAAGTTCTCCTAGTAGCTGGTACAGATCTCTGTCCTTTTCAACGTGTTGGGCAGGAGGTCTATAAAGCACCAGGATCCTGTATTTAGCAGGACCTATCTCTAGGTCAACACCTAGTAGTTCATGGTCTGATACGATGTTGCAATCCGTCGAGTTGAGAGTATCCTTGACATACAACATCACACCGCCACCCTCTCTGTCTGGCCTATCTTTCAGGAAGAGCTGGTAACCGGGAATCGTGAATTCACCTTCAAAATCTCGGCTTGAGGTTTTTATCCACGACTCCGTTATGGCCACCATCTCCGGTTCTTCTGTTGCTACGAGGCCACGAAGTTCTAGAAACTTGTTTCTGATAGACTACCCCGTAAGGGGCGCGGCGATTTTCCATCCTGGCCGCCGTGCTGAAGGGGATCCAGCGCCCCGTCCGGCCCCAGCTTAGCCTCTCTTCCTTCCTTCAGATAGCATGTATTTCTTCCCTACCTCGGCGCTTTTCATACAACCTCTCCCACAACTTTCTCTGGTCAGCCTCTAATTTCACAGGGTAGATGCTGACCTTCTTCTCAAGCCAACCGTCCCGGATCGGGGCTGAGGGTGAAGGGGACAATGTTCCCTAACCCCTGAGCTCCGGTTCGGGATGTTTTTTTTTAACAACCTGCTTCATCCCCACCCATACCTTCCTCACATCCCTTTTCCTCTCCTCTTCACAATCTATATATTTTACGCCGTGTCTAAGGTGGAGCCGCCATGCCGATGGACTGCCAGGCCACCAGGCGGGAGGGGTGGTCCCAAATGGCGGCGCCTGACTCTGCCGGGCCTGCAAGCACCTCTTGCAGTGCGGGCAACTGTGAGAGGTGGTGAGCTATTGCATCCCGTGTAAAAAAAGGGGACTCGCCCTCACCCCCTTCTCTGGAGGTGCTTTCAGGAACCTCCCTTTTTCCAGCGGCAGTCCCCTCTTTTCTTTCCAAGGGGACTGCCAAGAAAGCCAGCCCTTAGCCAGCCGCTCCCCATCGAAGCGGCTTGGTAGGGCAAACCCCCTTAGGGGGGAGAGGGAAGCCAGGCCACTTCGGTCGCTTCCCTCAAAAGACCTGCTGGCAAGAATACTAAACCTTGCCGGGGTCAAGGACTGTGCCTCCCCACACAAGACTGGTGACGCTGCCAACTCGAGGCCCTTCCTGTGATAGACATGGTCCTTGAGGAAACCCAGCCTCAGACAGTAGGGCCTTCCAGGATGGGGGGGGATCTAAGCTCGGCGCCAAGCACCGAACCAGAATCCGCCCCCATGCAAGGTCCTCCTCAAACGGATGAGGGCTCCGAGGCAGTACAAGGGAGAAAGGGATCTTATCCGACCGGTGCCCCTGCGACCACCAAGACCTTCTCCATTTTGGAGAAGGACCTGGCTGAGGCCGGTCGATCTGGCCTGGGGCTCCTTCTGGGGGAAGTGAGAAGCGGGTTCATTCCCCGCCCTCCTCTCCAAAAAAGAAAAAGACTAAGAAGACTTGGGGCTCCTCTCCACCCGCGGGGGCTGCGGGGACGGATGGGTCTGCTTCCACTTTGGCAAGCGACAGGGCCAAGATCGGCACATCCGGCCCACCTGCCTCCCCCGGGTGTGGAGCCACCGACTATGACAAAGACGAAAAGTGCGCAGGGCGGAGCCTCGATGACATCGGGGCCCCTCATTCAGAGGCTACCTTGCATTTTTTAGCCCGCTGGCTTCAAACGCTTCCTCGTTATTCGCTCCACTGATGGCACCATGTTTGCCAAGAGCAACATGATCCATCAGAGGTGAGGATTAGCTAGTGCAATTGGTAGAGAGCCGAAGGTGACCCGTTTCTCGGACGCGAGCCTTCTGGCGAATCCCGCCGAGGCGGCAAGATAAGTGCTCTTCGGACCCTTAATGGCACCCCGGTGAGTGTGACGCCGCACTCTACCATGAACTTTGTGAAAGGAGTAGTTTATGCGAGGGAACTCGTTGACTATTCCATTGAGGACATCACCTTAGAGCTGGCTGAACATGGGGCGGTCAAGGTCGAACGTGTGATAAGAAAACAGGAAGGGGCCTCGAGACCCACCCCTACACTCTTCGTCACGTTCGACTGTGACAAGCTACCTGAGTCGGTGCGTGCTGGTTGGTACCGCTACCGCGTAAAGGCATTCGTGCCACTGCAGTGGCGGCGCTATTACTGTCACCGCTTCGGCCATACGAATCGTTCTTGTAGACGTGCAAAGTCGGGGTCACCAGGAGTCTGTGTAAATTGCTCCAAGGCCGCACACGATAAGTCTAAATCGTGTGTGGCCAAGTGTGTCAATTGCGGAGAGCCGCGCCCTGCTTCTTCGAAGCAATGTGGTGAATATCTCCTCGAGAAAGAAATCCTGGTCGTTCATGCCCAGGATCGAATCTCATTCCGCGAGGCTAAGGACTTGGTCCTGGCGCGCCCGGCTCTGCCTGTGACGTCATATGCCTGAATAGTTAGAAAGGCACCCTCTGCTCCTGACCCATCCAGGCCAACGAGCACGATTGTTTCCGCGTCCATTTGGATCCCTTCTGTGGGTTCTATTCAACCCGGGCGCTTCCCTGGTCAAGCTGGCGGCAAAAAGGGTTCGTACCCAGGCCCGGCTAAAACCAGGGCTCTCCCCTCTTTCCCCATTGTGACCGTTTTCCGTAAGGCGAAACGGCCACGCGCCTCCACCGAGTCGTTAGACTCTTCAGGGGGCAACACCCCTGAAGCTGGTCGCCAGACCATCTTCCGGGATTCCTAAAGCTGTCCCCCGAAAGGAGGACAACAAGAAAGGAGCTTCGGCTCATTCGCCCACGCCTAGAGGTGGAGCGAGTGGCTCGGAGACGGTGGTTCCTCGAAAATAGGGCCCCCCGCTTCCGAAGCCGCAACGCCTGCCTAAGGTTTCGAGGCGGAGGGAGGAAAAGACTTGCATGGCGAGCCCAACCTTCCCCAATAAGTCCTCGAAGGCGACAGCACCTTCAGCGCTTTGTCTGGTCAACAGCGCCCGGGGTTTTGCCTCCGGGAAGCGTACGGCCATTTCCGTGAGGGTCTTATGTTTTAGGAATGCCCCCGCGTCTCATCAGACCTAGGCCTGTAGGGCATATTTCTTCAATGGAATTGCTATGGACTCCGGGACAACTGGGAGGAGCTGCGGAGGCTCGTCTCGTCCCGTTTCCCGTTAGCTATCTTTCTGCAAAAGGCAATGCTGTGTGGGTGCTTCCTGCCCGGCCTCCCGGGGTATAAGGGTCTTGCGACCTCACCACCGCGGAAAGGCCGGGCTGGGGGATGTGCGGTTTACACCCAGCATGACGTTTCTGTTCTTCCTGTCTCTTTAGATACATCCTTTCAGGCAGTGGCTGTGCAGCTGCACCTGGATAGGAGGTATACTATAATTTCAGCGTACATTCCACCGTCAGATGACTTCGACGTGAAGGACTTCCGCTGCGTCGTGGGACGGTTGCTGATGCCCTTTCTCTTGCATGGAGATCTAAACGGCAGGCATCCTCTCTGGGGAGATTACTCAATAAATCCTAGATGACAAGTCATTGCCGATCTGATCGAAGAGGTTGAGATAGGTGTCGTAAACGTGGATGAGTTTACGCATCACTGTCCGAAAACCGCTTCATTTTCTTGCCTTGATCGATCTTTGTGCTCTTCGGATGCACAGCCTGATTTTGATTGGGGGTTGGTCGATGACCTCCATGGTAGTGATCACTTTTCCATTCAAATATGATTTCCAGGGCAACTGCCGCCTGAGAGCCCATCTCGGTAGGCTTGGCCTGCATTTCAGGAAATAACTGAATTCTCCATCTCAGTCGAGTTTAGGTCAGTAGATGAGGCCGTTGAGTTCTTCTCCGGCAACCTTATCGCCGTGGACCTGACTACTATTTCCAGGACGTATGGCCGTTTTGCACGCCGACCCTCCCATGATGGTCGGCCGAGTGTGAGACGGCCCTCAAACAGAAGCGTTTTACCTACATGCGCTATAAGCGCCGCGCGAATGATTTCACTCGCTGAATTGCGTTGGGCTAGGGCTAGGTTCCGGTATATTTCGAAACACGCCCGCTGCTCTTCTTGGCGGGCATACGTGTCTTCACTTAACGAGAAAACCCCTCTGGCAGAGGTGAGGAAGCGATTCAAAAGGATTCAAGGCAAGTTCTTGCAGGACCCTCCCTCCCGTTCTCCATGAGAATGGGACCGCAATTTCGGACCCCGCGTCCGTAGCGGAATCCTTCGCGACCGCTTTTTCCGCATTCTCTAGCCGGGTGCTGCTCCGCCAACATTCAATGCACGTCGTGAAGACGTGGAAGGCCGCCGGCTGGACTTAACCTTCAGAGGCAGAGAACCCTTCAACGACTGGTTTACTGTGGGTGAGTTGCGCTCCGCTCGTGCTTCGTGCGCTGACACCCCCCATGGTCCGGACGATGTCCCTTACGACATGATTCGACACCTGGGTGAGTGAGGCATAGCCTTTCGGTTGATTTGTTCAACAGAATCTGGGTGGAACGTCTTCTCCCAGACTCCTGGCGGATCGCTACTGTGCTCGCCTTTCGAAAACCGGGCAGAGATCACTACTCCGGCCGGTTTCCGCCCAATCTCTCTAACCTCTTGCGTGTGCAAGTTGATGGAGAAATTAGTAAATGTTAGATTAGCCTACTTCCTGGACAGCGGAGGCCATCTGTCTTCTGCACAGTGGGGCTTCCGCAAGTTCCACTCCACGTTGGATGCTCTGCTCCGACTGGAAAATGCAGTCTGCGAGGAATTCCTTCGTAGACAGCACTACGCCACGGTGTTTTTCGATCTGGAGAAGGTCTATGATACCTCATGGCGATACGGTATCATGGAGACTCTCCACACGAGGGGACGCCTCCTAATGTTTATATCTGAATTTTTGCGAGATCGTCGATTCTACGTACGGGTTGGGGGAGCCCTCTCCGGCCCAAAGGAGCAGGAAGAGGGTGTCCCGCAGGGAAGTGTCCTCAATGTCACACTCTTTGCCCTGAGCATCAACAGCATCACCTCGGTGCTGCCGAAAGATGTTCTCGCTACGCTCTACGTGGACGACCTTTCGATCTCTTTTTAGCGCAGCCCAGATGCTAACTCTGGAGCATTGACTCCAACAGGCATGTAACCGTGTCTCTCGCTATGCCCAAGCGCACAGGTTTCGGTTTTCTTTGGGCAAGACTAAGGTGGTGCACCTCTGCCACCATCCACGTCTCCATTCCGACCCAAATTTGTTTCTTAATGGGGTGTGCCTGGAAGTAGTTGAATCACACCGTTTCCTTGGTCCTGTATTTGACCGACGCCTCACTTGGGAGGCTCATATTCGCAGCCTTAGGGTCTCTTGTACCCATGCCATGGATATTCTCCGTTCCGTGACTTGGAGCGCTGATAGCGCTACTGCCCTACTTTTTTATCGATCATTTGTTCGTTCGAAGCTCGACTACGGATGTGAGTTTTATGCATCCGCAGCCGAGCGCTTATTGCGGAAGGTGGATTCGATCCACCACACCGGCCTTCGCCTTGCGACCGGTGCCTTCCGCACTTCCCCCATTGAGAGTCTGTTGGTCGATGCTGGGGAGATGTCACTCGCTGTGCGCCACGTGCAGTGCATCACTTGCCTGTACGCGCGAGCCTGGCGCCAACATCTCTCACTGCATCCGCAGCTGATCTCGACGGTGCCTATACCGCCAAGAGACGCCAGTCATACCCTATGCCCTTTTGGTTTTGGGCCTGGAAACTCCTTCGAGAGCTAGATATAGCTCTCGGGCCGGTGGTGCCCCTAGTTCTGTCCAGGACGCCACCCTGGACGGTACCACATTTGGTTATTTGTCGCCACACCTCTGCTCCTAAAGTTGTACGGCGCCAGGAGTTTTGCGTTCGATCTTTTTGGAGCACACCTCGTGTCACGCTGTAACCGTGCCAGTGTATATGGATGGCTCCAAGTCCTAAGAGGGGTTCGGCTTCTACGCCGTATCCCTTTTCTTTGAAGTCAGCGGGGCTCTGCCAGGCGCTGCGTCCGTTTTCACGACCGAACTGGTGGCAATACCTAACTCGGTACGGGAGATTACGCGACGTGCCTGGTTCGGAAACCGGATTGTGATCTATAGCGATTCACAAAGCGCCCTGAGTGCTCTCGGGGCATTGGAATCTCCGCATCCCTTCGTTCGCGATATCCGTGACCCAACGGTTTTGGCGAGCCAGGCAGATGTCGAGATTATATTCTGTTGGGTTCTTGGACATGTAAGAATTGCGGGGAATGAGTGCGCCAAAGAGTCTGCGACCGGACCAGTGTTTGGCTCTTCCTGACACCGACTACATGGCAGGAATACGGGCAGCTCTTCGCACTGCTTGGCAAAGAATATGAGAGACGGTAGGAGGGAACATAAAGTTACGTGCCATTGCGCCGCGACTGTCCCCATGGGCCTATCTTCTAATGCCACGACGGCTTCAGGTCGCTTTCTTTCGTCTCCGAATCGGATACACTCGTGTGACATTCTTGTCGAATGTCCCAGTCTGGGTGATCTTCGCGCACGTTACCTTTTCCGGTACCTGGATGGGCGGGTTCGCTTCCGCCTGCCCCTTTTACTCGGGACGAGTGCGTGCACCTTGCCTGGTTGACTGATAGACTTTGTGGGCGATGCCTACCTTCTCCCTTTTATTTAACTAAGTTATGTTGTTTTCTTTGTAGGTCACACGCTCCTACGCCGTGGCTTGCTACCTCATTGTTATCTTCCCTTTTTACTGTTGTTTTGTTTCAAATTTCTATTTTAAAGTAGCCTAGAACTAAGCTGTTTGTTTGCGGCGACTTATGCCCAAGTGGGCACTCGTCAGATAGCTCCTTAAATTTTTAGGGAAAAAATATCAAAAGAGCATGCCTCGCTCACCCAGGTGTCTAAGCATGGCGTACGGAGCATCGTCGGGACCAGAGACGCTTTCCGCGCACGAAGCTAGAGCGGAACACAACTCACTCAATCCAAACCTGTCGTTGAAGGGTTCTCTACCTCTGAAGGTCATGTCCAGGTGGCGGCCATCCACGCATTGTATGCTGGCGGAGCAGAATGCCGGCTAGAGAAAGCGGTCGCGAAGCACTCGGCGACAGGCGCGGGGTCGAAAATTTTGGTCCTATTCACCTAGAAAACGATGTGGGTCCTACGAGAACTTGCCACGAATTCTTTTACTCGCTTCCACACCTCTTCTAGAGGTCGTTACGGTTAAGTGAAGACACGCCAGCCAAGAAGAGCGGCGGAGGTGCTTCGAAATATATCGAAACCTAGCACTAGCCCAACGAAATTCACCGACAGTGAAATCGTTTGGGTGGCGTTTATAGCGCTTGTAAGGATAAAGCTTCTGTTTGACGGCCGCCTCACATTCGGTTTACCACGAGAAGTGCAGGCGAGCGGGCTTAAAAGCTTCGTTTGACTAGTCTATTTTGAGACTCAAGATGGCCGAGTGGATTCGCCGCTGGCTAACAGTGGTCCAGCGACGCGGGAAGCTGTTCGCAACTCGCCTATGCTATTATTTTTTATTTGCCCCCTTTTCCTACTCCCCTCTATCTACAATGGTGCCCAGACCCGGGAGTGGGAGCGTTAGCCCTTGGATAACATTTCCAAACGGGCTCTCTTCATTTCTTGAAAATAAGCTCCTCTTCTAGGAGGGGGGTTGTATAGCGTACGAGAAGTGCAGGCGAGCGGCTTAAAAGCTTCGTTTGAATGAGTCTTTTTTGAGACTCAAGATGGCCGAGTGGATTCGCCCCTGGCTAACAGTGGTCCAGCGACGCGGGAAGCTGTTCGCAACTCGCCTACGCTATTATTTTTTCTTTGCACCCTTTCCTACTGCCCTCTATCTACAATGGTCCTCAGACCCGAGAGTGGGAGTGTTAGCACTTGGATAACATTTTCAAACGGGCTCTCTTCGTTTCTTGAAAATACGTTCCTCTTCTAGGAGGGGGGTTGTATAGCTTACGAGAAGTTCAGGCGAGCGGCTTAAAAGCTTCGTTTGAATGAGTCTTTTTTGAGACTCAAGATGGCCGAGTGGATTCGCCCCTGTCTAACAGTGGTCCAGCGATGCGGGAAGCTGTTCGCAACTTGCCTACGCTATTATTTTTTCTTTGCCCCCCTTCCTACTCCCCTCTATCTACAAGACCACCTGGGAGTGCTCACTACCATGGAGGTCATCGACTACCCCCTCACCCAATATCAGGCTGGGTATCCGGACACCACAAAGATAGATCGAGACAGGAAAATGAATCGGTTCTCGGGTAGTGATGCGTAAACCCCTCCACATTTAGGACACATACGAGTATCTCCAGCTCATCTATCATGTCGGCAAAGACCTTACCACTGGGATTGATCGAGTAGTCTCCACAGAGGGCGTGTCTACCGTTCAGATCCCCGAGCAAGAGAAAGGGTATCGGCAACCGTGCCACGATACGACGTAAAACACCGCGTCGAAGTCGGCTGACGTTGGAATATAGGCAGAAATAACAGTATACCTCTTATCCAGGTACAGCTGCATAGCAACTGCATGAAAGGAGGTATCTAAAGCAAAGTTAAGTACGGAGACATCATCTCGGGTATAAATGGCGCGTCCTCCTGCCCGGCCCCCATGCCGTGGTGGTGGGGTCGAAAAACCCTTATACCCCGGGATGGTGAGTAGGGGTCGCGTGCCCAGCATGTTCTGCAAAAATATAGGAAAGGCGGGAGGAGACGAGCCTCCGCAGCTCCTCCCAGTTGGCCCGGAATCCGCGGCATTTACATTGAAGGAATATGCCCTCCAGGCCTTGCGGGGTCATCTCCAGGCGAAATTGGCCGGTCAATGCGCTGACGCCTTCGAGGACTTATCGTGGGAGGTTGCCTTGCAGGCGAGTATTTTCGTCCCTTCGCCTCGAAACAATAGGGAAGCAGTGCAGCTTCGGAGGAAAGGGTCACTCCTTTGGAGGATCCAGCTACTTCGCGTCACCCAACCTAGCACTCGGTGTGGGCGTATGAGCCGAAACTCTTCTAGTGCCGTCATCCATTTGGGAGGCAGCTTTAGAAACCCCGGAAGATGGCCTCACGACCAACTTCGGGGATGTTGCCTCCTGTGAGACTAACGACCCGGTGGAGGCGCAAGGCGTTTCGCCTTATGGGAAACTGTCACGATGTGGGAAGGAAGGTGAGTCCTGGTTTAGCTCGGGGCTGGGTGTGACCCCTTTATGCCACCAGCTCTACCAAGGAAGCACCCGGGGTGGGTAGAACCCGCAAATGGGTTTCAAATGTGGGCGGAAACCACCGTGCTCGTAGGCCTGGATGGGCCAGGAGCAGAGGGTGTCTTTTTTTTAACATTGAGGCATAAGACGTCCCAGGCAGCACCAGGTGCACCAGGAGCAAGTCCTTAGACTCACGAAATGAGACACGATCGTGGAACTGAACGAGCAAGATTTCCTTATCGAGGAATACAGACCCCATTGCTTCGAAGAAGCGGGGTGCGGCTCTCTGCAAATGACACACTCCGCCACACACGATTTTGCCTTATCTTGTGCGGCCTTGGAGGAACTTACACAGACTTGAGGTATCCCCAACTTTGCACGTCGACATGAGCGATTCCTATGGCCGAAGCAGTGACAGTAATAACACATCCGCGGCAGTGGCACTAATGCCTTTACCAGGTAGCGATAACAACCGGAACGCACCGATTCAGGGAGCTGGTCACAGTCGAACGTGACGAAGAGTGTAGGGGTGGGGCTCGATGCCACTCCACGTTTTCTCATCACACTTCCGACTTTGACCGCTCCATGGCCGACCAGGTCTAATGTCAAGTCATCTATGGACTAGTCCACGAGTTCCCTCGCATAAAACACTCCTTACCCGAAGATCATGGCAGAGTGCGGCGTCACACTCACCGGCGTGCCATCAAGTGTCTGAAGGGCACTAATCATGGCACCTCGGAGGGATTCGGCGCATTCGCCAGAAGGCTCCCGTCCGAGAAACGAGTCACCTTCGGCTCTCTATCAATCACGCTAGCTAGTGCTCTCGTCTCATTAATCATGTTGTTCTTGGCAAGCATGCTGCTGTAGCGCTCACATCGCAAGGAAAGAATGCCTGTGGCACCCAAATTGAAGGATAGGTCTGCTCAGCAAGGAACCTCTATAAATGGGTGCTCGGTGGATCTATGGAATCCTGAAAATGGGTACTTGCACCAATTAATGAAGTAATATGCCATGTAATAGACAGGGAACCAAAGAAAATCAGAGAGAAATAATATATATCACAATTGTATACACCCTGAAATACGCTAATAGCTTAGTAACGAAGTTAGGAATTCTCGGTTTTCTGTCAATAAATTTTTATCAAACCTTTGCCAGCTGGTCTACACAATATGGTAACA
This sequence comes from Ceratothoa steindachneri, assembly GCA_963969495.1. Lineage (NCBI taxonomy): Eukaryota > Metazoa > Arthropoda > Malacostraca > Isopoda > Cymothoidae > Ceratothoa > Ceratothoa steindachneri. The sequence continues at coordinate 127,368,038 of OZ018323.1, forward strand.
CTAACCTTATGTTTTTATTATTCTGTGTTACGTTCTTCAATTTTGATTTCAGATTCGTCGTTTTGGGGGTGAACCATGCTAATAGGATCTATCTTCTTTAAGAACAATGAGACGTCGCAGAGGCCTCAACGATGATGAAAGTTCTTTTATTATCAAAGAAAGTGCTGAAGGCACCTCTGATCATGTGTCTGCGGAGAAGTTAGTTCACCATGTGGTAGTGATGGGACGAGTACTCAGTATCAGTATCGAATACCGGTAGTATCGGCCGTTTTTAGTGGTATCGGGACTTTTATGTCTCATTTCCGATATCAAAATCCGATACTTGCCCATTAATTCCCAAGACACTGTATGCACTCATTTTACAACATATTTTCATTTTATTTAATGATTATATTCTTGTGTCCTGTACGTGAAAAAAATCACATATGCACCTAATTTATTTACACAAAATTTAACCCTTATTTTTTCAGGGAACCAAAAGGAACAAGCACAGGTCAAACTGCTAGTTTACCCGTACGTGAAATATTCACGTAATTGCAATCAATCAAATGACTTCAGTTAGTTTGGTATAAATAATATAATATTTAAAAGTTTAACTCAATATTCGTAAATTTCGATATTTTTATCCCATTCAAAAATATTTTGAAAATATTGCACACGTGCAGTCATAAATGACGGAAAATTTTACATTATTTTCATCTCCATTATTATTGGGTAAATCTTGAAAAAAATAATTATAATTTCTAGAGTCACTTCCGTCACAATGAAAATTATTATTACACCAAAAATACATGCAATTAGTTGGAAATCAAAGCCATTCCATGTGTATGCTACCAAACCAATTAATTTCTATTTTTGTTCCAACGTTTTTTCCGACAAATTCTATTTCGTTTAAAACAGCTGAAAGTTAAGCTTTAAATAGACTCTTTAATCTTTATGTACAACTTTTATCTATGAATTTTATTTGTTTTATATTCCTTCGATATTCATATTGTGCTCGTCGTATTTTAGTAGATCAATCACAGTTTTAATGTCATTATGTTCCTCTTAAATATACAGAATGTCCAATTGGAACAGCTGCATAGATATTGTCATTATGAAGTAGAACACAGTTCAAGCTGCGCTTAGTACTATCTAGAAATAATCGCCAGTCATTTGGATTGTATACTAGCATCCCTAATTCCAAGTGTAGATAGAGGAGAGTAGGAAAGGGGGCAAAGAAAAAATAATAGCGTAGGCGAGTTGCGAACAGCTTCCCGCGTCGCTGGACCACTGTTAGCCAGCGGCAAATCCACTCAGCCATCCTGAGTCTCAAAAAAAGACTCATTCAAACGAAGCTTTTTAGCCGCTCGCCTGCACTTCCCGTACGCTATATAACCCCCCCTCCTAGAAGTGGAGCGTATTTTGAAGAAATGAAGAGAGCCCGTTTGGAAATGTTGTCCAAGGGCTAACGCTCCCCCTCCCGGATCTGGGCACCATTGTAGATAGAGGGGAGTAGGAAAAGGGGCAAATAAAAAATAATAGCGTAGGCGAGTTGCGAACAGCTTTCCGCTTCGCTGGATCACTGTTAGCCAGGGGCGAATCCAGTCGGTCATCCTGAGTCTCAAAAAAGACTCATTCAAACGAAGGTTTAAAGCCGCTCGCCTGCGCTTCTCGTACGCTATACTGTTTTTCTTGCCAATGCCCTTTGTATTGACCAGACAAAAATAGCAGTCAGTTGTGTGCTCCGTCGGTTCTCGCCAGGTCATGGGAATTCCGAAAGGTAAACCCTTACGTTTCCCTTTTGTCCAGTCACGCAGCATTTCCTCGCACTTATGACACACAGTATGTGGGGTCCATTTCTTGTCTTGGTCGCCAAGAGTAAGTCCAAAGTACGCTTTATAAGCACGCCTCACAAATGATGTTATATTACGCCTTTGACGAATAAGCCGTTGATCAAATCATTGGATCTATTTCCGAGATGAGTGTCACCAGCGTTTGAGACATCAACAACAGGGAGGAGGAGTCATGTGTTGAGCAAGTATAATTGGACACAGATTTGTTGGCCAAGTCAGGGTGCCTGATAGGGTTAAAGTGACCGCAGCGCCTCATGCAATCTCTAGAATGAGGTCTTGGATCCCTAGATAGATCACATACCGTCCACAAATATGACAGAAAGCGTCCGGCTTTTTCACACATTGACTTCTCCTTGTAGCCGTGATCAGATCTGAAATAAAAACAAAACAATTTTAATATCTCTGTTGATAACATAAACGTGTAAGAAATTAATTTGGCCACAAACGGCTAGAATGAAAAACTTAAAATTGCATGAAAACTAGAGCATGTAGAGCTGAGCTGTTTTCAGATTTGAATTTAGCAGGTGAAAAAAAAGCAAAAATTAGTAAAAAAAATCTTATGTAACTGAGATTTCGAAAAAATTTGTTGACCAGTGTTATCCTTCGTTGTCTCCAAAATATGTCTAGATGGGCTACTTTCTTTCAAAAGCTATTAGCGTGGTTCACCCCCAAAACGATAAATCTAAAATAAACATCGAAGGATGTAGCACAACATAATGAAAACATAGCATTAGTGTTGCCATATTATGCAAACCAACTGGAAAAAGTTTTATCAAAATTGAGACATAGAAAACCGAGAATTCCTAACTGTTCCTGCCAAGCTATTAGTGTGGTTCAGGGTGTATTTATTAAGGATATGTATGGAGCTGACACCCTAACTTTCGCACATTAAGAAAAAGCTATTAGTCGAAAAATCATCGATGATGGATAACCGGGACAAGCTGAACAAATACAGGGCAATGTATGTTTTGACCGGTTAAATTTCCAAGGGGCTGTGAATAGCAGGAGGCCCCAAACGTGGAAGAGCATGCGAATTGGATAGATGCACATGACTGGTGGCTTCGCTCGAAAAGGGACCCAGCGAGCTTTCCTGATCATTAGCTCCGCCCCGCGTCCTAGTCAAGTGCAAAGGGGTCACGCTCCATGGAGATGGGTCGCTTATATATTAGGACAGACACCGAGAGAGAATCAGTCAAGTCAAAGCTGTTAGCAGCCTATTACTATTAGTTAACGTCGATAATCCGTTTCCCTCGTCCTTGAGTCATGCTGCCCCCTTAGACTTACTTACATAGCCTTTAAAACGAAAGACTCGCATATACCCACGCAGAATTCGAAAGTTTCAGCTTGCTCCCATTTTGGTAGGCCGTCGATAAGAATAAAACCTATTATAGCAGTCTTCCTTTCAAAGTCCTTTTATTTCCCCACAATTACCGAGACACCTTTAGCAACCCAGCCTAAAAACGAAATTCTCTGCAAAAAAATAAACCAAGGAGTCATAATCAAAAGTGATTGGAGGACAAAAGTAGGCCTACTGCCTACGAGCCATCGATACTCGTCACGTCACGTCACCTGTGCCAGACGTCCTCACTCACGCATCACCACGATTAACGGGCGACTTCGAAGAGCGCAATAACATCTATAAACTGGTAACCCCGGAACTATACTGCCACTAGTGGAACGAATAACGAGGAAGCGTTTGAAGCCAACTGGCTCGAAAACGTCAGGTAACCTCTAAATGAGGGGCTCCGACGTAATCTAGGCTCCTCTCTGCGTACATGCAATTTTGGTCTGTCAGGAACTACCCAGCTGGGGAGTCACCTTAGGCAGAAGTGCCGATCTTGGCTTGGGTCGCTTACCGAAACGGCAGTGGACTTGTCCTTCCCCGTGGCTTCCGCGTTGGGATACCCACCTTGTCCCGCCAAGTATTCTTTGACTTTTTCCTGTGTCTTTTCTTCTTAGGAGGGGGGCGGGAAACGAACCCGCTTATCTCCTCCACCGGTAGGAGACCCTAGGCCAGATGGACCGGCCTCAGCAATATCCTTCTCTGAAATAGATAAGGTCTTGGCTGTCACAGAGGCACCAGCCGGGGTTAGAAATACCTCCTATCCTTGTGGATCATCGGGGGCCCAAGCCGTCTGAGGAGAAGCTTGTACAAGGGCAGACTCGTGTTCTGTGCTTGGCACTGATCCTGGGTTCGACCCCATGGAAGATTCTACCGTCTGGGGCTGGGTCACCTCAGGGACCATGTCCATCACGGATCCCATTCGGGTACTTTTTCTCGTCTTGGGTAGGCGAACTGGCCTCCGGCAGGGCAGAGGAGGCCAGGTACACTGACCCCCTGCAAAATAGTCAAGCACGGAAGCAGGACATTTGGGGGCACGGGCCGACGGGCCCTGCCATCTCTTGGCCCTATCGAGCCGCTCCCACCGGGAGTGGTCAATTATGGGCCGCCTGCTGGCTTTCTTGGCAGTCCCCTTGGAAAGTAAAGGGGGGCTGCCGCTAGAAAAAGGAAGTCACCCTAGGGCGAAACCAAAGAAGGGGAAGTCCCCTGCGTCCGTAGGCATAGGAGAGGAGTAAAAGGCTTCTCTCAGGTTAAAGAGGTTCGGAGGGTCCCCTGCGAAAGCAGAGGGGAGGGGGGGGGCAACTTTTTTGCTGTAGAGCTGCCCAAAGTCGCATCATTGGGCATTGTGACCCTATTGTTTTCACGGGACGCAAACGCTAATCACCCCACACAGTAGCCCGCTCTGTGAAGGGTGAACACGGGGCCTGCAAAACCAGCTGCCGCCACTTGGGACCACTCCTCCCGCCCAATGGCCAGGCAGATCTTCGGCCTGGTGGTTCCAGCTTGGGCTGACCGTATAATTGATAGACTGTGAAAGAAGAGAGAAGGGGTATGTGAGGAAGGCGAGGGTGGGGGTAATGTTAAATTAGAGGCCTACCAAAGAAAGTTGCGGGAGAGGTATTCGGGAAAGTGAGGAAGCAGGGTAAGAAGACAGGGTGTCAGGAAGAAGAAGAGGCTAAGATGGGGCCAGACGTGCCGCAGAGTCCCGTCAGCACGGCGGCCAGGGTAGCAAATAGCCGTATCCCTTACGGGATCCCATCTGAGAAACGGGTCACCTTCGGTACTCTACCAATAAGGCTAGCTAATGTTTTCCTCAAATGGAACATGTTGCCCTTGGCCAACATGCTTCCATCAATGGAACCAATGACCAGAAAGCGTTTGAAGCCAGATGGATAGAAAATGCCAGGTAGTCTTTCAATGTGAAGCCCCAAGCGTAATCGAGGCTACGCTCGGCGCACTTGCGACTTTTGTCTTGTTCTGGGCTTCCCCATCCGGGGGAGCATCGTGGCCGATCTTGTCCTGGTCGCTTGATGAAACGGCAGCGGATCCCTCCGTCCCCAGAGCTCCCGCGGAGGGAGACGAACACTTAGCCTTTAATTTTTAGGGGAGGAGGATGGAGAATAAACCCAATTCTCCCCACCGTCGGAAGGAGGCGTTAGGCCAGATGGACCGGCCTCAGCAAGATCCTTCTCTGAAATGGATAAGTCTTGGCTGTCAAAGGAGCACCAGATGCGGGAGGAGGTCTTTCCTCTTCATGTGGTCTTCTGGGGCCCCGAGCCGTCTGAGAAGCAGCTTGCACACAGGCGGACTCTGGTTCTGTGCTTGGCACCGACCCCGGGTTCATTCCCATGTAAGATTCTGCCGTCTGGGGCTGGATCACCTCAGGGGGGGAGCTCCATGTGGTGCCCCCCCCCCCCCCAAGAACTCATAGATCCCATTCGAGGTGCCTTTTGTCTCGTCTAGGGCCGGCGAACCGACATCCGACGGGCCCTGCTATCCCTTGCCCCCTAAGGGGGTAGGCCCTATCGGTCAATCTTGGGCCGCTTGCTTGCTCTCTTGGCACTCCCCTGTGAAAGTAAAGGGGGATTGAAAAAAAAAGAGTCGCGCAAGGGTGCCTCCAGAGAAGAGGGTGAGAGAGAGCCCACCTTACTGGTAGGCCTAGAAGAGGAGTGCAAGGGCCACAGAGAAAGCACAAGGGGGCTACTTTTCTGCTTTGGGGCAGCCAGAGAGCGGCTCCGACGATGGTAAAGAGGGGTTAAAGGGCAAAGGTTTTTTGGCGTTCTCCATGGCCATAAAGACAGATTTCACCACTCGTGCCTGTGACGGCCAACACTGAACGCAACTAGGGAACAAAACTAGTTAGCGCCTTTGATAGGCCATGGCCTCTATCACTGAGCGGGGTGGTAAACGCCTTCTCCGCTACCCCTTAGTAAAACCCGGACCAAATTCTACACGTGGTGTGGCAGGCAGGTTGGGACCCTACCCCTGGAATTGATCGAGTAGTCTCCCCCAGAGGATGGGCCTACGTTCAAATCCCCGAGCAGTATAAAGGGCCTCGGCAACCGGGAACTCCCCTGCGTAGAAGGGGAATCACGGTGGAATGTAGGCGGAAATAACAGTATACCTCCTATCCAGGCGAAACTTCACTCCTACTGCCTGAAAGGAGGTATTTAAAGCAAAGAGAAGAACAGAGACATCTACTCAGTTGTAAATGGCGCATCTTCCTCCAGAGGATCGGAAAATTCCAGAATGTGATCATTTACACATACTCGGTCCAGGGGTCAATTGTTGACGGGCTTTGCCAACCCTGCCCACCATTCAAGTGAAATTGTCCTGGAGCTTTAACCATAAAGAATGGCGTCGGCATATCCACCTTATATGTGTACTGGAGGAAAGTGAGCAGAGTCGACGGCCCAGCACACTCCCTACCTAATATTTGTCCTAGGGACGTCACGGTATACCCTGCCACTCGACTAAGGCTCATAAGTCGACGAAAGTGTGCCGGGCAACCAGAACCTACGTGAATAAAAGAGTAAGTATGAAAGGGGGTAGGAGGGCATGTAATAAAGAGAAGTAGAGCTAAGCGGTTCCACTAACAGGAAGGGTGGGTGATCACCTATTATTATCATACCATTGGGCTAGGTTATCCCTGGATTGAATGCAGTCCACAAAATCACCATGGCTACAGGACTGAACTCTGTCAGGGGGTTAACGGTCCTCTTGGTACATGTGTGGGTAAAAAACATTGAAGGTGTAGCGTACGAGAAGTGCACGCGAGCGACTTAAAAGCTTTACTTGAATGAGCCTTTTTGAGACTCAGGATGGCCGAGTGGTTTCACCGCTCGCTAACAGTGGTCTAGCGACGAGGGAAGCTGTTCGCAACTCGCCTACGCTACTTTCGTTCTTCATTTTTTTCTTTGCCCCATTTCCTACTCCCCTCCATCAACAAAGGAATAGCTGTAATAATAATAATACTACAAAATGATAAAAGGGTTCAAGGTAAGGAACTAGTGGGTTGCTGCCCAATCCAAGTGGATTCGACATGGCAGCTAGGATAAAACGAGGCGAATTATCTATAAAAGGTGGAGACCACTTTGAGATAAATATTTTAAAAACGAAGGGTTAAAAGATTCCTCCGCCAATATGAATCGAAGACGGGTGTGTTGAGGGATAGTTAAAAGGGTCGGGAAACAGGAGAACCGGAGAATGGCGAAATGGGTGCAATCCAATAAAAGGTGGGCAACCGATTGGTTCCCACCACAAAACCGACAGCAAGGGCTGATTTGGACATCACCCGAAACAAGATGGCCGTAAGTAAGCCTTGTGTGGCCAATGCGAACTCGGCAAAGGGCTACCTCCAACGACCGCAATCTATGACGGCTCGAGGGCCAAGAGTGAACAGAATTTTTTATTTTGTACAGTTTGGATGATGAACAGTCATCCAATTCATTCTGCCACAGTTGAAAAATATACTTTCTTATTGAAGGAAAGTAGTCCCTAAAAGGCAGAGCCGTGTTCTCAGGGGACACAGAATGTGCTGGGCGGGGCAGCCGATCAGCCCTCTCGTTGCCCAGGGACCCAGCAAAAAATAATTCTATATCGGGACGCATTTTGGATCAGCCAATTGCAAATTTCTGTGACTAAGGGATGGGACGCATTTTGGATCAGCCAATTGCAAATTTCTGTGACTTAGGGATGGGACGCATTAAAAGATCTAATTGACTGTAAGACACTCCTTGAGTCGGAAAAAATGACAAAATCACTAAAAGGTAAAATTTGGATGAGTCTAAAGGCTAAAAGGATTGCTGAAAGTTCAGCGGTAAAAATGGACGCTGCTGGTGGCAAAGATAGAGTTAGGAATTCTCCTCTTGGGTAGATGGCTGCGGCGCCCACGCCAACGTCCGACTTAGTGCCATCCGTGTATAATGGGCAGCATTGTTTGTGTGAGGTCGAATGCTCTAAGAACAGGCTCTTAATGATGCGAGGATCCATGGAAGACTTCTCCAGGCTCCACATGTTGGTACATACTAAGGGAAGAGGAGCACGCCAACTAGGGGTCAGTAAGGATAGAAGGGTAAGGACCCTTGGAGCACCCAGGTTAGAGAGATGATCTCCTATGCGAAAGTTCAAGGGGCGGGGTAAAGATGGCAACTTATCATATGCTGCCGTTGATTCGGCAGCATACAGGCATCTGTAGACCTCTGATACAGGGGCTTGCTGTACTCGGCAGAGGTATCGCATGCAGATTTGAAGTCTATGGTAGGGCAAAGGAAGTACCTCACTCTCGCAGTAAAGGCTGTTAACAGGAGAAGTACTGAAGGCTCCACTGGAAAGGCGAACTCTGAGGCTTCGAATGGGGTTCAGCATTTTAAGGGCTGAAGGGCAAGCCGATGAGTAAATTCGACAGCCATAATCCAATTTGGATTGGATGAGGGCTATGTATAATGTCCACAATGTTTGTTGGTGGCTGCCCACCAAGTGTGAGAGAGGACCTTAAAAATGTCTAGAGCCCGCAAACAGCCCGTTCGAAGTCAGCGTAGGTGTAGTAACCAGGATAACTTTGGATCGAGAGTTACGCCAAGAAGACGAAACTCGGAGACAAACTCTATATCTGCGCCTTGTAGGGAGATAGATGGCGGAACAAGAATCCCTCTGCCCCGGTGGAAATGCATTGCTTTGGTTTTGTTCGTGGAAAAGCGGAATCCCTTAAGTTGTGCTCTTTTGGAGACAGCATCGACCGCCAGTTGTAGCCGACGCACTGCTGATGGAAGGCGAGGTGAGGAACAGTATATCGCCAAATCATCGACAGCGTTGCCGATACACCCTCTGGGAGAGACGAAATAATATCATTGATGGCTATTATAAAACACTGCCCTGAGGAACTTCCTCCTCTTAGGGTAGCAGGTCAGAGTATGTCTCCAACACGTACCTTGAAGGATAGAGATGCTAAAAAACTTTGAATAAGTGATGGTAAAAGGCCTCTCATGCCCGAGACGTATAGCTACTTCAAGATGCCGTATCTCAATGTTGTGTCGTAGGCTTTCTCAATATCGAAAAATATGGCCAGGACTCGGTGCTTTAATGAGAAAGCTTTCCGGACCGATCCCTCGAAACGTACTAGGTAGGTAAGGGTACTATGACCTTTGCGGAATCCACATTAAAATGGAGAGAGAAGGTGATTAGTTTCTAGGAACCAGTTTAGGCGCTCCAACACCATTTTTTCCAGCAACTTACTCAAACAGCTGGTGAGAGCTATAGGGCGGTAGTGATCTGCGTCCAACCCGTCCTTGCCCGGTTTGACAAAGGGAAGGATGATCCCAGTGCGCCATGATGAGGGGTAAAAACCTTACACCCATATAAGGTTGTACAAATCAAGTAAGAAGAGAGTAGAGTGTGGATGTAGGTGCTGAATCATATCGAAATGGATCTCTTCAAGGCCAGGGGAATTAGATCTGCAAAGTGACAAAGCGCTACGCAACTCATGGATGCTGAATAGAGCATTATATGGAAGGTTAGATTTTGTTGTGAAGTTGAGAGAATGCGACTCTTCCTTTGATTTGTAGGATATAAAAGCCTTATCGTAACGGCTGACACTGCTGACAGCGCGGATATGGTCAGCAAAAGCATTGCTGACTGCCAGGCTGTCATTATCCAAGGAACCGTATTTAACTGCCGCGTCCACTCCATTGAAGGTCTAGAGGATGCATTTGTGAAGGACGCCTCTTGGAAACCTTCCCAATCTGCATGACCTAAGTCCAACTTAAGGGGCATGGTTGTATGTGAGTTGACATGAAGGGCCGACAAGACAATAGGAAAGTGGTCACTCCCATGCAGATCAAGAATTGACCATTGAAATTCCGTAAAGCAATCAGGGGATCAAACGGACAGGTCAACACAGCTAAAAGAGTCCGTCTGGACATGATAAGAGGTAAAATCGCCAGTATTTAAAACACAAAGAAGGTCAGATAATAAAAGAGACTCTAAAACACTGCCTTTGGCATTGCGAGTGATGTCACCCCAGTATGGGTGACGGGCGTTGAAATCTCCTAGTAATAAGAATAGAGAGGTCAACTGGTCTATAAGTTCTAAAAGGTCGGGTCTTGACAATGATAAACAATGGGGTGGGGAAACAGAGCAAACTGTAAAAAGCTTAGTAAGGAAAACCCTCACGGCAACAGCTTGGAGGGTAGTATGTAGGGGGATGGGATTATTTATTTATTTAAGGGGCTATCGGGCGACTGCCGACTTAGGCATTAATCACCGTAAACAAACAGCCTAGTTCGAGGCTACTTTAAAAAATTGAACAGGAAACAACAATAAAAAGAAATAACAATAACAAAACAATAACAAAAACAACAATTAAACCTGGTTAAATGAAAGGGAGAAGGCCGGCCTCCCCCAAAAAGTCAACAAGTCCACCAGTCAAAGTGCACGCACTCGTCCCGAAATCTAGGGACAGGCGGTAGCGACCCCACCCATCCCGGTACCGGGACAGGTGTCGTGCGCGAAGATCACCCAGACTGGGACATTCGACAAGAATGTGCCGAACAGTCTGGGGGACGACGCAGTCGTTGCAATAGGGCGCAGGCGAGCGCTCCATCAAATAGCAATGCGTCACACGAATGTGTCCGATTCGGAGACGACAGAAAGCAACCTGAAGCCACCGCGGCATTGGGGGATAAGTCAATGGAAACAGTTGCGGCGCAATGGCACGCAACTTTAAGTTCCCTTCGACCGTCTCCCATCTTCTTTGCCAAGCAGTCCGAAGAGCTGCCCGTATTCCTGCCATGTAATCGGTGTGAGGAAGAGCGAAACGCTAGTCCGGTCGCAGAGTCCTCGCGGACTCTTTGGCGCCCTCATTCGCCGCAATTCCTACATGTCCAGGAACCCAGCAGAAGATAATCTCGACATCCACCCGGCTCGCCAAAACCGTGGCATAACGGATATCGCGAACCAGGGGATACGGAGATTCCAATGCCCCGAGAGCACTCAGGGCGCTTTGTGAGTCGCTATAGATCACAATCCGGTCTCCGAACCGGGCACGTCGCGTAATCTCCCGTACCGAGTGGTGTATTGCAACCAGCTCGGCCGTAAAGACAGACGCAGCGCCTGGTAGAGCCCCTCTTACTTCAAACAGAGGGGATACATCATGGAAGCCGACCCCCTCTTGGCACTTGAAGCCATCCATATACACTGGCACGGTTCCAGCGTGACACGAGGTGTGCTCCAGAAAGGTCGAACGCAATACTCCCGGCGCCGTACAAGCTTTGGGAGTAGAGGCGTGGCGACAAATAGCCAAATGTGGTACCCTCCAGGGTGGCGTCCTGGGCAGAACCAGGGGCGCCACCGGCCCGAGAGCTATATCTACCTCTCGAAGGAGTTTCCTGGCTCTAAACCCAAAGGGCTTAGGGTATGACTGGCGTCTCTCAGTGGCATAGGCACCATCGAGATCAGCTGCGGAAGAAGTGAGAGCTGTTGGTGACTGAGGCAGGCGCCGGGCTGGTGCGTACAGGCGGGTGATGCACTGCACGCAGCGCAGAGCGAGTGGCATATCCCCAGCATCGACCAACAGGCTCTCAATGGGGGAAGTGCGGAAGGCACCGGTCGCAAGGCGAAGGCCGGTGTGGTGGATTGAATCCACCTTCCGCAATAAACGCTCGGCTGCGGATGCATAAAACTCGCATCCGTAGTCGAGCTTCGAACGAACAAAGGATCGATAAAAAAGTAGGGCAGTAGCCCTATCAGCGCCCCAAGCGCTGAACGTCACGGAACGGAGAATGTCCATGGCGCAGGTACAAGAGACCCTAAGGCTGCGAATATGAGCCTCCCAGGTGAGGCGTCGGTCGAATACAAGACCAAGGAAACGGTGCGACTCAACCACATCCAGGCGCACCCCATTAGGAAACTTTTTTTTTTTTTAAGAGCTCATCTGGCGACTGCCTACTTGGGTATTAGTCGCCGTATTAAAACTGGCCTAGTTCTAGGCTACTTTAAAATAAAATTAAAGAGAGAGAAAAAAAAAAACACCCCAAAAAGTGGGAAAGGAAGCAAGCTGGTGCGTCGGGAAGAGGTCCCCACGGCGCAGGAGCGTGCAACTAAAGGGAAAAAAAAAAAAGAAACATGCAAAAAAACCAAAAAAAAACCTTGCTTAAATAACAGGGAGAAGGCCGGCCTCCCCCAAGAAGTCAACAATTCCACAAGTCAATATGCACGAATCTGTCCCGAGTACAAGGGACAGGCGCTAGCGACCCCGCCCATCCCGGTACCGGGACAGGTATCGTGCGCGAAGATGACCCAAACTGGGACATTCGACAAGAATGTGCCGAACAGTCTGGGGGGACGACGCAGTCGTTGCAATAGGGCGCAGGCGAGCGCTCCATCAAATAGCGATGCGTCACACGAGTGTGTCCGATTCGGAGACGACATAAAGCAACCGGAAGCCGCCGCGGCATTGGGGGATAGGTCCATGGAAACAGTCGATGCGCAATGGGACGCAACTTCAAGTTCTCTTCGACCGTCTCCCATCTTCTTTGCCAAGCAGTCCGAAGAGCTGCCCGTATTCCTGCCATGTAGTCGGTGTGAGGAAGAGCGAAACGCTGGTCCGGTCGCAGAGTCCTCGCGGACTCTTTGGCGCCCTCATCGGCACGCTCATTCGCCGCAATTCCTACATGTCCAGGAACCCAGCAGAAGATAATCTCGACATCTAAACGGCTCGCCAAAACCGTGGCGTCACGGATATCGCGAACCAGGGGATGCGGAGATTCCAATGCCCCGAGAGCACTCAGGGCGCTTTGTGAAGTCGCTATAAATCACAATCCGGTCTCCGAACCGGTCACGTCGCGTAATCTCCCGTACTGAGTGGTGTATTGCAACCAGCTCGGCCGTGAAGACAGACGCAGCGCCTGGTAGAGCCCCGCTGACTTCAAACAGAGGGGATACGGAGCTATATCTACCTCTCGAAGGAGTTTCCTGGCCCTAAACCCAAAGGGCTTAGGGTATGACTGGCGTCTCTCGGCGGTATAGGCACCATCGAGATCAGCTGCGGATGCAGTGAGAGCTGTTGGCGACTGAGGGAGGCGCCGGGCTCGCGCGTACAGGCGAGTGATGCACTGCACGCGGCGCAGAGCGAGTGGCATCTCCCCAGCATCGACCAACAGGCTCTCAATGGGGGAAGTGCGGAAGGCACCGGTCGCAAGGCGAAGGACGGTGTGGTGGATCGAATCCACCTTGCGCAATAAACGCTCGGCTGCGGATGCATAAAACTCGCATCCGTAGTCGAGCTTCGAGCGAACAAAGGATCGATAAAAAAGTAAGGCAGTAGCCCTATCAGCGCCCCAAGCGCTGAACGTCACGGAACGGAGAATGTCCATGGCGCAGGTACAAGAGACCCTAAGGCTGCGAATATGAGCCTCCCAGGTGAGGCGTCGGTCGAATACAAGACCAAGGAAACGGTGCGACTCAACCACATCCAGGCGCACCCCATTAAGTAACAAATCTGGGTCAGCGTGAAGCCGTGGATGGCGGCAGAAGTGCACCACCTTAGTCTTGGCCAAAGAAAACCAAAACCTGTGCGCTTCGGCATAGCGAGAGACGCGGTTCAATGCCTGCTGGAGTCGACGCTCCAGAGTTGGCATCTGGGCCGCGCCAAAAGAGATCGAAAGGTCGTCCACGTAGAGCGTAGCGAGAACATCTTCCAGCAGCACCGAGGTGATGCCGTTGATGCTCAGGGCAAAGAGTGTGACACTGAGGACACTTCCCTGCGGGACACCCTCTTCCTGCTCCTTTGGACCGGAGAGGGCTTCCCCCACCCGTACGCGGAATCGACGATCTCGCAAAAATTCAGATATAAACATTGGGAGGCGTCCCCTCGCCCCTATCGTGTGGAGAGTCTCCATGATACCCTATCGCAATGCGTTATCATAGGCCTTCTCCAGATCGAAAAAGACCGTGGCGTAGTGCTGTCTACGAAAGAAAGCCTCGCAGCCGGCATTTTCCAGTCGGAGCAGAGCATCCGACGTGGAGTGGAACTTACGGAAGCCGCACTGAAGACAGATGGCCTCCGCTGTCCAGGAAGTAGGCTAATCTAACATTTACCAATTTCTCCATCAACCTGCACACGCAAGAGGTTAGAGAGATTGGGCGGAAACCGGTCGGAGTAGAGTGATCTCTCCCCGGCTTGCGAAAGGCGAGCACAGTAGCGATTCGCCAGGAGTCTGGGAGAAGACCTTCCACCCAGATCCTGTTCAACAAATCTAACAGAAAGGCCATGCCTCGCTCACCCAGGTGTCGAAGCATGGCGTACGGGACATCGTCCGGACCATGGGCGGTGTCCGCGCACGAAGCGAGAGCAGAACGCAACTCACTCACAGTAAACCTGTCGTTGAAGGGTTCTCCGCGGCGGCCTTCCGCGACATCACGACGTGCATTGAATGCTGGTGGAGCAGCATCACGGCTAGAGAATGCGGAAAAAGCGGTCGCTAAGGATTCCGCCACGGACGCGGGGTCCGAGATTGCGGTCCCATTCTCCTGGAGAACGGGAGGGGGGTCCTGCGAGAACTTGCCCCGAATCCTTTTGACTCGCTTCCACACCTCAGCTAAAGGGGTCTTCCCGTTAAGTGAAGACACGTATGCCCGCCAAGAAGAGGGGCGGGCGTGCTTCGAAATATACCGGAACCTAACCCTAACCCGACGAAATTCACCCACAGTGAAATCGTTCGGGCGGCGCTTATAGCGCATGTAGGCATAACACTTCTGTTTGAGGGCCGTCTCACACTCGGGCGACCACCATGGGAGTGGTCGGCGTGCAAAACGACCAGATGTCCTAGGAATAGTAGTCAGGCCCACGGCGATGAGGTTGCCGGAGAAAACTCAACGGCCTCATCTACCGACCTAAAGTCTTCGACTGAGATAGAAAATTCAGTCATTTCCTGAAATGAAGGCCAGCGCGCCCGCGCCAAGCACCACCAAGGTGGTCTCTCAGGCGGCAGTTGCCCTGAAAATGATATTTGAATGGAAAAGTGATCACTACCATAGAGGTCATCGACCACTTCCCAATCAAAATCAGGCTGTGCATCCGAAGAGCACAAAGATAGGTCGAGGCAAGAAAATGAAGCGGTTCTCGGACAGTGATGCGTAAACTCATCCACGTTTAGGACACCCATCTCAAGCTCTTCGATCAGATCGGCAAGGACTTGTCCCCTGGGATTTATGGAGTAATCTCCCCAGAGAGGATGCCTGCCGTTCAGATCTCCAAGCCAGAGATAGGGCCTCGGCAACCGTGCCACGACGCGGCGGAAGTCCCCCGCGTCGAAGTCAGCTGACGGTGGAATGTACGCAGAAATCAGAGTATACCTCCTATCCAGGTGCAGCTGCACAGTCATTGCCTGAAAGGAGGTATCTAAAGAGAAAGGAGAACGGAGACATCATGCCTGGTGTAAACCGCGCATCCCCCAGCCCGGCCATCCCGCGGTGGTGGGGTCGCTAGACCCTTATACCCCGGAAGGGCGGGCAGGGGGCACGCGCCTAGCATGGTCTCGTGCAAAACGATAGCTAACGGGGAACGGGATGAGACGAGCCTCCGCAGCTCCTCCACGTTGGCCCGTAGTCCACGGCAATTCCATTGAAGGAATATGCCCTCCAGGCCTAGCTCGGAGACGCGGGGGCCCTCCTCGAACTGAAAACCCTAACAGGAATGGCCGTACGCTTCTCGGGGGCAGAACCCCGGGCGCTGTCGCCTTCGAAGACTTATTGGGGAAGGTTGGGCTCCCCATGCGAGTCTTTTCCTCCCTCCGCCTCGAAACCTTAGACGGGCGTTGCGGCTTCGGAGTCGGGGGGCCCTCTTTTCGAGGAACCACCGTCTCCGAGCCACTCGCTCCACCTCGGGGCGTGGGCGAAGGAGCCGAAGCTCCTTTGTGCCTGTCCTCCTTTCGGGATACAGCTTTATGAACCCCGGAAGATGGCCTAGCGACCATCTTCAGGGGTGTTGCCTCCTGTTAGTCTAACGACTCGGTGGAGGTGCGTGGCTGTTTCGCCTTACGGGAAACGGTCACGCTGGGGGAAGAGGGGGGAGCCCTGGTTTTAGCCGGGGCTGAGTATGAACCCTTTTGCCGCCAGCTTTACCAGGGGAGCGCCCGGGTTGGGTAGAGCCCGCAGAAGGGCTCCGAAGGGGCGCGGAAACAACCGTGCTCGTTGGCCTGGATGGGCCAGGAGTAGAGAGTGCCTTTCTAACTATTGAGGCATATGACGTCCCAGGCAGAGCCGGGCGCACCAGGAACAAGTCCTTATCCTCGCGGAATGAGAGTCGATCCTGGGTTTGAACGGCGAAGATTTCTTTCTCAAGGAGATATGCACCACATTGCTTCGAAGAAGCAGGGTGCGGCTCTCCGCAATTGACACACTTGGCCACACACGATTTGGACTTATCGTGTGCGACCTTGGAGCAATTTACACAGACTTCGGGTGAGCCCGACTTTGCACGTCTACATGAGCGATTCGTATGACCGAAGCGGTGACAGTAATAGCACCACCGCGGCAGTGGCACGAATGCCTTCACGCGGTAGCGGTACCAACCGGCACGCACCGACTCAGGGAGCTTGTCACAGTCGAACGTGACGAAGAGTGTAGGGGGGGGTCTCGAGGCCCCTCCGTTTTCTCATCACACGTTCGACCATGACCGCCCCATGGTCGGCCAGCTCTAGGGTGATGTCCTTAATGGAGTAGTCAACGAGTTCCCTCGCATAAACTACTCCTTTCACAAAGTTCATGGTAGAGTGCGGCGTCACACTCACCGGGGTGCCATGAAGTGTCCGAAGAGCACTTATCTTGGCCGCCTCGGCGGGATTCGCCAGAAGGCTCCCGTCCGAGAAACGGGTCACCTTCGGCTCTCTACCAATTGCACTAGCTAATCCTCTCCTTTGATGGATCATGTTGCCCTTGGACAACATGGTGCCATCAGTGGAGCGAATAACGAGGAAGCGTTTGAAGCCAGCGGGCTCGAAAACGCCAGGTAACCTCTGAATGAGGGGCCCCGATGTCATCGAGGCTCCGCCCTGTGCACTTTTGGTCTTAGTCAGGGGCTCCGCAACCGGGGGGACAGAGGGGCCGGTTATGCCGATCTCAGCTTGGTCGCTTGCCAGAGTGGCAGCAGACCCATCCGTCCCCGCAGATGGAGAGGAACCCCGAGTTTTCTTTGTCTTCCTGGTCTTGGTCTTTTTCTTTCTTGGAGAGGAGGGCGGGGAATGAACCCGCTTCTCACCCCCGCCGGTAGAAGCCCCTAGGCCAGATGTACCGGCCTCAGCCAGGTCCTTCTCCGAAATGGAGAAGGTCCTGGTGGTCGCAGGGGCATCATCCGGAGGAGATCCCTTCCCTCCTTGAACTGCCTGAGAACCCCCAGCCGTTTGAGGAGGACCTTGCATAGGGGCGGATTCGGGTTCGGTGTTTGGCGCCGAGCCCGGATTCCACCCCATGGAAGGCCCTACTCCCTGAGGCTGGTTTTCCTCAAGGACCATGTCTATCACAGGAGGGGCCTCCAGTTGGCCACCCCCTCCCAGGACATCGCAGGTCCCCTTGGCAGCGTCATGAGTCTTTTGTGGGGAGGCACAGGCCTTGACCCCAGCAAGGTTTAATATTCTTGCCAGCAGGTCTTTCGAGGGAAGCGACCGAAGGGGCCTGGCTTCCCTCTCTCCCCTAAAGGGGTTCGCCCTACCGAGCCGCTTACACGAGGGGCGGTCGGCAATGAGCTGCCCGCTGGCTTTCTTGGCAGTCCCCTTAGAAAGCAAAGGAGGGACTGCCGCTGGAATTAGGGAGGTGCCCGAAAGCACCTCCAGAGAAGGGGGTGAGGGGGAGTCCCCTACACCCGTAGGCGTAAGAGAGGAGAAAGCCTCCTCTCCGGTTAAAGTATGGAGGGTCCCCTGCGCAAGCACAAGGGGGCGGACCTCCATTTACTCGGTGCAGCTGCCCGAGGGGGGTTCCGTTGATGTTCTTGGGGAAGTTGGGGGATTGTTTTTTTCTTATTTTCATCATTGGGCATGGTGACCCTATTTGTGCTACGGGACGCAATAGCTCATCACCTCTTGCAGTTGCCCACACTGCAAGAGGTGCTTACAGGCCTGGCAGAGCCAGGCGCAGCCATTTCGGACCACCCCTCCCGCCTGGTGGCCTGGCATTCCATTGGCATGGCGGCTCCACCTTAGACACGGCGTAAAAAAGATAGATTTTGAAGACGAAAGGAAAAGGGATGTGAGGAAGGTATGGGTGGGGATGAAGCAGGTTGTTAAAAACCAACCACCCTAGACCGGAGCTCAGGGGTTAGGGAACATTGTCCCTTTTCCCCTCAGCCCTGATCCAGGACGGTTGGCCGAGAAGAAGGTCAGCATCTACCCTGTGAAATCAGAGGCTGACCAGAGAAAGTTGTGGGAGAGGTTGTATGAAAAGAGAGGAAACAAGTGTTTTGAAGGAAGGAAGAGAGGCTAAGCTGGGGCCGGACGGGGTGCTGAGTCCAGTCAGCACGGCGGCCAGGATGGCAAATGGCCGCGCCCTTTACGGGGTAGAGGGATGGTAGATACATGGTGGGATGAAGATGCCATGATTGCCCCCTCCCCCTCCCCATGAGAGGAGCTTCCAGCAGGAGCAATAGAGTTGAAAAAGAGAAAGCCGGGTACCGGCGGAAAGGGCCGTATACCCAGCTTATTCTTCTGAAGACAAATAACAGCGGGGTGGAGAGTCATCAAAAGAATTTTGAGTTCTTCCCACTTTGGAAGAACGCCTTGACAATTCCATTGTAAAGTGAAAGATATTATGTGAGACGGTTAGATACAACTGTGGATATCTTTTTCTATTTTGTGGCTGATATTGTATTTGAGATTCGTCCTAAAGGGCTTGGGAGACGGAGAACAGATTTTCAGGAGCCTGCTTTTGCAGGGAGAGATCCTAGAGGGAGCAGTAACTGGGGCTTTTTTCGAGGGTTTTAGAGAACCGACCGAGGCACTTGATTGTAATTCGGGCTCACAACCTGGCGGAAAAGGAATATCGTAAAGGGATTTTCGACCGGTAGATCCGGATTCATGGGTAGAGGGTATTTTCGGTGTCTGAGGAGTTGGTCCAACCGCCGCGATTTGTGATGTTGGAGTATCAACTGCTTCCATCGGATCATGGGTAGAGTGAGTGGAACGGACAGGCGATCTGAGCGAGGTGTGTGAAGCTGGGTGTATATCTGCCATTGTTTGGATCAGGATAGGGCCTAAGTCCTGTGACGGGTGGGGCGGACTTAAGGGCATAGAATGTTCAGCCATAGGAAAAGTGTCCATTGAAGATTCTCTTGGTTCGGCCGAATCAGCTCCAGAGGCTGCCCGCTTATTGGTGGTCGATGACTCAGGTGAGGAGTCCTCCCTCTTACTACTGGTCTTTGGGTCTCGGGGCTGGGTGGATGAATCTTCACTGGTCGATGTAGGATGAAGTGCTTCAGGCTGGTCGGAACTCGAGCGTGATGGTCGGGTTCGTCCAGCGTCACGTAAAACGTCAGAGAAAAGACGGCCGAGTGGTGAGGTTTGTGTTCGAGCACGCTGGCGGGTCTCTCATATCTAGACTCTAGGGAGTCGCGCAAAGCGAGCACCTCCTTTTCATAAAAAAATAGAGTAGAGTTTTGACGCAGCACTGTGGGTACCTCCGCAGTTAGCACAGCGAGGTCTTTTGGTGCATTCGGGGCCATAGTAGTCAGAGCTACAATTCACGCAGGAGCGAGGGTGCCGACAGGCACGGCCAACATGGCCAAATTGATTGCAGTTGAAGCAGCGACTGGGTAGTTAGATGTAGGGACTTACCGGGAAACGAAGGTACCCAGCTTTAATATACTGCGGCAGTTCTTGTCGTTCGAATGCTAAAATCAGTGTGGCGGTTGGGACTCTAGTGGAGCCTAATGTTTTAGTCACCCTGTGTACGTGTGTGACACGTTGGGTACTAAGCTTGCTCTGAAGGCGGGTGAGGTCGTAGTCCCTTTGTTCGTTTGAACGGAGGACACCTTTGACAAAATTCAGACGCGGATGGGGCGAGACAGTTACTGGAATTTCAGCTATCGAAGATAGATTTCCCACAAGGTTGTGTTAAGAGTGGGATGACACCTCGACTACGACATCACCACTACCTCTTGACCACATCCGGCGGGGTTCACCACAGCGGGACTCAAAAGATTCATTGACGTCACAAAATAGTAATAATACACAACAGTAATAATAATAATACACAATAATAGTGATAAATACTAATCTACTACTAAATAATAATAGTAAAAAATACTATAAATAATATCAGTAATAATACTAATAAAAAGGTAGAGAGTAGTGCTGAGTGGGGGCTAGGGGAAGGCGCACCAAAATCTTTCCCAAGGCCCATCTGTGTTCGAGTCAACCCAGCGACAAGCCCCCCCCCCCTATTGGCACTCAGGCCAGGAAGATGTGCAGTTCCTCCTGGTACCAAGTGTAAACCCCCCCTCCCCCCGCGTTGTGTGCTGATGCTATGACCAATGAAACCCAAAAGTGACAAGACCAGGACTGTTAGGGGACGTTTCCCATTCCAGGGAGTGATCCATACCAATGCCCCCTCACTGAGGTGGTTGTTAAATTAAGAAATTTGTAAAAGTTTACATTTATTAATGTGATAAATATTAAAGTAAATTATAGTGATTCATCTTTGCCAACAACAACCATAGTCAGTTAGCATTTCAATCTAGATACTAAAACTGCCATTTTGATGGATGAAAAATAAGCACTAATAAGGAGGCTAAATATGAAAGGGAATGTGTATCATTTAATGCAAACCATCGAGGTCGGATTTATGAAATAGTTTCATATTTATATGGAGGTTATGATTCATTGTAATATTTGGATATATTGGTCAAACTTTTCTGATGTGGTAAAGCAGTGTGTAAAATGTTAATACTAATGCACAAATACCTCGACTTCAACCGCTTTCCCGCGAAGTGGGGACGATGCGAATCATTGCCACTCAAAATACCCACAAGCTTTACTTTATTGAAGATTTGTAGAGATAAAAATGTTTCCCCATCTACCAGTACCACACAAAATGGAATAGGTGTGCGTCAATGAACCCCCCTCCCCTTTATGCTCTATCAGGCCATATTGTCCCTCGGCGCCAAGACCCAAGCACTACCCCTCCTAAAACCTTCCCATTCACCTCTCTCAAATATTCATTCATAAAATCAACCCACCTTTGATGCGGTCTTCCAACCCTTCACACATCCAAACATTCACTCTCCTATATTCTATTCATTCTCACAAACAAACAATTCTTCATACCATAAACAAACCTTGCTCTCAAATTGTCAATTTACACACATTTCCTTTTCCTTTCCCAGTCTCACTCCCATACACCAATGTTAAGCACCAGCATACTTCCCCCCCATGTGAACGGCCTTGATGAAAATTTCCTCATCTCTCACACACTAACACCAGGCGATGTTTAAGCTCGGCTATTCATACTGAACTAGTGCATCATGCAACTCCTCACTAAAAGCACTGTCACATCCTCTTTACAGCTAACATCTTGATTGCACTCCTCCCCATACAAACTCTCCATTCACTTTTGTTTGTCTCGCATCACATTCCACAAGCACTAGTTTCAGACAATGGCGCAGATTAACCGGCATGAGTGGGCGAGGCCTGCACCAGTCCCATTAACGGCACTTGCATAGTGCGCTCGCAGGACAAGAAGTTTCAGATGGGCGGCTTAAGTAATGGATATCTTTGCCAGTTTCCAGATTAACCAAAAATTACAAAACCAAAAATAATGCTAACAACCCTTTAAGAATCAAAAAATTTTTTTTAGCAAACTCAAACACTATGTAGTATACAAGGCAAATATCATTGTTTTAAAATAATATCTAATTTCATTCAAATATAACTAGGTTGCTTTTATGAGCTGCATTTATATAACATGTGAACAAACTTTGTTTGCTAACCACACTCCTAGACTTTTAGTGCTAAATTTGACTATTGTAGCTAACCTTACCAAGTACATGAAGCCTTATTTTAAATAACGGCTCCAACCAAAGTAGATTATCAGCATGCAAAAATACACCGAATGCTGCCTACCCATACAATTTGATGGACCATATAAGTGTAGTTCTGCTATTTCTTAGAAACATACTCTGAAGCATGAAGCAGTGAAGTGAATTTCTTATCTACTGTGATACATCCACAGACACTTTTATTGCACAAAATCAAAAGACACAAACCAGCTTTTCTTTCACACTGCAATATGAAATTTTCAAAATCTTGGTCAAAATGAGGGAAAAATTAGAAAGTATCGAAAACAACCGAACAAATGGAAGAAATGAGGATGAACTTGTAATTATTGATCTAAGTAGACAGAACACCTAATTATGATGGAATAAAGATATTATCAGTGGTACCAGCTGTATCCTAGACAATTAAATCTAAGTTGAATGTAATAATCCCATGAAATATGATTGCAGATTAGCTATTATATTTTTATGCCACCTATTTTCTATCATATGATATACCAATGCATCTTAATGCCGAGTTTGGGCAGGATGGCTATGATATTACGAATGCTGCTTACAATAGTCGGAACCTTTAGCTTTCTTGTGGGTTTTTGTTAACCAACATACACTTGAATAGCCTTTGTATATACATTATTTAATTATGACTATCATATATAAAATATGTGTAATTTTAGTCTTTCTAGAATTTTACCTTAAAATTCATATTAGCTTGAAATTGATCCGAAATGAACTAATAGACTAGAATAATTTGTTTAGTAAGACAAAGGACTAAAAAGTGAAATTATCAATGTATATGAGTGAGCAAAGATAAATATATCACAACCCCAGGAAAAGTGAGATGAATACAAAAAATAGTCATTCAGAGAACCTCTACAAATGATTACCGACAAGAAATTGTCTCAAAACCTACCCATGCTTGGCACTTTATTCAAGGTATGGCACCAACTTTTGGAGGAGGAGCAATGCTTGATAAAATTAAAGTCACCCAATACCTTGGAATAACTTGAATCAAACTTTAACTAAATGATTCGAGTTAAAAAAGCTTTAAAGATCAGTTAGTGATTTCAAACTAATAGTTTGCCTCATCCACTTGCTAAAAAATAATTATATAACTTTTTGTAGATGTAACCACCCCCTTCCTTAACCTTTTGTAGATGTAACCATCCCCTCCTAACATTCAGTGCCATACACAAAGTGAGATAAGCCACAATCCAAGACTGGAATAAAATATACATGAATTCAAAAGGAATAAGATAACTAAACTAAATATTATTTTGACATCACATTTTGGTGCACTAATTATAAAGTAAAAGCCACAGACCGTGGTAACCAAAAAGGTCAAAGAATATACCATGCTAACTCAAAGTTCATAAGATATACAATGTACTGTATATTTGCAGGATGAGGCAGGCGAGAATGAGCAAACTTGCAAGATACATTGCATACATTAAGAATAAAAATAAACCCGACCTTCCTCACGCTCCTGCATGAAAACAACAAAAATACTTTAAAAGAAAAATTTCTCAATAATTAAAAAAAAACAAAGATGAGAAAGTGTCTATAAAGAAAACCTCTCAAGTTTGCTTTGGAAAGTGGTCAATAAAAGAGGAAAAAGCGATGTCGTGAGCTATGAGGCAATTGGTGCCACTCTCTCTTGGCGTTGATGTACTGCAGTATGGCCCTCACACAGATCAAAAGACCTAAAAAGAGAGGGTGTATCAGCATCTTCATATGAAGGAATCATAACATAGTCACTTGTTCAAATTGCTTTCCATAAGCCCCTTCCCCCACTTATAATTATAAAGTAATTATTAATATAAGAAGTGAGACTTTAAGAACAAATCTATTAAGGAAAAAAAATCAGGACAATACATCTAACCTTTAACAAAGCATAGCCTTGTTAAGAGCTTAACATACATTTGTTTTCCTGTAGTGAAGAGTGAAGGTGAAGTTGATAAGAGCAGTAGATTTTGCATTAGAAAAAGAGAAAGTTATAAAGTAAGGAAAAAAAAATATATTATTCCTTGTTCTTGCAGACCTAAAAAAAAAAAACAAGCTAGAAAAAAATTAAGATATGTAACTCATGGAAGCAAAGAATGATTAATCAAAATCGGTAGAAAGGAGGGAGATGCAGCAGTGAAGGGAAATGAGGAAAATGCCCATGTTTACCTGGAATTTAAAAAGAATACAAAGGATACAGAGGAAGGGTGGTTAATAGTTTGTGAAAAAGAAGGGCTAATTTATTAGAAAAACCAAAACTGCTGTAAAGAAAGTTGTTCAGAGTTGTGATAGATGTCAGATGATTGATCCTGCTCCAGTGGTTCATAAAAAAGAAGTTAGCACCGAGGAAAACTGGAGCAGGCAGTGGATGTTACCTATTACCGGCATAAGGCTTATTTATCAGTAGTTGACTGTGGACCTGGGCGTTTGGCAGTATGGCGCGAGTTACAATTGGAAACAGCTGATTGCATAGTAGCTGTACTTAAGTGGAATTGTGGAAAGACATCACAGAACCATAAAAGCAGTGTGTGAGAGGGGTAATAGGTCACGACAAGAAGCTGTTTTTTGGTATAATATCTCGCACGAAGTGTGCCCGGATGAGACCTAAGATCAATATCAGTATGACTGGAGGCCTCCAGCACTAAGTCCTTCATTGAAGAAAAACCCCATGGAGGTTTCACTTGAGGTGGGTGAAGCCCCTGAAAGCCAGATGCACATCACATTGAAAAAAAGAGGAGAGTGACTGATATTATTTCAGACAATAATGTAGCTATAGATGGTGCGCCTCGTCATGTACTTGATATTAGCAAAATAATTTTATCACGGGAAGATTCGATCTCTACTGAAGCAAGTGAGAATGAGGAGGATGAAGTACTTGTAGTGGATGATGGGAAAGATGATGAGGACGAATCACAGGAAATTGGTGGTACAAGCTACCCTCGTAGAACTAGGCAGTCACCTGTCTGGTCTGATGATGACAGCTTTGAATAGGTTTTTTTTTGTCTACAGTTGTTTTGGTTTGGTTAATTTTTTGCTCATGTTTTATTTTTTATATTTCCTTGAGATCTTAAGATCAGGATGAGGGCGGGGGGTCAACCTATCCAGACTCACACTGCAGAGAGGGCGAAGTGGGGGCTATGATTTAAGTTTTGGGAACTTTTTGTTAGTTGACCTCAGAGGCGATAGGTAGTGCATACGTCATTGTCCTTCTTGTCAGGTAGCTGGCTACTTTTGTTTGCTGATAATGTTTGTCTGGTTTGAGGTTGGTTCCATCTAAAGTTGAAACTCGGTGGAAAATTATTCAGACTGTCAAGCAAGGGTAAGTAAGTGTGCTCAACTAAATTTTTATATTTAACCACAGGTGTGAGGGGCACATGATTGGGGCTTTGTGCTCGCGGGTAAACCCTGATGGGATAAGATGCTAATAGTGCAAAGTGCCCCATTGCTATAAAAGGTAAATGTGGTGTGGATAAAATGCTGGGGCAAAAAATAGTTGTGGATATACACACTGTAGGAAAATGGTTTACGCTAAAAGTTTTGGGGATATAAAATTACTATCACCATGGATGGTCTCAGTTACCAGGGACAAAAAGGTGTTTGTGGCCGCTTGTTTAATAACCCTAAAAACATATCAAATACACCTTGTATTGGCTGTTATCTACTTGCACCAACCTGTGGTCTAATATAATCTTTTTTCAATTTATAGCACCAATGCATTGTAATACCATACTCAGATGTGGATAAAATTGGAAGGCAGAACTGTTCCATGCAGATAGTTTATAGGTGTAATCTTTTTGTATTTAAAATAAATTGCCTTAGCTCTACTAAAAAATTACCACACACTCATTAGTCCTACTCTCCTTTCACCAAAGTAATAGTAATCAAGAAAGGTCTTAGCCCGGATGCATTTAGTTATTTGTCCAAATTGCCTGAAAGGATGTGATAACTGATAGGCAAGTTTCCCTATCAGCTGAGTACCAACGAGGGCATGACAACCACAACATCCAATACATAATCTTTTAGGAGATAAGCACATAGGAAAACATAGCAAAAGGATCTGTGAGAAAAGTCTGCAGGAGAAACAAAATAAAGAAAATTCAACAAGATCCAATGGTTAAAAATATAGCGCTTATCATGTAATGAAATTTTTAATTACTTTCAATACATTGCTATATTTTTATTTAATTACCAAAACCTGTGTACATTTATCACCCAGTCCTTTATATCCTACAAATTCATAACATAACGGGGGCAAGAAGTTTACAGTAAAGAAGGCCCATTTGGAAGATAAAGCGAGAGAGAATGGAGATCCCTCTCAGAGTCCTATCTTACTTCCTCTACCTTACCTAACACCATGATGAGACCGAAGAGCCAGGAGTTAGAATCAGCAACAAGCCCTGTGGAATGCCTGAAGATCACCACCCATTTGGCAAGTGAGAGACCAAATCCTGCCAGTGCACCAGTTCGACCAGCCACTGTGTGGCAGAGACACAAAAGAAGAACAATTCCAACCAGATTGAAGAGGAATGCAGCTGAAATCATAAAAAAAAAGATGTAGGAAATGAATAAGTAAGAATGTGTTGGATGCGGGAACTATGGTACATTTTCTTTCAATTAGTGATTCACTACTCTGGTTTTGTACTATCCTTCTAGCCTCCCATTTTCTATATTTGATTAAATAAAGAACCAAGGCCCCATCACACAGATCAGGACAACCAATCTTTGCCCTGGCAAGACTCTGATGCAGTCACCACCCAAACCTCAACATACATCATCCTGACAAACACAGAAATATCTACAAGAAACCAGACACACCAAAACACATTCAATAGTTGCACAACATCGACAAAATCTGCAATACACTCTGCTTTATCTCTGGATTAACCCCATCCAGTCAGCAGAGTTCATTGAGGTGTAAAATTATAAGTCAGAGGCAACAGTTCTGTTCTATATATTTTTGCTTTTGACTGACATTTTGTATTAATATTTTATTAAATTTTTCTTTGTAAAGCACCCTTGAACATTTTTAATGATGAAAAAGGTTCCCAACTGGATAATAATATTTGCATAAGGTTAAGAATGACAATTGATAGCAGGCCAGAAAACCTGCCATGGAGTTGGTGTGAGGAAGAGCAAAACGTTGATCTTGTCACCCAATCCTCGTGGACTTTTTGGTGCCCTCATCAGCATGCTCATTTTTATCAATCCCCACATAAACAGGAACCCAACAGAAAATGATCTAGACATTTCCCAAGAGCACTCAGGGCACTTTGTGAGTCACTAAAGATCACAATCTCATCCGAACTGGGCACAACGCATTATCTCCCATACCTAGCAGTGTATAGCAACCAGCTTAGCCATGAAGAGAGAGAGAGAGAGAGCGCCTGGTGGAGCCTCGCTGAATTCAAAGAGAGGGGATACGATGTGGAAACCAACCCCCCTCCTGGGACTTTGAGCCATCCATGTAATCTGGCATAGATGCGGCATGATACAGTGTAGTCTAGATGGGAGAGCACTGGGAAGGCCATCTCCTTATAAGAGGCAGAGCAACACAAGGGCAGCTCCAAAATGGGTAAAAGTGAAGCTCCTGTATCGGTAGAGGGTAGCCCTTGCACCAGGATTGAGTGAGGAATTAAGACGGATATAATTGTTCATGTCCTACTGCCGATGCCACGAAGACAAACATTATTTACCACTACCCAATGGGAACACCAGACCAAATCATATGTGGCATGGTAGGCAGGTTGGAGCAGTAAATCCGGCTTAGTAACAGGCCTCAGAGAGGTCGAGGTCTCCACACCCAACATTGAAATGAAACAGGAGCCAGAATTAGTCCAGGATGGGCAGTAAATGAAGGGGCCAATTAAAGAGGATGAAGATGTACTAGTGGAAAAGGCACTTAAAAGGACCAGGAGCAGACACCAGCTTCTCCTAGACCTAAACCCAGAGTGGCGGTTCACTCTGTGTCAGGTCTATCCTTGCGGGCACGTAAGTCAGGAGGATGCGCTTCTTCTCCAGGTACATTTTTTTTTTCAAGGGGCTATCTGGCGACTGCCCACTTGGGCATAAGTCGCCGCAAACAAAAACCCAGTTCTAAGCTACTTTAAAATAAAAATTTTAACAGAAACAACAATAAAAAGGGGATAACAATCAGGGAGCAAGCTCCGGCGTCGGGAGAAGGTCCCCCTCCCCACTGCCCAGGAGCCTGCGACCTACAAAAAAAAAACAAGTTAAATACAAGGGAGAAGGCCGGCCTCCCCCCAAAAGTCAACAAGTCCACCAGTAATGGTGCACGCACTCGTCCCGAGTACAAGGGACAGGCGGTAGCAACCCCGCCCATCCCGGTACCGGGACAGGTAACGTGCGCGAAGATCACCCAGACTGGGACATTCAACAAGAATGTGCCGAAAGAAAGCGACCTGAAGCCGTCGCGGCATTGGGGGATAGGTCCATAGGAACAGTCGCGGCGCAATGGCACGCAACTTTAAGTTCCCTTCGACCGTCTCCCATCTTCTTTGCTAAGCAGTCCGAAGAGCTGCCCGTATTCCAGCCATGTAGTCGGTGTGAGGAAGAGCGAAACGCTGGTCCGGTCGCAGAGACCACGCGGACTCTTTAGCACCCTCATTCCCCGCAATTCCTACATGTCCAGGAACCCAGCAGAAGATAATCTCGACATCCACCCGGCTCGCCAAAACCGTGGCGTCAAGGATATCGCGAACCAGGGGATGCGGAGATTCCAATGCCCCGAGAGCACTCAGGGCGCTTTGTGAGTCGCTATAGATCACAATCCGGTCTCCGAACCGGGCACGTCGCGTAATCTCCCGTACCGAGTGGTGTATTGCCACCAGCTCGGCCGTCAAGACAGACGCAGAGCCTGGCAGAGCCCCGCTGACTTCAAACAGAGGGGATACAGCATGGAAGCCGACCCCCTCTTGGGACTTGGAGCCATCCGTATACACTGGCACGGTTCCAGCGTGACACGAGGTGTGCTCCAGAAAGGTCGAACGCAATACTCCCGGCGCCGTACAAGCTTTGGGAGTAGAGGCGTGGCGACAAATAGCCAAATGTGGTACCCTCCAGGGTGGCGTCCTGGGCAAAACCAGGGTCGCCACCGGCCCGAGAGCTATATCTAGCTCTCGAAGGAGTTTCATGGCCCTAAACCCAAAGGGCTTAGGGTATGACTGGCGTCTCTCGGCGGCATAGGCACCATCGAGATCAGCTGCGGATGCAGTGAGAGCTGTGGCGACTGAGGCAGGCGCCGGGCTCGCGCGTACAGTCGAGTGATGCATTGCACGCGGCGCAGAGCGAGTGGCATCTTCCCAGCATCGACCAACAGGCTCTCAATGGGGGAAGTGCGGAAGGCACCGGTCGCAAGGCGAAGGCCGGTGTGGTGGATCGAATCCACCTTCCACAATAAACGCTCGGCTGCGGATGCATAAAACTCGCATCCGTAGTCGAGCTTCGAACGAACAAAGGATCGATAAAAAAGTAGGGCAGTAGCCCTATCAGCGCCCCAAGCGCTGAACGTCATGGAACAGAGAATGTACATGGCGCGGGTACAAGAGACCCTAAGGCTGCGAGGAAACGGTGCGACTCCACCACATCGAGGCGCACCCCATTAAGAAACAAATCTGGGTCGGGGTAAAGCCGTGGATGGCGGCAGAAGTGCACCACCTTAGTATTGGCCAAGAAAACCGAAACCTGTGCGCTTCGGCATAGCGAGAGACGCGGTTCAATGCCTGTTGAAGTCGACACTCCAGAGTTTGCATCTGAGGCGCGCCAAAAGAGATCGAAAGGTCGTCCACATAGAGCGTGGCGAGAACATCTTTCGGCAGCACCGAGGTGATGCCGTTGATGCTCAGGGCGAAGAGTGTGACACTCAGGACATTTTCCTGCTCCTTTAGGCCGGAGAGGGCTCCCCCTACCCGTACGCGGAATCGACGATCTCGCAAAAATTCAGATATAAACATTGGGAGGCGTCCCCTCGCCCCCATCGTGTGGAGAGTCTCCATGATACTGTATCGCCATGCGGTATCATAGGCCTTTCCCAGATTGAAAAACACCGTGGCGTAGTGCTGTCTACGAAGGAAAGCCTCGCAGACGGCATTTTCCAGTCGGAGCAGAGCATCCGACGTGGAGTGGAACTTGTGAAAGCCGCACTGTGCAGAAGACAGATGGCCTCCGCTGTCCAGAAAAAGGCTAATCTAATATTTACCAATTTCTCCATCAACCTGCACACGCAAGAGGTTAGAGAGATTGGGCGGAAACCGGTCGGAGTAGAGTGATCTCTCCCCGGCTTGCGAAAGGCGAGCACAGTAGCGATTCGCGAGGAGTCTGAGAAAGACCCTCCACCCAGATCCTGTTCAACAAATCTAACTAAAAGGCCATGCCTCGCTCACCCAGGTGTCGAAGCATGGCGTACGGGACATCGTCCGGACCATGGGCGGTGTCAGCGCACGAAGCACGAGGGGAGCGCAACTCACCCACAGTAAACCTGTCGTTGAAGGGTTCTCTGCCTCTGAAGGTTAAGTCCAGCCGGCGGCCTTCCACGTCATCACGACGTGCATTGAATGCTGGCGGAGCAGCATCCCGGCTAGAGAATGCGAACAAAAGCGGTTTCTAAGGATTCCGCCACGGACACGGGGTCCGAGATTGCGGTCCCATTCTCCTGGAGAACGGGAGGGGGGTCCTGCGAGAACTTGCCCCGAATCCTTTTGACTCGCTTCCACACCTCAGCTAAAGGGGTCTTCCCGTTAAGTGAAGACACGTATGCCCGCCAAGAAGAGCGGCGGGCGTGCTTCGAAATATACCGAAACCTAGCCCTAGCCCGACGAAATTCAACCACAGTGAAATCGTTCGGGCGGCGCTTATAGCGCATGTAGGCATAACGCTTTGTTTGAGGGCCGTCTCACACTCGGGCGACCACCATGGGAGTGGTCGGCGTGCAAAATGGCCAGACGTCCTAGGAATAGTAGTCAGGCCCACGGCGATGAGGTTGCCGGAGAAAACTCAACGGCCTCATCTACCGACCTAAAGTCCTCGACTGAGATAGAAAATTCAGTCATTTCCTGAAATGCAGGCCACAGCGCCCACGCCAAGCACCACCGAGGTGGGCTCTCAGGCGGCAGTTGCCCTGAAAGTGATCACTAGCATGGAGGTCATCGACCACCCCCCAATCAAAATCAGGCTGTGCATCCGAAAAGCACAAAGATAGGTCAAGGCAAGAAAATGAAGCGGTTCTCGGAGAGTGATGCGTAAACTCATCCACGTTTAGGACACCCATCTCAAGCTCTTCGATCAGATCGGCAAGGACTTGTCCCCTGGGATTTATGGAGTAATCTCCCCAGAGAGGATGCCTGCCGTTCAGATCTCCAAGCAAGAGATAGGGCCTCGGCAAGCGTGCCACGACGCGGCGGAAGTCCCCCGCGTCGAAGTCAGCTGACGGTGGAATGTACGCAGAAATGATAGTATACCTCCTATCCAGGTGCAGCTGCACAGCCACTGCCTGAAAGGAGGTATCTAAAGAGAAAGGAAGAACGGAGACATCATGCCGGGTGTACACCGCGAATCCCCCAGCCCAGCCATCCCGCGGTGGTGGGGTCGCAAGACCCTTATACCCCGGGAGGGCAGGCAGGGGGCACGCGCCTAGCGTGGCCTCGTGCAAAAAGATAGCTAACGGGGAACGGGACGAGACGAGCCTCCGCAGCTCTTCCCAGTTGGCCCGGAGTCCACGGCAATTCCATTGAAGGAATATGCCCTCCAGGCCTAGCTCGGAGGAGACGCGTGGGCCCTCCTCGAACTGAAGACCCTCACGGGAATGCCCGTACGCTTCCCGGGGGCAGAACCCCGGGCGCTGTTGGCCGGACAAAGCGCTGAGGGCGCTGTCGCCTTCGAGGACTTATTGGGGGAGGTTGGGCTCGCCATGCGAGTCTTTTCCTCCCTCCGCCTCGAAACCTTAAGCGGGCGTTGCGGCTTCGGAGACGGGGGGGCCCTCTTTTAGAGGAACCACCGTCTCCGAGCCAATCGCTCCACCTCGGGGCGTGGGCGAAGGAGCCGAAGCTCCTTTGTTGCTGTCCTCCTTTCGGGGGACAGATTTAGGAACCCCGGAAGATGGCCTGGCGATCAACTTCAGGGGTGTTGCCTCCTGTGAGTCTAATGACTCGGTGGAGGCGCGTGGCCGTTTCGCCTTACGGAAAACGGTCACGCTGGGGGAAGTGGGGGGAGCCCTGGTTTTAGCCGGGGCTGGGTGTGAACCCTTTTGTCCGCCAGCTTTACCAGGGAAGCGCCCGGGTTGAGTAGAGCCCACAGAAGGGCTCCGAATGGGCGCGGAAACAACCGTGTTCGTTTGCCTGGATGGGCCAAGAGCAGAGGGTGCCTTTCTAACTATTGAGGCATATGACGTCCCAGGCAGAGCCGGGCGCGCCAGGACCAAGTCCTTAGCCTCGCAGAATGAAATCCTGGACTTTCAGGCCAGGATTTCTCTCTTAAGGAGATATGCACCACATTGCTTCGAAGAAGCGGGGTGCGGCTCTCTGCAATTGACACACTTGGCCACACACGGTTTGGACTTATCGTGTGTGGCCTTGGAGCAATTTACACAAACTTCGGGTGACCCCGACTTTGCACGTCTACAAGAACGATTTGTATGGCCGAAGCGGTGACAGTAATAGGAGAGGAGTAAGCCTCCACTCAATCATAACAGCAAGGACTCTAACAACATATAATCAAACTACAACACAAAACAGCCTGACTGCCTCAGCCAACAAATCAACAGAATGCTTTTTAGACACAACTACAGCAAATTGAACAACCCCCCCCCCAAAAAAAAAAATCAAGACTAAATGGACAAACTTGCCACTAAACCAAACTCCCATAATTCTAGGTATCACACTAGACACCCACACAACAAACATTACAAACAAGGCCACAAAGAAAATCAACACCCTCAAATCACTATCAAACAATATATTTGGGCAACAGAAAAAAAACTCACCACTCTATAAAGACAATTAATTCACACCAACCTCAACTACACAGTACTACCATGGCACACAACCACAGATAAATCTCTAACAAACTCCAAAAGAGCAATCATAAGATGTACACGCATCCTTAGACATGATTGGAACCCAGTACTTGAGCAGAGCATTGACCTGCCCATCCCCTCCCCAATCACCATCTGATTGCAAAGATCCCACCACCCTGACAAGAAAAAAGAAAGCTCCAATATACTATTTCCAACATCTCTGCAATAACACCCCCCACTACTTAATCAAACACATCCACACCACCTTCACCCAAAGATATTTGAACACCTACCACCAAACAACTTCCTAAATGAGCCCCCCTCCCCCTTATTAACCAATCAGAGAAATCACTTGATAGAACACGCTGATTAATCCTATGTGAACTAAAGTCAGGCCACTCCACTATAGTCCAACAATACAAACACAGACTAAACCTTGCCTCAACACTGACATGCACCAGATGCAACCAAAGCGCATGAAACATCAAACACTTGCTTATAAATGCCCAAACCTCACA
This sequence comes from Ceratothoa steindachneri, assembly GCA_963969495.1. Lineage (NCBI taxonomy): Eukaryota > Metazoa > Arthropoda > Malacostraca > Isopoda > Cymothoidae > Ceratothoa > Ceratothoa steindachneri. Next base: position 127,401,795 of record OZ018323.1, read on the forward strand.
CAAGCAGCCACAACCAATATCTCCTCTCTTAGGGAAACGTGGACCCACCCAAGGGCGGATGGCCTTCCTAGGGGGTCACCCACCACACACAGAGGCTGGGGGCCAGCAAGTAAAACTAGGTCATTCATTCTTAAATATACTCATTCTAATATATTTTTTATAAGTATAAGTGGATTGCATCTTTCTTAGCCCTTTTTAGGTCATGACCAAATTCGAACTTGATTAAAAAAGGGAGGGATTTGTTTGTGATGGCATCATTTTTTAATGAGAGCGACACTGATAAAACCTCACCTGCAAATGCCATGAAAAACATGAAGTCGGTGCCAAGGAGCTGCTCCTCGGCAATTTCAGCAGTCTGAGGATCCAAACCATTTAATGATGAAATCCTGACCACTTGAACCCCATTCCCACTTGGATCTGCCATTTGCAGAGGATCTTCCCCAGCTTCCAGGGCTTTCTGCCTCTGCACCTCCTCATACGTTGGTGGCTGCAGACCACCAGACTGGGTGTAAGGGGGTAAACTGTCGACCCCATCTGGTGAAACAGTATACTCAACCTCCTCATATGGAGGCGGAGCATACATGTCAGGTTTAGGGGGAGGAGTGGGTACCTCAACATTGTTTTCTGCCGCTGCATTTTCTTCGCACGATGCCATTATCTCAGATGCTTCCAAAACCTGAGTGGACAAATGGTGAATAATGGGTACAACAAATACACATATGAAAGTATTGATCCAATATACAAAAAAGATCATCTCACATTGTAGTAGTTTGGTTGTCCGCCTCCCCTCCCCTATGTCTAATCTTTTTCTTCTTTTGCAGAATGTGTGTGTGTGTGGATCGTGTGATCACCGTCTTTGCTTTGTGTGGGGGGACTCGATGGATCTCTATCGTGCTCCCCATTCATCTCCTGTTTTCTTTTTAGGCGGATTCTTTCAGCAAATATTTTTAGTGTATAAGTTTGGAAGTCATTAGTTGTGACTGAAGAAGGAAGAACCGCCTGGACGGAGGATAGGTGAGTGAAGATTGTGTGAGAGTGGATATGGTTGAATGAATTAGGAGTAAAGATGTTTGAGTGTGGCAGTGAATAGGTGACTGAATGTGCCTTCTCTTTTCCAGTTCCGTGGTACCGATTGTCGCCGACATCTGGCTTTCAGGGACGGCTGAAGCCAATCCTGACCCTCGCAAGTGTGCCTACCTTTTGGGCCAATTTTCTAACGTGTGGACCTTGGCCAGCACCTTCCAGTCTCCAGGGAGTGGTTGAAGCAGCATCCAACCGACTGTGACCCAGCAGTTGGTACCAACAAGCGTCCCAGCAACCCAAAATCCTCGGCTTTGCCGAGTCCTGGACCCCTCAGAATCCCGCAGAAAGTGATCCACCTCCCACTTTCTCCAATACGTCTCACTCGATTAGATAGTTAAGGGTGCACCCATCTTTCGCGATATCTTGGTTCTAATATTCGTTGCGTGGCCAAGATCTTATTGTAAGTCCTTTTGTGTAAATATACATGTGTTTGTTGGCCAAGATATTATTGTGAGGCCAACTATATATTTTTTTTTTGTGTGTTTAGAAATTGTAAATATTTTGGTGATTGGTTGAATTTGCATTTTTATTATTTACTGGGGTTGTGGTTGATCGCCATTATTCATTGGTTTTTAATAAATTTAGAAAATACTCTCTCTCCTCAATACACTCTCCTTGAACCACCGAGCGGACCTTGTCAGGGCAGCGGGAACTTTTGGCTGGGGACTCGCGATCCCGCCGCTACATATTTTTGGCACCCGAATAGGGACTGCCCGGTGGTTTGAGGAAGGAGAGGAGTGAGAGCCTGTGTCTTTTGTCCCTAATGGAAGAGGAACAGATTGGGACCATGGAGTTGGAGATGAGAAGACTAAATGAGTTAGTGCGGCAGAAAGACAGAGAAAATGCGCATTTGAGAGAAGAGAATGATAGTTTGAAAAGGAAAATGAGGGAGATGGAAGTGAGAATGGAAGAGAGGATTAAAGACAGTGAGGTGCGAATGGAGGAAAGATTGATGCGAATGTTGAATGAGAAAATGGGAGAATCAGGTGCAATTGGTGGGGGTGTGGCCTCGACTCCACTTGGAATTGACATGACTGATAAAAAGGGATTGACAGGCATAAAGGAACCCCTGCAAATGACTAGGCATCGAAAAAAGAAGACCCCAAAGACTAGATGCCCAGACCGACAGGAAAGGACCCGACTGGCTAGTATTGACTCCTTATATTTCAGCTTGAATGAAGGCATGAGTGAAAGTGGGAGAGAAGTGAGTGATAGTGAAAGTGATGCTGAGGTTCATCGGAGTATACTGATCAGAGAAGTGCCAAAGTTAAGTAAGTTTAGAGTGGAAGGAGCAAAAGATGTGAAAGTGTTTTTGAAAGAGTATGAAAATTATTGTAAGGAAAAATTTGGAGAGAATAATAGGTTTTGGGTGAAAGAGTTGTGCGAGTTTCTGGATGGGCGTATGAAGGATTTGTACCGGAAGATTATGAGTGTGGGTGAGCCTAAGTGGGAGGTTATGAAAGAGAGAATAATAGAGCACTGTAAGAGGATGAAGACAAGTGTGAAGTATAAGAAAACAAATGGGTTTGAGGAAGCGAGAATGGGGAAGAATGAGGATGTGAATTCTTATGCGCATCGCTTAGAGTCCTTGGCACGAATGAGATTTGGAGATGACGGAATAAATGGGAATAAGGAGCTGATGAAGAAGTTTTTAAATACGGTTCCGAATGAAGTGAGTGAGTATGTGACGTATAAGAGGAAAGAGAAGATGAAATGGGCTGGTGAAAGATTGCTATGGAAGGATGTACTGGAGATGTTAGAGGACCGTGAATTTGAGGATTATGGAAGGGAGGAGGCCTCGATTCACACTGTGCGCAACTCAAGTATCAGTAAGTTGCCCCAGTTCCGGTCCTATCGGGATGCGCTGATAGAGAACCCGATCGATGTGATGACAAGATTTTTAGAAAATTATTACGGGCAGAATGAACAACAGTGTGTGTATGTTGGTCGCCAACCGAGAGGGAGTAAAAGTAGGAGTGAGAGTCGGAATGGGTGGAGTAGGGTTCAGAATGGTCGGAATAGTGGTCCCACAAATGGTAGGAATGACAGTAGATCTAGAGTAAATGAGCCTAGGTGTCTGAGGGGCAAGAAAGTTGGGCATATGAGGGTTGACTGTCGCTGGTCACAAGGAAGTTGCTTTGGCTGTGGACAAATGGGGCACATGATAAAAGATTGTAGTCGTGCGAGGGAAAGAGCGTGTTATGGATGTGGAAGAATGGGCCACTTAGTACGAGATTGCAGGGAAGGTGGTCGAGTAAATATGAGTGGACCTGGAGTGTGTGGTAATTGTGGGCAGATAGGGCATTATGCCAGGATGTGTGCCAGTCCAAGAGCTACCTGTGGTAAATGTGGAATGGTAGGTCATGCAACAAGGTTGTGTAGGACTGGTGAAAGATGCATGAATGAAAGAATGGATGGGAATGATGCAAGTAATCGAGAGGATACGACTCAGGGAAACTAAGGAATGAGAGGGTTCCTTCTGGGGAATTCTCTAGAGTGCAAGTGATGAATGTGAGAGAAGGATTGTCAAATCGTGGAGTTAATTGGGGTCAGAGAGTGAATAGGTGTATGTGTGTTAAAATTAAGTGTGGAGAACGAGAAGTTAGTGCATTGATTGATACAGGATGTAAGGTGAATGTGGTGTACTATGAAGCATTTGTAGGAATGAAAGTAAGTGAAGTTAAGGATCGTGGATATCATTTGACTGGATTAGGTGAACAGGATGTGCCGATTGTTGCAAGGTTTAGAGAAAGTGTTTTGATTGCCGGTGTCCGGATGAATGAAGATGAATTTTGTGTTGTAGAAGGTGCAAACGAGAAGTATGACATGCTATTAGGTTATAAGTTTTTGAAAGCGAATGGTATTGTGATTCACCCGGATTTAGAGATGATTGAATGTAAGAAGAATGGAAGTATGAAGTTTCAATGGTATGTGAATCCAGATGGAAGTGTGAGAGTGAACATCATGAAAGGTCTGGAGGTATATGCGATTGAGAGTGTGCCTGTCAAGCAGAATGAAACATTGAGTGTAAGGATTGGATGGAATTCGGATGTTGAGATAAATGAGAATGATGGGAATATTTATGTCTTGGATGGTAGTGCTGCGAACTATCGATTAAGGCGAGTGGTGCATGTGTTTGATGGTATAATTGATATGAAAGATCCGCGTGTCTGCATGCAAGTTTGGCCTGATCTGCGAAGGAAGAGTCTTAGAGGAGTGCAAGTGGGAGATAAATTGGGTGTGTTAAATACAGTGGTGAATATGGAGAATGATATGCATGTGGTGAACGCAAATGTGTTTTCCGTGAGTGTAACGTCGAATGTTTGGAAGTATGAAGATTTGATTGAGCAAGTGAAATTGGAAGAAAAGTTGAGTGAATGTGAGAAGCAAAAAGTTTACAGGATGTTGTGGAATAGGAGAGATGCTTTGAGTCAAGGGGATGAGGACTTTGGCAACGCTCGCTTGCCTGAGTTCAAAATAATTTTGAGCGACGATATGCCAATGTATCAAAGGCCTCGTCATTTCCCTGCCCCTGTGGCTCAAGAGATTGAGGAACAGTGTGAGGAATTAGAGAGAATTGGCGTGATTGAGCCGAGTGTGAGTGCCTGGAATAGTCCGATTGTACCTGTACGAAAGCCAGATGGACGTTTGCGACTGTGTATTGACTATAGAAGAGTGAATGAACGAACGTTGAAAGACAAGTTTCCTATGAGTGTTGTGTCTGAATGTGTGTACAGTATGTATGGAATGAAAGTGTTTTCTAAGATGGATCTGGTACGTGGATACTACCAGATGCCTGTGGCTGAAGAGAGTAGACCTATTACGGCGTTCTCTACCTCAAAGCGCCATTATCAGTTCAGAAACCTGAGCTTTGGGTTGGCGAACGCCCCAGCTGCTTTTCAGCGTGCTATGAATGTAGAGTTGAGTGGTTTTCCGTGTAAGAATGTACGAGTGTTTTTGGATGATATTTTGGTGATGAGTGAGAGCATGGAAGAACATATGACCTTGGTGAATGATGTTTTAAGAAAGTTGGAAGAGGTTGGTGTGAAAGTGAAGTTGTCTAAATGTGTATGGTTTGCTAGTGAAGTTGAGTTTTTAGGACATAAAGTGAGTGCGGTTGGATTGCGTAAATCGGAGAAGTTCGTGGGAAAGGTTAGGAATTTCCCTAAGCCTACCACAGTGAGAGAGTTGCATGGATTTCTTGGTTTAGTTGAGTTTGGAAGAAAGTTTATGAAAGATTGTTCAGGTGTAATGAAACCGTTGAGTGTATGGACTGGGAAAAAGAAGAGTACTGTGATTAAGTGGAATGACTCTATGAATGCAGCGTTTGAAAAGTTAAAAGCGGAAGTTGCAAAAGATGTGGAACTTGCGTATCCAGCATATGGAACAAATGCAGGAATGCTTGAAGTGTATACGGATGCAAGTGGTCATTCGATGGGTGGATGTTTGATGCAAGATCAAGTTGTGAATGGGGTTGAAAGAAAGCGAGTAATTGCGTATGTTTCCAAGGCGTTTAGTGTGGCAGAGCGTGCATATTCAACGATTGAAAGAGAGCTGGCTGCGTTAAGATTCTGTCTCAAGTCATTACGACCATGTCTGTATGGAGTACGGTTTGTAGTGAGAACAGATCACCAGCCACTAGTGTATTTGCAGCGTATGAGGTTAGTTGATAGTAGGCTTGCAAGGACGATAGAGGATTTGAGTGATTTTGATTTTGTGGTTGAGTATTTGCCAGGTGAAAGGAATGTGATTGCTGATTTGATGTCACGTTTGCCTTGTAGTTTGAATGAGAGCGAGACTGTAAGCATAAATCCTGAGTATTTGCCAGCAGGTGTAGTTGTTGGAAGAAAATGTAAGGGTGGAGGTGATTCTATGTTTGAAAGTGTGTTATATGGTTTACAAGATTTGGTGAAAGATGGATTGCTTGAAAAGGTGCCAGAAAGTGTGAATGCATTACGAAAGGTGGTTATGGAAGAAGCGTGTAAGAGACCAGAGCAATTGGGAATGGAAAATTCAAGTAGGTTAAGAAAAGAGTTGAGAAGTATGTGTATGCCAGGAGTGATGATGTTTCAGGAAGTGTTAGCGATAGTGAGTAAGCTGTTTGGTGTGAGAGTATATGTGCATTATGGTGTGGAGAAGCCAGTGATGTATCGTGGTAAAGGTGTAGACCGAGTGAATGGATGTGAGTTGCATCTGCAATGTTTGAGTGGTGTGCATTATAATTGGCTGATTGAGAAGAAGAATTATGTAAGAAGAGAGATTGACTACGTTTGCGAAGGAATTGTTCCTGTTAGTGAAGATGAAGGTTTGGATGCTGCAGAAGTGTTTGTGGAACAGACCGAAGTGTTGAATATAATGTGTGAACATGGACTTGAAGAGAGAGTGCAAGTTACCTTGACTATGAATGGGAAGAGCTATTGTGGAATGATTGACACAGATGCGCAAATTTCCTTGGTGAATGCAAAGGTTGTGCATGATGCTGACAATATGAGTTTGAATGTTTCTAGAAAAGGTGTGACAGTTTCGATAAGTGGACTCGGAAGTGGACGTATTATGGCATGGGAGGAAGTGAGTTTGTCTGTAAGCATGGGGAAGTTGAATGATATATTGCATGAATTTGTTGTGCTAAGTGAGAATGAATTACCTTATTGTTTTCTGTTTGGGATTGATTTTCTGCGTAAGAATAGGATTTCAGTGGATGTATGTAATGAATGTTTAGTGAAAGATGGTGTAACAGTTGGGAAGTTGCAGAGTGAGCTTGTAGGCTCAACTGGATTTGTAGGAGTGGCAGGTGTCGATTTGAGTGAAGAGCTGTTGACTGCTGAAGATATAGAGAGCATGCAAGAGTCATGTCCGATGGTGCGTGAATTGAAAGATAGCGTGATGACCAGTGTTCCTGTGAATGAATGGAGTTGCATATTAAGAGAGTTTAGAAGGTTTGCTGGAAAGTTTGTAGTGTGCAAGGGTTTAGTGTATTTTGTGCAATGTATAGATGATGAGGATGTATATATTCCGGTGTTTTCCGTGTGTGGCACGATTGGAATGGTGAAGATTGTGCATGATAGGTTTGGACATATGGGTAAGAATAAATTGTGGGAATGTATGAAAGGATGTATATTTAGTCCCTTTTTGAGAAAGATTTGCGTGGATGTAGCGACTACGTGTGAAGTGTGCCAGAAGAGAAAGTATCAGAGAGTGTATGTCACCCCACCTGTATTAAAGTTGAGTGTGAATGAACCATTTGAAATGGTAGCGATCGATTGCGTGTCTTTTCCGAGGACTGAAAGAGGGTATGTAGGGATGATTGTGATGGTGGATCATAAGAGCAAATTTGCGTATGCTGCACCTGTGACAAATAAATCTTCATTGACTGTTGCTAGAGAAGTGAGTGAGAGAATGTTGCCCATGTGCATGTGTAAGCCTGTGCGAATGTTGAGTGACAATGGACCTGAGTTTGTGGGACGTGCTTTTGAGGAGATGTTGAGTGAATGGGGAATAGATCATGTGCGAACGACGCCGTATATGCCTAGTGCAAATGGTTTGGCTGAAAGGACGATAAGAACTTTGAGTGAGATGTTACGATTGATGGTGAAAGATGGGAAAGAATGGGATGAATGTTTGGGAAGAGTGCTTTGGGCGTATAACATGACAGTGCATAAGGCGATTGGAATGTCACCATGTAAGTATTTGATGAACTTTGAACGAATGATTAGGCCACATATGGGACTTAGTGAGAAGGATCGTGAGTTGTGGAGAAAAGGGAATGAAAGGTTTGAGAGTTTTTCTGTGGGTGATAAAGTACTAAAGGAGATTGAGACAAAAGGTAGACTGAATGTGGATAAGTTGAAAGAGAAATTTGAAGGTCCGTTTGTAGTAAGAAAGGTTTGGTCAAATGGTGTAAGTTATGTGATAGTTTGTGAAAGAGAGGATGGAAGTTTGGATGAACGTAGAACGCATCAAAGTCAGTTGCGAAAGTGGCGTGAACCTCCTGAGTATTTGGTGCAACATCCGGTGAATGAATATCTGTCTGAAAGAATGGAAGACTGTGAAATGGTGGATGATATAGCTAGTGCTTTAGAGGGGAAGCAGTTAGTGTTAGTTGAACATCGAAGGGGGAAGCGTAAGAGTAAATGGTTGAGAAAGGATGAATGGATGGAACAGTTTGGTGAGAGTGATGTGAGAGAGTTTTCTGGGTTTGTGCAAGATCGAGATGGAGTATATAATAGAACGTACAGTATTTGTAAGTTTCCGTTGAATGAGTCTGAGTCTATGCTAGAGAGTATAAATGGGATAAGTGCGAAATTGGAACAAGAGTCGATAAATGCTATGAAAGAATGGGAAGGTTTGATGGATGTAGTAGAGAGGTTAGTTGAGGATTTGAGTGGGATTGGCCAGGGAATGTCGGATGTGTGTGTGGATGAAGTACATAAAGAAGGGCCATGGACAGACATGAGGAGACATTACGACAGATGACAGAGACAGTTGACGGACCTGTGACTAGGAGGAGAGGCAGAGTGAAAGAGTATGACTGGGTGATGTCGAAAGCATTGTGAATGAATGAAGATGGGGATTGAGACATGGTGAGGTGAGGCGAATTTAGCTGGGAGGGATGTAGTAGTTTGGTTGTCCGCCTCCCCTCCCCTATGTCTAATCTTTTTCTTCTTTTGCAGAATGTGTGTGTGTGTGGATCGTGTGATCACCGTCTTTGCTTTGTGTGGGGAGACTCGATGGATCTCTATCGTGCTCCCCCATTCATCTCCTGTTTTCTTTTTAGGCGGATTCTTTCAGCAAATATTTTTAGTGTATAAGTTTGGAAGTCATTAGTTGTTACTGAAGAAGGAAGAACCGCCTGGACGGAGGATAGGTGAGTGAAGATTGTGTGAGAGTGGATATGGTTGAATGAGTTAGGAGTAAAGATGTTTGAGTGTGGCAGTGAATAGGTGACTGAATGTGCCTTCTCTTTTCCAGTTCCGTGGTACCGATTGTCGCCGACATCTGGCTTTCAGGGACGGCTGAAGCCAATCCTGACCCTCGCAAGTGTGCCTACCTTTTGGGCCAATTTTCTAACGTGTGGACCTTGGCCAGCACCTTCCAGTCTCCAGGGAGTGGTTGAAGCAGCATCCAACCGACTGTGACCCAGCAGTTGGTACCAACAAGCGTCCCAGCAACCCAAAATCCTCGGCTTTGCCGAGTCCTGGACCCCTCAGAATCCCGCAGAAAGTGATCCACCTCCCACTTTCTCCAATATGTCTCACTCGATTAGATAGTTAAGGGTGCACCCATCTTTCGCGATATCTTGGTTCTAATATTCGTTGCGTGGCCAAGATCTTATTGTAAGGCCTTTTGTGTAAATATACATGTGTTTGTTGGCCAAGGTACTATTGTGAGGCCAACTATATATATTTTTTTTGTGTGTTTAGAAATTGTAAATATTTTGGTGATTGGTTGAATTTGCATTTTTATTATTTACTGGGGTTGTGGTTGATCGCCATTATTCATTGGTTTTTAATAAATTTAGAAAATACTCTCTCTCCTCAATACTCTCTCCTTGAACCACCGAGCGGACCTTGTCAGGGCGGCGGGAACTTTTGGCTGGGGACTCGCGATCCCGCCGCTACAACATGACAAGTAATTCTACATTTCTAGAAGTACCTAGCAAGGGAGTATTCATGGGAAATGTAGAAAGAGCAGCCATTTGGAAAGTGGAAATCCTAAGCTGTTATGGCTCTGTTATTGAAGTTTCCTTTGACATGAATGAAACATCAATAAAAGGGCCATACTTAGGTTTTCTGCTCTCCTCCCCTTCCCATTTATCATGGGCAACCATGCTACAACTAACATCTGGAATATTGCAAGCTCCTTCAGTCCCAATGTTCAAAAGGGAACTTACCTTAAGTGAAGGTTGAATGTGTTCTAGGAAGTTCTGTACCTTCTTGGGCCTGAGAGATTCTCAAATACTTGTGCAATGTACCTTCAATATATTATCACTTTCGTTATCATCTTTACATATCTCTCCTGATTCTTAATTTTAAGGGACCTACTTAAGTCAAAATCAACTAACCTCTCTTTCTTCACTTGTTAATAATTGTTCACATTCAGAATTGTTTTCATCAGGATTGCTGCAGTCTACTGATACAGAATTATGTACCTGAAACATGTAAAGATGCCATCTATTAAAATAAACAAAGGTCATACCAACCATTGACTTACAGCTTGCTAACCATTTCAAACTAAACACTCATGCTAGAAATTTAAGATGGAAACTAATGGAGAAAGATAAGTCACATAGACCACTCTGTCAGGTATTTCTGACAAAAGTCTACGGTCCTAATGTACCATTGATAGTGTCTAGGTGTGATCCTGGCTTAGTTAGAATTTGAAGTTTGACAGAAAAAGCTTCACAACCTTTTGTTTAGTTCTAAAATTTGGTGCAGAAATCAAAATTCACTGTCAGAGACCTTTTTTTTCATGAAAAAATTAAGACCACTTCCCCCCCCCCCTTAACAGCCTTTTTCCAATGACAATTTTGATGAAAATATATAAACTTTCTCTATTTACTAAACTTCTGAATACTTGTAGGCATAGGATACAAGAAGCTTCTTATTTGTCACTGGAGACCTACAGTTTAAGGTAGAATCTGAACCATGCTATTTACAACATATTGACAGCATTGGTTTCCACTCAGCTAGACCATAAACTAGACAAAGGATAATACTAATAGTAAAGACAATCTTTACAACTCAGATGACCATTTATCGTGCCTATGGTTATAGTAGATTTTCTTACCCACTTTGGCAGATTTATGATATATTGAAATGCTTACAATAAAATTAAGTATATTTAATATTTTAATACTACAGTAAATAAGTTGCCATTACAGTTAATTTCTGTTTAATTTCAATGACTGTCATAATTTGCTTCTTGTTGTTGCTGATCCTTAAGCTGTCTGGTCAAGCAGTACTGAGACCCTAAAGATACTTTTTTTAAATTTAAGGAGCCCATCTGGCGACAGCCTACTTGGGCATAAGTTGCCGTACTCACAACAGCCTAGTACTAAGATACATTAAAATAACATTATGTAAAACAAAACAACAAAAACAATAAAAAAAAGGAAAAGTGCAGGAAGCATGCTCTGACATCTGGGGAAGGCAAGCCTCAACCCGGTGCAGGAACATTCAATCTACAAAGAAACAACAACAACAAACCAGAACAGTTAAAGTGGAGGAGGCCAGCCTCCTCCAAAAAGTCAAAGTCCACAACCCAGTGTGAATGAACCAATTCTGAGTACAAAAGGAAAGGTGGTAGCGACCCCACTCATCCCGGTACCAGGAGAGGTAGCGTGCGTGAAGATCACCCGGAGTGTGATATTCAACAAGAATGGGCCCAACAGTCTGGGGTACAATGGAGTCATCGCAGTAAGGTGCAAGCGAGCGATCCACCAAATGGCGAGTGTGTCCAATTCGGAGATGACAGAAACCAATCTGAAGCCCTCATGGCATTGGGGGGGTAGGTCCATGGGAATAGTTGCGGTGCAATGGCAGGCAACTTTAGGTTACCCTCAACCATCTCTCATCTTCTTTCCAAGCATCCTGGAGAGCTGCCTCTATTCCTGTCATGTAATCAGTGCGAGGAAGAGCGAAATGCTGGTCTGGTCACCCACTCCTCCCAGATTCTTTGGCACCCTCATTCTCCGCAATTCCTACATGTCCAGGAACCAAGCAGGAGATAATCTCAACATCCGCCTGGCTCGCCAAAATCATGGCATCACGGATATCGTGAACCAGAAGATATGAAGATTCCAATGCCCAGAGAGTACTCGGGGCACTTTGTAAGGCGCTATAAATCACAATTCAGTATCTGAACTAGGCATGATCTCACGCACTGAGCGTGTATTGCAACCAGCTTGGCCTTGAAGACAGATGCAGCGCCTGGTAGAACCCCACTGACTTCAAACAGAGGGGATACAGAGTGGAAAACAACCCTCTCTTGGGAGTTGGAGCCATCCATATACACTGGCATAGTTCAAGCGTGACACAAAGTGTGTTCTAAAGGGGCCGAATGGAAGACTCACAGCGCTGTAGAAGCTTTGGGAGCAGAGGCGTGGTGACAATACCTAGCTCTCAAAGGAGTTTCCTGGGCATAAACCCAAAGGGTTTAGGGTATGACTGGCATCTCTCAGCAGCATAGGCACCGTCGAGATTAGCTGCGAAAGCAATGAGAGCTGTTGGCGACTGAGGGAGGCACTGGGCTTGCGTGTACAGGCAAGTAGGCTCTCAATTGGGGAAGTGCGTAAGGCACCTGTCGCCAGGCGAAGGATGGTGTGTTGGATTGAGTCAACTTTCAGCAATACACAATAGGCTGTGGATGCATAAAACTCTCATCCCTAGTCAAGCTTTGAACAAACAAAGGATCGATAAAAAAGTAAGGCAGTAGCCCTATAGGCACCCTAGGCGATGAACATCACAGAACGAAGAATATCCATGGTGCGGATACAAGAGAGACTAAGGCTGCGAATATGAGCCTCCCAGGTGAGGTGTTGGTCAAATACAAGACCAAGGAAACAGTGCGATTCAATCACTTCCAGGTGTGCCCCATTGAGAAACAAGTCTGGATCAGGGTGGAGTTGTGGATGGAAGCAGAAACGCAGCAGCTTAGTCTTGGCCAAGGAAAACCGAAACCAGTGTGCTTCGGCATAGCAAGAAACGCCATTCAATGCCTGTTGAACGGCATCTCCCCAGCATCGACAAGTAGGCTCTCAATGGATGAAGTGCGGAAGGCACCGGTTACCAAGCGAAGGCCAGTGTGGTGGATCAAGTCCACCTTCCGCAATACACGCTCAGCTACAGATGCATAAAACTTGCATCCGTAGTTGAAGTTTGAACAAACAAAGGATTGATAAATGTAAGGCAGTAGCTCTATCAGCACCCTAGGTGCTGAACATCACAGAGCAAAGAAGCCTGTGCACTTCAGCATAGCAAGAGAGCTGGTTAAATGCCTGGTGGAGTCTAAGATCCAGAGTTAGCACCTGGGCCACGCCAAAGGAGATTGAAAGATGGTCCACTTAGAGTGTAGCGAGAACATCTTCCGGCAGCACTGAGGTGATGATGTTGATGCTCAGGGCAAAGAGTGTGACACTGAGGACGCTTTCCTGGGGGACACCCTCTTCCTGTGCTATTGGGCCAGAAAGATCTCCCCCACCCGTATGCGGAATTGACAATCTCACAAAAATTCAGATATAAAGATTGTGTGGTAGCCCCTTGGCCCCCATCATATAGAGAGCCCCCATGATACCGTATCGCCATGTGGTATCATAGGCCTTTTCCAGATCACAAAACACAGTGGCATAGTGCTATATACGAAGCAAGGCATCACAGACGGCATTTTCCAGTTGGAGCAGAGCATCCGACAGGAAGTAGAACTTGCAGAAGCTGCACTGTGCAGAAGACAGATGGTTTCTGCTGTCCAGAAAGAAGGCTAATCTAACATTTACCAATTTCTCCATCAACTTGCACATACAGTAAGTTTGCGAAAAACAAGCACATTAGCGCTTCACCATGCCTCGCTCACCCAGGTGTCAAAACGTGGCATACTGGACATCGTCTAGAATGCAATTCACTCAGAGTAAACCTGTCGTTGAAGGGTTCTCCACCTCTGGAGGTTAAGTCCAGTCGGCAGTCTTCTGAGACATCACAATGCGCATTGAATGCTGGGAGAGCAGCATCCCGGCTGGAGAATGTGGAGAAAGGGTCGCAAAGCCACCACGGATGCGGGATCCAAGATTACAGTCCCATTCTCTTGGAGAACAGGAGGGGGGCCTGCGAGAACTTGCCCCAATCCTTTTGACTTGCTTCCACACCTCTGGTAGAGGGGTCTTTCCATTAAGTGAAGACATGTATGCCTACCAAGAAGAGCAGTGGGTGTGCTTTGAAATATACCAGAACCTAGCCTGACAAAATTCAGTGACCACCAGAGGAGTGATCGGGGTGCAAAATGGCCCAAAATTCTAGGAATAGTAGTTAGGCCCATGGCAATGGAATTTGCCAGTGAAGAACTCAACAGCCTCATCAACCAACTAAACTCCTTTACTGAAATGCAGACCACTGCACCCACGGCAAGCACCACTGGGGTGGGCTCGCAGGAAGCAATGGCACAGAAAATGATATTCGAATGGGAAAGTGATCACTATCAGGGAGGTCATTGACCAACCCCCACCCAAAATCAGGCTGTGCATCTGGAGAGCACAAAGATAGATCGAGGCAGGAAAATGAAGCAGTTCTCAGGCAGTGATGAGTAAACGCATACACATTTAGGACACCTATATCTAGCTCATTGATGACTTGACCATGGGAATTAATTGAATAGTCTCCACAGAGGGGGTATCTACTGTTCAGATCTCTGAGTAAGAGAAAGGGCCTCAGCAACCGTGCCACCAAGCAGCGCAAGTCCCCTGTGTCAAAGTTGGCAGACGGTGAAATATTCATAGAAATAACAGTATGCCTCCTATCTAGGTGCAGCTGCAAAGAAGAACAGACATCATGCTGGGTGTAAATCACACTTCCTCCTGCCTGGCCCCTATCCAGTGGTGGTGGTGTCACAAAAACCTTATACCCTGTGAGGGTGGGTGGGCAGGGGGCACACAGCTAGCATGGTCTCCTGCAAAAAGATAGCTAACAGGAAATGGGAGGAGACGAGCCTCTGCAATTCTTCCCAACTGGCTCAGAGTCTACAGCAACTTCATTGAAGGAATATGCCTTCCAGGCCTAGCTCGGAGGAGATGCAGGGCCCCTCTTTGAGGAGAAGACACACATGGAAATGGCTGTATGCTTACCAGAGGCAGAACTCCAGGCACTGTTGGCCAGAGAAAGCACTGTAGCCTTCTAGAACTTATTGGGGAAGGTTGGGTTTGCCATGCAAGTCTTTTCCTCCCTCAGCCTCAAAACTTTAAGTGAGCAGGGTGGTTTCGGAGGTGGGGGTTCATCTTTGGGAAGACCCACCATCTCCAAACCACCCAGCTGAAGTTCCTTTAGTGTTGTCCTCATATCAGGGGGCAGTTTTTAGAAACCCGGAAGATGGTCTCATGATGAACTTCAGAGGTGTTGCCTCCTGTGAGTCTAGCAACTCAGTGGAAGTGCGCGGCTGCTGGGGAGAGGAAATGGATCCCTGGTTTTAGCCAGACTGGGTGTGAACCATTTGTGCTGCCAGCTTTACCAGGGGAGCGCCCGGGGTGGGTAGAATCAGCAGAAGGGTTGCAAATGGGTGCAGAAATGACATGCTGTAGGCCTGGAGGGGCAAGGAGCAGAGGGCGCCTTTCTTAGTATTGAGGCATAGGATGTACCAGGCCATGGCATCGCACCATGTCCAAGTCCTTAGCCTTGCTAAATGAGAGACGATCCTGTGCCTGAATGGCCAGGATTTCCTTAAGGATATATCACCACATTACTTCAAAGAAGCAGCATGCCGCGCTCCAGCAATTGACACACTTGGCCGCACACAATTTGAACTTATCATGTGCAGCCTTGGAGCAACTTACACAGACTTCGGGTAACCCAGACTTTGCATGTCTACACAAGCGATCAACATGGCCGAAGCAGTGACAGTAGTAGCAGCTCTGCAGCAGTGGCAACCGGCACACACTCACTCAGGGAGCCTGTCAGTTAGACATGATGTAGAGTCTACGGGTTGGTCTCGAGGCCCCTCCCTGTTTTCTCATCACACGCTCGACCTTAAGCACTCCATGGCTAGCCAGCTCTAAGGTGATGTCATCTATAGAGTAGTACACGAGTTCCCTTGGATAAACTACTCCTTATACAAAGTTCATGGTAGAGTGCGGAGTCACACTCACAGGCGTGCCATCAAGTGTCTGAAGGGCATTAATCATGGCCACCTCGAGGGATTCAACGCATTCGTCAAAAGGCTCCCACCCGAGAAATTGGTCACTTTCAGATCTCTACCAATCACACTAACTAAAGCTCTCCTCTGAAAGATCATGTTGCCCTTAGTCAACATGCTGGCATCAGTGGATCAAATAACAAGGAAGCGTTTGAAGCCAGAGGGCTGAAAAATGCCAGGTAGCCTCTGAATTAGGGGCCCCAGCGTAATCGAGGTTCCGCTCTTCACAGTTCTGTTCTTCATCTGGGACTCTCCACCCTGGGGAGCAACAGTACTGCAGATATGCTGCTCTTGGCTTGGTCACTTACCAAAACTGCAGCAGACCTGTCTGTCCCCGCAGCACCCACGGGGGGAGAGGAGCCACTAGTCTTTGTAGGTCTTTCTTTTTATGAGAGGAGAGCAGGGAATTACCCCCCCCCCCTCCTCTGACAGGAGCCCCCAGGCCAGATGGGCCGGCCTCAGCAAGATCCTTTTCAGAGATGGAGGTCTTGGCTGTCACAGGGGCACCAGCTGGAGGAGATCCCTTCTCTCCTTGTAAAGCCTTAGAGACCCGAGCTGTCTGAGGAGGACCTCGGGAAGGGGCAGGCTCTGGTTCGGTGCTTGGCACCAAACCACACGGGGCTGGCACGTATGGTTACCCCCCTCTAAACTCAAAATGTGAACCTGCAGGTCTTTAGAGGCAAGAGGCCAATGGGCCCTGTCTACCCTCCTCCCAATAAGGGCCCTATCATGCCACTCCCATCTTGAGTGGTCAATGATCAAATATGTGCACCCTGTCTTTCTTGGCAGTCCTCTTAGAAAGTAAAGGCGGGAGGGGGGAGGACTGCTGCTGTAAAGGGAAAAGCAGCCAATGGCACCTACAGAGAATGGGGTGAAGGGAAGTCCCCTACACACATAGACAAAGGAGAGGAGTAAGCCTCCTCTCCCGTGGTTACCTGCTAAAACATAAGGTGGGGACCTCCATTTTTTCGGTGGAGCTGCCCGAAGGCGGATCCAATGATGGTAAAGGGAGAGTTAATGGGGTTTTTGAAGAGTCATCATAATTGGGCATTGTCACGCTTTTAAAATACAGGAAACAAACACTAATCACCCTAGCTATCACCATTTAGGACCACCACTCCTGTCTAGTATCCTGGCAGCCCCCCTTGGGCTAAGAGTAAAATTGATAGAGATTGGAAGGAGAAAGAAAGTGGATGTGGAGAAGATGTGGTGGGGATGAAGCAGATTGTTAAAACTCACCAACCCAAACCGGAGCTCAGGGATGAGGGGGCATTGTCTCCTCCCCCTTCAGCCATGATCTAGGATGGATAGGTGAGAGGAAGCTAGTTGGCATCTACCCTGTGAACTGAGAGGCAGACCAGAGAGAGCTGTGGGAAAAGTTGTATGGAAAGTGAGGAAGTACGATAGAAAGGCAAGCTATCTGAAAGAAGAGGCTGAGCGTGGGCCGAACAGGGCGCTGAGTCCTGTCAGCACGGCGGCCAGAAAGGTAAATCACCGCACCCTTACAGGGTTCCAGTAACCAAACAAATATACAAATGCATAGTAGACGCATAATCTACAAATATAAATTAGCAGACGAGGCATTATCTTCAGCTTTACCAAAAATGATATTAAAAACATGAAAATCGGTGGCTTGAACGATAGGACGCAAAATATTTCAGCCCTGTTCCAATATGTTTCCCCTTTTTGAAGTAAATTCAAAGGGACTGCCAATGGGGGGTTTATCACTGCAAGGCAAACCCCCTATGATGATCCTGAGGGTAAATATGTAGATTAGCGGCCCGGCCGGAAAAAAAATTGTGTAAATATTATCGTTCACTCGTGTCGGAATATTCATGCGTGTTTGAGTCCTTTTTGAATTATTATTCTATAAACAATTAGGATTATATACTGGGGGGCTGTGCCCCCCCAGATCCCCCCAATTTAATAAAACTCAGGATCATCGTAGTATAGTCCCCCCATTGTGTTTACCCCCACATGAGCCGTCAACTTAAATGTACTCCAAAACATGAAACCTTTTGGAACACGGACGAAATAGTATGTCCCATCGTTCGCGCCGATAATCTACATATTTACTATCCTGAGTTTCAATCAATTGAGAGGGGTCTGGGAAGAAGCCCCCCAGTATATAATCATAAATGTTTATAGAATAATGTTTTAACATTTTTTTTTAAGTTTTTATTTAACCAAATGTGCATGAATATGCATGCACGGGTGAATGAACATACACACAACCGCCCCCCCCCCCAACACTTTTTTAGCACACCACCGATCTTCACAATTACCAATGATATATAAGGTAAATATGTAGATTAGCGGCCTGGCCGAAAAAAAATTTGTGTGTAAATATTATCATTCAGATGTGTCGGAATATTCATGCGCGTTTGAGTCGTTTTCGAATTATTATTCTATAAACAATTAGGATTATATACTGGGGGGCTGTGCCCCCCAGACCCCCCCCAAATTTAATGAAACTCAGGATCATCGTAGTGTAGTCCCCCCATTGTGCTTACCCCCACACGAGCCGTAAACTTAAATGTACTCCAAAAACGTGAAACATTTTGGAACACAGACGAAATAGTACGTCCCATCGTTTACATAAGAACATAACATAAGAAAAGAAGGAGACTGCAAAAGACCATTCATGGCCTACACTTGGCAGCTCCTGTTCCAGTCAACACACAAAAGATTTCTTACCAGAGAAAAGTCATCAACATTGTCACCCTTTACAGGAGTTCGTCAGATCTAATCTACAATATACATAAAATGCATCCAGAGGATTATGTCCATTCATGCAACCGCAAAATAATCTCCCCACTCCTTAGAAAAATATATACATATGTACATAAAAAAGTCAGTCCCATCTAGCAGCTTCATTCATATATTTATCTAATCTATTCTTAAAACTACCCAGAGAGGAGGCTTCTATCACATGTCTAGTGAGCCTATTCCATTCATCTACCACACGATTTGTAAACCAATTCCTCCCAATTTCCTTCCTAAACCTATACTTATCAAGCTTAAACCCATTGCTACGTGTCCTGTCATGTTCACTAAGTATAAGAACCTTACCCAGATCCCCTTTATTATATCCCTTTACCCATTTGAAGACCTCAATCAATTCCCCTCTGACTCTTCTCCTTTCCAATGTATGTAGATTTAGTTTTCTGAGCCTTTCACCATAAGGTAAGTTCCTTAGCCCACCAATCATCTTTGTCATCCTTCTCTGCACAGACTCAAGCAAATCAATATCCTTCCTATAATATGGTGACCAAAATTGTACTGCATAGTCTAGATGAGGCCTAACTAGCGCCAGATACAGTTTTAGAATGACTTCAGCACTCTTATTGCTTACACTCCTCCTAATGAATCCCAATATCCTATTAGCTTTATTCTTAGCATTTAGGCATTGCTTTCTAGGACGAAGGTCTGAACTTACCAAAATACCCAAGTCCCTCTCACAATCGGTCCTCCCTAAATTTCTCCCATTTAATTTATAACTATTCAGTGGATTATTTCTACCTATACTAAGTACACTACATTTGTCTATGTTAAACTTCATTTGCCATTTCTCAGCCCAATTGGACAGAATGGTCAATTCCTCCTGCATTACAACAGCATCAGAATCAGCCCTAATGGCCCTACCTAGCTTAGTATCATCAGCAAATTTACTCAGGTCACTACTTATACCTATGTCAAGATCATTAATATAAATTAAGAATAGCAAGGGACCCAAAACAGATCCTTGCGGAACTCCACTGCTAACACACCCCCACTCAGATTTAACTCCATCTATACTAACTCTTTGCTGTCTGTCACCAAGCCATGACTGAATCCACCTAAATATACTGCCATCGATCCCGTGTGCTTTAACTTTGCTCAGAAGCCGTAAGTATGGCACTCGATCAAAAGCCTTACTAAAGTCCAAGTATAAAATATCATAGTTTTCATCATTATCTGCTGCTTCATACACCTTACTATAAAAAGACAGCAAATTAGTCAGGCAGGATTTACCCTTACTAAAGCCATGCTGTGATTCTTTTATCAACTTATGCTTATCCAAGTGATCCCTAATATTCCTTGATATAATAGATTCCATCATTTTCCCTACCACTGATGTCAAACTTACTGGTCTGTAATTAGACATATTTGTTTTATCCCCTTTCTTAAATATAGGTATCACATTGGCTTTCTTCCATGCCACTGGCACAATGCCACTCTCCAATGATTTTCTAAAGATGCATGCTAGGGGCTCACTTAACACATCCTTACATTCTTTCAAAATTCTAGGAATGTACCAAAGTACATTAAATTTAACAATATATATATATATACATATACATATATATATATATATATATATATATATATATATATATATATATATATATATATATATATAAAAGAAGTTTGCGCCGATAATCTACATATTTACCATATATAATACAATATGATGCGATGCAATAGACTAACAAAATATACCCAAAAAAGCAGTTTGGGGGAATTTAACCAAGAAAAAACATTGTCTATATTAAACAATTTATAAACATATATATATATGAATTATCCCAAAAATTCGAGGAGGGGCATTTCCCGAAATTTTACCTAAATATATTATAAAAATTAAACAAAAGATGGCTATACAAATTATAGTTAAAATTAAGAATGAAAATTCTAGACTGAGGTGAACGTTGTTGGCCTACCATTTTTAAAGAATTTCCTTCACTTACCAATTCGTAATTTTGACCTCTTAAATATCTAATAAAACTCATAACCTCAATTTGTTAGAATTTTTGCAATTCCAATTTATATATTAGCCTTAAGGGCTAATATAAAAACTTGCCTTGGTAAATATCTGAGTTTTGCCTTTCTATAACCTCCAGCTGTAATGTTCGTCTTCTTCTATTGTTCATTTGGGAAACGAAAGTAGAAAATATGTACAAGCAAACTGGATTTTATTTGCTTTATTTAAGTGTTTATCTACCAGAAACTTTTAGCAGCCTCTTCAAATAAAATAGAACAAGGTACCAAAGTACATTAAATTTAACAATATATATATATATATATATATATATATATATATATATATATATATATATATATATATATATATATATATATATATATATATATATAAAAGAAGTTACTATGTACAGGGAGTAGCCCAAAGGATAAGGAAGGTTCTAAAATTTCAGCTTCTTTTCACTGAAATAAACAATTACAGAACATAAGTTTCCAAAGAAAATAATACATGTAATGAACATACTCTTACATCAGCACACACAAATATAGGCATATGTACATTTCACAAACAAACAATAAATATAAGTGGCATTATGTTGGTTTCACAAACCTAGGAGTCCAGTTATTAGAGGAACTGCAAGATCTTCATCTCCATACATTATACTAGTCAACAATGATTTTGCTCCTCAGGTATTAGCTTGTGATTTATAATAAATTGAGTATGCTGATTCCGAATCTGTAATCAGAATTGTTCTAGCATGTATTGTTCCTGAGTTACACACATACTCTTTAGTTACACATATGAGCAGTGTTGCTTCGGCTACCGTGGTGAGAGGATGTGTTGTGTGTGTTTGGTTCCTGCGTTACACTCCTGCTTTATCACGTTGTCAAATTTAGCCATTATAGTAGTCGTGTTGAAATGGTATTTACATACAGTGATTAATTGCATTTTTCTTTCAGATTTATCTCTCAATTAATTTGTAAAGGAAATAAGATTGTACAAAAGTATATAACAGGATAGATACAACTTCTTAAAACTAAGTTGAAAACATGAATCGGCGAGGATGTAAAAATAGCCCGGACAACTTTTTTTATATCTGTGGAAGATATACTCCAAGCAAACAGTGGAAAAAAATAGCTAGAAGAGTTAAAGCTGCATATAATTATTATTTTGGTTGTAAAGTTGCTGACCCAGACAAGCCCTATGCAACTCACAAATCTTGTACTGTGTTCAAAATTGTATATCCAGATTGTAAGTCAGCTATACAACCAGTCCCCCATAATATGGAGATGCCAATCTCAGTTCCTCCATCAGCTAGTGCATTTAAAGAAGATGATTCATTACCTGAAGATGAGGATAATAATGACGATGAAATGTATGAAGATGGTTATAAGGAAAAGAAGATCCAGTTGATAAATCAAGAAAGATTGAATGATTTGGTGAGGGATTTGTTATTGTCAAAGGAGAACAAAGAACTGTTGGGCTCCAGACTACAGCAACGGAATCTTCTAGAGGACGGTGCAAAAGATATCTACTTTCCGTAAATGCCATGAGGCCTTAGCTGCCTTCTATAAAGAAGAAGATGTTGCTTGTTTCTGTACTGATGTTAATGGCCTCATGAATCAGCTAGGAAACGAGCATTTACCTGATGAATTGAGATTATTCATCGATGCAAGCACTGCTAGCCTGAAAGCTGTGTTGCTACACAATGGTAACAAAAAACCTTTTCATTTCTGTCGCACTTGTTGTTGGGATGATAGAAACATATGACTCAATAAAACTTATTTTGGAAGGTGTTCATTACTCGCATCATAAGTGGAATATCTGTGGTGATCTAAAGGTAATTTATTCACTTCTTGGACTGCAGCTAGGATATACAAATAATATGTGCTTCTTATGCCTATGGAACAGCCATAGGCCATAGAGAAGAACACATAGTTGGCCAATACAATGTAAAGCACATGCCTTTGGTACATCCCCAGAAGATCTAACTTCCAACACTTCATATCAAACTTGGCCTTGTCGCGAATTTTGTTAAAGCAATGATTCTGATGGATTCCAGTATCTCAAAGAGAAATTTGGTGCAAAGAAAACCGATGCTAAACTTGAAGCTGGCATTTTTGTAGGACCGGAGATCAGAGAATTGATACGTGAAAGTGTAGTAACTTATAATTCCAATTACAGTTACTTTTTATTATGTATATGTGTTCGTCTTGTTTTCGGTGTTCCTATTCCGAGTTTTAGTACATAATTGAGTTGCCTATGTTAAGAGTTCTGGCTTGACCGTCACCGCGTTTGGAGCTGCTACTACTACTCCTACTACCTAGTTACTATTTGATACTTCTCAACTGGACATAGGCCTACGTGACACATACTAAAGTAACTTACCTACCTGACTCTACTGACGTGAACTCTGGACTTACTGATTCAATAAAGTGTGTTAGGTTTGAGTTCGTAGTTATGTTAAGACTAGTTGTACTCGTCTATTACATTGTAATTATCATATGTGTCTGTTGTTCATGTCCATTGTTATTTGTGAAGCCCGGAACGTGCTTACGAACCCAAATGGTAGACTTGGCTACTAATATCTATTTTACATGGGCTTTCACAGAAAGGGAGTTTAGAAATAAACTAACTCCACTTGAGTTGGCAGCATGGGATTCATTTGTCCATATAGTGCAGAACTATGAAGAACTAGTGGACAACATGCTAAATGCCTATCAACAAATGGGGTGTCATATGTCTTTTAAGATGCATTTCTTGCATTCGCATCTAAATTTCTTTCCATCTAATATGGGTGATATTAGTGACGAACGTGGGGAAAGGCTCCACCTAGATATCGCATTGATGGAAAGCAGGTATCAAGGCTGCTTCAACGAAAACATGATGAGTGAGTACTGCTGGTTCCTGCAACGAGATGATCCTATATCCACGCACAAGCGCAAGAGCAAGAGTCTCAAACATTTTTGAAGAAATTTATAATTAGGTGAGTACTACCTCTTTTATATGTAATACATATCCTGCTGGGTCTGCAAAAGGACTTACATAATGCCAAATAGGGTGCCCCGATTCCAAAACTTTGCCCAGAAACGTTTCATTCTTCTCAAACTTGTAATAATTATATCATTAATTGATCCAAGGTGACAAAGTGAGCCATATAGCCTAGTTGCATAACTCAGGAACCTTACGCGCTAGGACAAATCTGAGCACAGATTTGGAATCAGTGCACCAAAATTAGTTAGTTACAACAATATTTACTCAGGTAGCAGAGACAAAGTTAAAATTTGTTGGCTAGTGTTATGCACGCCTTCGCACGTTACGACACATTACATATCTGTTTTAATTTGATTTAATTTTCAAACCTAAAGAAAGAAACAGGTTATTAATGAACTTAATTAACTATAACTTAATAAATTATAACAGTACAACTACATGGAGCTAACTCATATAGGCACAGCATAAATTGGTCTATTGAGCACAATAATCTTAATTATTGCTGTGAATGATTTCTCTATCCAAGTTCCCATACCCATTAGATGTTCACTCTATGTACACGATTTCACCATCGGCTCTGCGAGAAAAATAACAGTCAATGTCATCGAAAAACCCCAACCCACACGCAACGCAATAGTCACCTACAGCACCAACCATAGCATCGTTGTTTTGAACGAGAAGTCTATAAGAATAACATTCTCTAGAAAAAATGGACTCCCCCCTCCCACACAAGTACAAGAAGAGGCAATCCAATTTAAATACCGAGTCAGATTCTTAGGCCTGACTATTGACATCTAAATGACATTGAGAGTATATATTACAGACCTACGGAGGCGTTTTATCCAACGATTAAACCTCCTGTTAAAACCTCTCCCACTAGCAGTAAAGGCAAAACTGGAACACTCTACTCCTGCCCTACCAAAGCCCCCCCGCCCTTAGCCATCAAATCGACTCTTCCAAGCTTCAGTGTACAGAAACTGCTACCCTCCAACGAAAGCACAAAAGAGAAGAATAGAACTTAGGTATAATTTATGCTAGATATGACCGTAACAACGGAAAAAGAATCTGGCTTATCCTCTCAACAAATGATCAACCAGAAACCATACGGCCCAGAGTCTACTATCCCTACATCTCCGAAATCAGGCGCAACTTTCACATCCAAACATTTTCCCTGAAGATTGCCTTTTACCTCACCCCTCCCAAACTTCCCTGTTTTTATATGAACAACAAGGATTTATCCCTTATTGACAAACTCCTAAACCAACCTCTTTCAATGGCGACAGTTCAGCTCTTCCATACTCACAAGGAGAAGCACAAAGGAGATATTCATATATTTAAAGATGGCTCTAAGTCCACTAATAGTGTGGTCAGCGTAGCTATCCTTCCCCAATGCACCACTTCTGCCCGCCTACCGTCATGCTCCTCATGACAATCTATCTCGCTCTCAAAGCCATCGCTTGGGTGTCTTCAAATCTTTTTACTGTTTTCTTTGACTCAGGTAGTGCACTTGCACTAATAAAGTCTGGCGAGAGAGTAATCCAATTGCCAACATCCCATTAAATCAACCTAAGGACTTCATCAAGTGCATACAATTCAGTTAGTACCAAGTACATGTTGGGATACCAGGCAACGAAGATACAGAAGCAAAATCGGATTCACACTTCGAAAATGCAACCTTCGAGACAACTCACTTCAAAAACTAATTTAAACGCTAAACAAATAGCATTAGGTCCCATTTGAACAATACGTGGCGAACCAATGGACACCTTCACCTGGTACAAATAAAAAATGACAGAAATGTGGCTACCTTCCACCAGAAAAGACGAAGTAGTGTTGGCAAAAATTGGTCTGGGACATAAATGGTTAACGCACAGTTACCGCTTTTCTAACTCACCACCACCACCACAATGAAATATATGTGACAGCAGGATAATATCGAATATATGCTAATACAGAAGCTTCCTGGTATAGGTTATTGATTTGCCTTTTTCAGACTCCTTCTTTTCTCATGTTGTGTTCATTGCCCAAATAGCCTCAAACAGAGGACACGATTATGAGGACCCAACCCTACCCTCCATAATATCCTTACTGGCAATAGTCATGTACTAGACACATTAGTTAAATTCCTTAAATATACTAATATTGCTCTATGTTAAACTTATTCATTTATATTTGTTCATATGTATTCATGTTACTAATATTTTGTTTTGTTTCTTTTTTAGGTGTATTATGAATATAATTGATGAAAGCCTATAAAAAGGGACAGTTTGAATATACTTTACTACTCATTACAAATATATTTGACCAAATTTTCGAAAAAGTAAAAAAGTAAAAGAACTCTAAAATAAAAATCTTGTCCCAATAGACCTCGAAAGGTGGAAAAGGAATCTAAGAGCTTAAAAAAAATTATACATGCTATCAGGTGTGTCCAGCATAGCTGGGCGCGATAACCGATAAATCGATAAATCGATAATCGATAAATCCAAAATTATAATACAATATTGATTATTGATTATATATAGCGCGTTATCGCGATAACGCCCACATATGGTGTCCAGTTAACTATAGTATGATATTCGAACGTTTATTCCATATTTTTTTGCGAATTCATATCATTTTCTGTAATATTCTTACCCAATAAAGAAAATCGTCGCTATTTGCAGTGTTTACATTTTGAAAAGTTTCGCAATTTCTTCATATTTTGGTAGGATTTTTTTTATCCCCTTACTTTATTCAGAGAATTTACAAGATATTTTATTATGAGTTCCTTTTTCAAGCGCGCAGCGAATTTTTGTGGAATTTACCTTATATTTATATTACAGTACATGTTGGATCAATTTAAGATTAGGCACCTAAAGTCACTCAATTCAAGAATAAGCACCTCTATTTCGTTCAATTTAAAATAAGGCACCTAAAGTCACTCATTTGAAGATTAAGCACCTGGTTAAGTCACAATACAATTAAAGGCACCTACGCTCTGTTAACGACTCACAAGGTGACTTGTAAGGGAAAAGAAAAATTTTGCCAATTACTAAGGAAAGTTTTATTAAATATAAAAATATTTAAAGGATCATTTAAATAGGTAAATATGTAGATTGGAGGCTCGAACGATGGAACGTACTATTTCGTCCGTGTTCCAAAATGTTTCACGTTTTTGGAGTACATTTAAGGGCACGGCTCGTGTGGGGGTAAACACAATGGGGGAGCCACCCTACAATGATCCTGAGTTTCAATCAATTGTTTATACAATAATGTTCTAACGTTTACAGAGGTAAATGATTTAACCAAATCATTTCAGCGCCTTTAATCGTTTTGTAAATTATAATGGGAGTCGGGTTGGGTCTGACATCAGAAATGACTGATTTGAATTTTTATTTTGTTTTACACTTAATATCTTTTTATTATCCTCATTTGGAGCCATTTTTATTTGTCAATATATTTTCCTCATTTTACTATTTTTATTACATTTTTTTTATACATTTAAATCTAATTAACTAGATCGTTTAAGGAACTGCTTCTTTTTAGCTATTTGGGTGTAGTACAGACGCATTTTACGCATTTTGAAAATGGAATCCATTTGTGAAGAGTTCCCGTCGTCTATTGCCGAATTTTTAACTCTATTTTCGGATCGAGATAAATTTTTAAACTTTTTGGACTTTCATAATTTAGTTAAAATTAAAATCGATTGTGAGGTTTGTAGCCGGGTATTAGATATCACCCCTCATTTTGAATTTAGATGTTTTAAAACTAAACGTCACTTACACGGAACCCCCCCCCTCCCCCCACCAGTTCGACGCCTATCTCGAAACCGCCATTTTCTGCAAGCGATTCCCGTTTACCAAAACGGGAATTAAAGAAAGATTCCATGCTTTCCTCATCGCTATTTTAGAAGTATACCCACCGCAATAAAGTGAATAAACAGCATTTTTCGTTTGTTTAGTTTCGCTTTTTTTTACAAAAAAATTGGCGCCGGCTATATTTCGAATAGGACTCAAACGCGCATGAATATTCAGGCAGGGATGAACGAAATATAAACACACAAAAATCCACTTTGGGGGCCGAGCCGCCAATCTACATATTTACCTTCAAATATTATAATCGGTAATACTTCAGATTCGGGGCGCACGGTAGGTGGCGCTGTTAGTCGGCTACAATTTTGGGCTACAATATGTTTCTCATTGTGTCAGACGGTAGCTTCAGATGTAACCAATTACGGCCTTATATTTTTTTGTTCTTTTGGGGATTTGTAACTTTTAGTCTGTATTATTTACTAAATATCTGCGCCTCTGCTCGTTTATATTTTGGTAATACTTCAGATTCGGGGCGCACGGTAGATGGCGCTGTTAGTCGGCTATAATCTTGGGCTACAGCATATCTCTTATGACGTCAGACGGTAGCGTCAGATGTGACCAATCACTCATATACTCATATACCAAAAAATATTACGCCGTGATTGTTCACATCTGACGCTACCGTCTGACGTCATAAGAGATATATTGTAGTTATATGATTAAATAAGCTTTGAAATGGGTTAGGTTAGGTTGAGGAAAGGTAAAATTGTTGTTTGAAACACTGATCCTGCCATGACAGTGTCTGTATTGAACTACAGTTAAGACAAATTACGATAAGCGAAAATAACTTCTAAAGTAAAATAAACTAAATTTAAGCTAAGTTACGATCTACTAAGATACCTTCTAAATATTTATAATTCAAGAATAAGCACCTGCGTTTCATTTAATTCAAGATAAAGTACCTGTACTTCTATCAATTGATCCATGATTTGCATAGGTGGGCGTTATCGCGATAATTGATCGCGATAACGATATCGGGTTATCGGTTATCCGATATTTTACCCCTGCGTTATCGATTCATCGGTATCGCCGATACTTTTGGTTCCAAACTAATCGATAATTTCAGTTTTTAGTTCCAGTTTAGCACAGGGGCGAACCGCACGTGCCTTGGAGGCAGAAATAGGTAGGTCCGAGCTGGGAGGAGGATCCTCAAAACCTATGAGGAGATGAAGGAGAGCCTCACCAGGTAAGAAACTAAGAAACAGTATTCGGATATTCTTACTATTATATTATAAAATAACGCTTATATAGTCAATAATCAATATTGTATTATAATTTTGGATTTATCGATTTATCCGTTATCACCTTATCATGCAATAAATTTATCGCCAGTTATCGGTTATCGCCGATAAGGTTATCGTTATCGATTTATCGGTTATTGTAATACATTTTTTCGTTATCGCGCCCACCTATGATGATTTGCTGGGTAAACTCTGCATATAAGGCTAGGTAGGTACGAGTCGTGAGTCAAAATTTTAAACTGAAGTTTTGTTTTTTTATACCTCGATAGAGTTTTCCCTTCAGTGTTGTCTTTTTATGTTGTTTTTTTGTAATCTTTTTCGAAGTAGGAGCCAAACTAGTTATATGCTAGGTGTCCCGTAGCAATGTTCCTCCCTGAGTAATTCTATTTTTAAGCTGAAGATTTAGAAGGATGGCTTAGGAGATTTGAGAAGTTTCGTCTTGTATCTGGGCTGGATAAGCAGCCTCCAGAAATGCAAATTACTTCAAACTATCGGCCCAAAAGCTGAAGAATGTATCGACTTCCTCTATCACTCTATAGATAAAGCGAAAATTTACGTGAGATTCAATTTAAAAATTATGAAACCTTTTCATTTTGCGTGTTAGTTATTTATGAGAGCTAGATTAACCAAAAAAAAAAACAGCAAGTAGGTAAGAGTGCACTACAATTTATTTGCACTTTCCATACACTTGTCAGTAAATGTAATTATAACAATCTGTATTATGAGTTGATTCGGGACCACATAATTATGGGCATCGCAGATGACAAGTTATTTCAGACATTACACATGGATGAAAAATTTACTCTCGTGGGAGCCGTTGCTAAGGTAACACAGTCGGGAATGATTTCACAACAACGGTCTACAGTATGTCAGGCAGATTTAAAAGATGATAACTTTATTTATAAAGCAAAGTAAGCTAAACCATAATGTCCTATTGAGGGTCACTGATAGGCCTTAGTCTTAGGCTTTATTTAACAAAAATACCTCAACCTAAATCAAAAGAAAATATTTAGGACATAATATATGCATTAATATATATATATATATATATATATATATATATATATATATATATATATATATATATATATATATATATATACAAATTTTGCTGAAGATCATTGTGCATTTTGCCTTAATTAATTTCCTTTGGCAACTTTCTCTTCTTCTAACTATCTTTTTTATTCCATATTGTAGATGGTGGATTATTTGTCTTTACCAAACACAATCATTTAAAAAAGAGATGAATACTGGACAAATAATCCACCATCTACAAGATGGAATAAAAAAAAAAGTTAGAAGAAGAGAAAGTTGCCAAAGGAAATAAATTAAGGCAAAATACAAAATGGTCTTCAACAAAATTTGTATTCAAGAAAGACTGCTACCCAACTACACACACACACACACACACACACACACACACACACATATATATATATATATATATATATATATATATATATATATATATATATATATATATATATATATATAAGAATCCGGAAGGAGATTCGAACTGCCGATCCAATGATTGTCGGGCAAGCGCGCTAACCACTATACTAGCCGGGAGGCCAGTATTGAGAACCGTGGCAACGCAAGAAATAGAACTATAAATTTAAAAGATTAAGATAATGACAGAACGTTCCGAGCGTCGGAGCAGTTGCTTTTCGCTGGCTGCCTGTAATAAGCCTGGAAATATTTGGAAGGTCGGTTGCACAGTATTGCTAAATATCACGTTTTTTGACTATGGGGTATCTTCTGTTGATTAATTATATTTCGATGTGATAGTTTCAACAACTTCGTATTTTAAGGATCTTCCTCCGCTTGTTCTGCTAGAATCGCTCGAGGTGTCTGATTTCACGGCGTCCTGGTTCGAATGGTCAGCGCATGGTTGTTGAAAACGTGGTGGCTGGTGCGACCGAAGGCTTAATGGGCTGCCTTGACCCGGTTTTCCACATCTTTTTCGCACGTGAGGCTTTTCGAGAGAATGCTCCCCAAGTATGAAAAGTGACCCACTTCGTCCTGGCCGTTGATAATGATGTTGGTACTTCGGAGTGTTTGACCGGGCGGTGATTGGATAATGGCCTTGGTCTTTTTGGTGTTCATCTGCATCCCCAAACGCTCGTAAGGAGAGTTGTAGAGGTCGGCTGTCCCCTAAAGGCCATCATCATTCCTGCTCGGGGTGGCGTTGTCGTTGTCATACAGCTTTTCACGGACTGATATTGTGGATGTCCTATCTTTGCGCGAAATCGAGCGAGATTGAAGAGCCCGCTGTCCATGCGTTACCTCTTGTAAATGGTGTGTGTCTCCGGTGGGATTTCGTTGAACGTGGCTGCCATGTACAGCTAAAAACAAGTCGGAGCTACAACGCACCCTTGTTTGAAACCACCAGTGATGAAAAAAACAGGTCTGAGAGGGCGTTCTTGCGGCATACTCTGCCAAACATGCCCTCGTGAAAGGAGCGGACTAGAGTGATGAAGTTAGATGGACATCTGAACCTGGCGAGGACCGCCCACTTTGCAGGACGAGGGACTTTAACGAAGGCCTTTTTGAGATCTCAGAAGATGAACATGGCCGGCTGTTGTTCTTGATTCTTCTCCTGGAGTTGGCTAGCGCAATAAGATTATATTTATTGTCCCTCGAGAAGGTCTGAAACCACACTAGGACTCGGGGGGAACGTCTTCTGCGAGGACGAGGAGACGGTCGAAAAAAATGCGGACGAAGATTTTGCTCGCACTACTTGCAGGTGACATACCGTGGTAGTTGCCGCAGTTCTCTCGATCCCCCTTCTTGAAGATAGTAATGATATTCGCGTCGCGAAAGTCTCTTGGTATGGTCTTGGTTTCCCAGATCTTGAGGATAAGGTGCATCAGACGGAAATTCACCTCAGGGCCACTGTAAGTGAAGAACTCGAGCGGAATGTTATCCGGTCCTCGAGCTTTGCCCGACAGCTTTGTTGAATTCTTCGATCGAAGATGACAGGGACATCCAATGGCGGATAGGGTGTTGTGGGTCATGCGGAAAGATCATCCGGGCTGCGCGAATGATCGTTGAGGAGGCTCTCGAAATGAGACTTGCAAGGATGAAGGATTCTTTCGTTATCACTGATGGTGGTTGAGCCGTACGCATCTTTTAGGCCACCCATTGATGACCCTGTGGGGACAAAAACCTCCTTAGTTAAGGCATAGAAGCGGCGCAAGTCGCGTTTGCCAGCGTAGTTTTAGATCTCTTTCTTATTTTCTCTGCCACCAGGTTTTCTGAGCTTCGCGGATCCCTCTTTGGCATTTTACGGATGCTTGTTGGTGTTTACACTCATTATCCGTTGTAGGTTGGTTCTCAAAGGCGAGGCGTGTCCGACGTTTAACTTCGATGAGACGAGTGATGTCTTCATCGTTCTCGTCAAACCAATTCTGGGTCTTCTTCCGGGTAAAACCAATTGTTTCCTCGGCGGCATCGGTCATAGCATCGTGGAGGGTGATCCAACGGTTTTCTATTGAGGCCGCCTCTAGGTTATCCGTGAGGTGTCTTTCAATGGCTTCCCCTAACTCTTGAGATGTCTGAGGATCACGGAGCTTGACATAGTCAAAATGGTGAGTGGATCTGTTCGCTGCGACCCGCTTCAGTGTTCTGCGGATCTTGATGGCGAAGCGAGAGACTAGGGGGCGATGATCCGTCCAGCATTCTTCCGCCCCAGGCATAGAGCTGCTGGTGCAGACATCTTTCATGTCTATAGCTCTCGTCAAGATATAGTCGAGTATGTGCCAGTGCTTCGACCGAGGATATTTCCAGGTCGTCTTCTGTCGGTTGGGGAGTTGGAATAGGGTGTTGGTAACGACGAGGTCGTGCTCAGCACAGAGTTTTTCGTGTGCGGGGACTGCCTGGATGGCATTGTCGAGCAGGTTCTAGGAAGCTTTGACTTCGTCTCAAGAGGTGAGAATAGGGGCCTACAGTGAGATCAGTTCAAGGAATCTGTCCCGATTGACCGGTATCCGAATGGATATTATGCGTTCACTGCTGGCAGTAGGGACAGGGTTATTCTGTTGCATGAGCCGGGATCAGATGGCGAAGCTGATGGCATGGATGCGTGGCTCGTGGGTGTTCTTTTCCTTCCAGAAGAAAGTATATATTGATTCAGCTTCCCTGATGTTGCCTTCTTCTGGAAGCCTGGTCTCGCTTTGGGTTGTCACGTCGATCTTGAAATGGGCAAGCTCTTTGCATATGAGGGCTCTACGTCGCTCAGGACGGTCGGTGTCGCTCAAATCCTTGAGGTTGTGGATGTTCCAAGCACCAAGAATGAAAGGCTTTGAGACGGGAGGGCAGATAGTCGATGGTTGTGTAATATTTAAGTTCTGACCGCTGAATGTGAAGTCTGCCAGCCGCGGTAAGCTGGCTAGACAAGTTTGCTGTGTCCGATGTTTATCCCACTTTTTCTAGATGTGTCCCCATGCGGGGCTGGCTGCTGAGATCCTAAAAAAGCCAACCCAGTCACGAATCCAGATTCCGATCTCCAATGTCATGGCAGGGTCATTGAAGAACGACTCTCTAATACTTGCCGCCAATATGTGGTCGCGGATTAGAAGCTTCTGGCCTGCCCCCAGCGCCCGCTGTGCCATCGCCATTGGGTTTTGGAGGGATGATCCAGTCTGGGAAATACAGAATGCCAGAAAGAAAATAGAGACGAATGACAGTCGCTGAGGAATTTGTTTTAGGCGATCGTGGCTGGCAACGGCCAAGCGCTCCTAGAATCATGGAACACTCAAGCCTTTACACCACAGCAAGGCGCAACCAACGATAGGGTAGCCTATGATAATACATACAAGTATACATACAACAAAATGATTTTAAATGGTAGAGATTTTGTATCCCTGTTCAAAAAATCGCGAACTAGTCTCCGCTAGTACTAACATGGTAACAGCTTAATAAAGAAATTAAAAGAAACAAAATGCCGAGCATTTGTACAGTTTATTTTCTGCATTTAAGTGAGCTCACAAAATCTCAAAAGATATTTCTCTGGAAGGCCAAAAGACAACTTCATGTATATAATAACTTTTTCGGAAACTGTTTAAATTTGACAAGGCTGAAGAGTTTTTGTTTGATGTTACGGTGACTAAGCTAAGCAAAAAAATCCGGTTAAAGGTCATGGAAACTAGCTAAGCACTATGCAACATGCTGCTGACTAGAAATAGGTACGAGCTAAGTCCCTTAAAGAATGGATAATGGCGAGCTGGATGCCCAGTAACTTTTGGCAGGGCAACGTGGTGAAGGTGTTTGAGAAGGCAGGATAGCTAGAAAAAAATATGTTTAGATAGAGATGAGTGAAGTTTTATTATAAGCCTTCGATCCTTTTTAATTATTTGAGTGTTTGTTTTGATTTTAGTTGTTTTTGTGCTCTTTTTCGTGCGTTTGTTCTAGATAGTATTGGATTCTTTTCCTTTTTTTTATTGGGGTCATATTCTGCTATCTTCTTCGGTATATTGGGTTAACATTCTGAGTTATCTTTTTCTTGTTGCCACCAAATCGTTGTTTGTAGCGAGTTTGATGGATTTCTTCTTCAGGTAGGGTAAATTTGTGTATTAAATTTTCTGGAAGTATTCATTAGATTTTTTTTTTTTTTTTGGGGGGGGGGCACATATAAACTGCATATCCATGCAGTGTTTGGTTGAGTGGTCTCAGTCTGTCGTTCTTCGTCCTGTTCATAATGACTCTTGCTGCGCAGTTTTGAATTCTCTGTGTTTTTTTTTGTTTTTTTAATTTGTCATTTTGGAGCGGACGAGAGCCATATACAACTTATGTTTTTTTCTGATAGTTTCCTGAATCGTTGTAAGCTTGATTCCCCGGAGGCTCCTTTCCGTAGCGTATGGATATTATTTTGCATCCAACTTTATGTCTGCAGTTAGCTGGTATTATTTTAATTTTTCCTGTTTATTTTCATTTTGTTTCTTTTTCGTATTCATTAATGTTTCTGACTTCTCTGGCGGACATCTATTTTATATCTTTTTTTTATTTTTCCCGTCATCTGCCAGTTGCATGTAGATTGTATCTTCATGTATCGGCTGTGGTAGATCTCTAATGTTGACGGTATAGATGGTTGGGTAGAGACACTTTCCTGGAGGACACCCTTTTGTAAGTCGAGTTCTTCACCTGGATATACATTTGTGTTCGACTTAACTTTTCTCTTGTCTAAGTAGATGCGCATGATTTTAGTTATGCTTTGTTCCATGTTGAGGCGGTTGATTTTTATTTTTAAGCCTGGAATCCATACTATCAAAGGCTTTGACAAACATAAAGTCCACTCTGCTGCATCTTTTTTCTGTATCGATTTTCCATGATTAACTCCAGTCTGCGCTAGCTCCTGAACCCGTGTTGCTGAATGTTGTATAGGTTGTCTTCCTCGAGTTTTTTTTGTTTTTTTTTTTCAATATTTCGTTCGGGAGATTTTGGAAGAGTTTTCCTAGAAACTCGAGTAGCGAGATGGGGTGGTAACTTTTTATTAGGTGGTTTGTTTTTTTCTGGTTTTGTAGGAAAATCATTTTTGTAATTTTGAAGGCCATGGGATTTTTTTTAAAGAGAAAAGGGGTGAAGATGAGGGACTTTCCCCTCCTTGTTTCTGTGGGTGGGGGACAGCAGTAGGAAGAAGAAAGTGAGGAAAGTTAAATATAGGTGGAAGTAGAAAGTGTGCCCAGGGGTCCAGCAATCTCAATAAGTTCTATGATCTTTTGGCTTCTTTTGTATTAATGTGGTACTAGGCCTCTTTCACTTATAATTCTTAGTTTATTGATTTATTTATTTTTTGAGGTTGTTTTAGTTCGTGCTTGTTTATTTGTATATGGCTGCTGAAGGTGTGGATCTTGTTTATGACATGAATACCTTGTAACTCTCCCGGTCCTTAAGTCTGAACAAGTCATCTACAGTACCTGGTGGGAGAGTCTCTCACAGATGCAGTTGCACATGTGATTTCGTTCATCTTGGGGAATATCTTCCGGGAACGAACTCTTGTAGGCTTCCCAGTCTGCAGCTGCAAAGTTCTTCTTGGTAGCGATGGGATGGATATGGGAGCGGTAACTACCGTAATGACCATGGGAATGTGGTCACTAGGTATGAGGAGGCCTAGCTGTATAAAATGATGGAAGGGGAAGTTAGGGTCGTTAAGCACGCTGTTTGGCTTTGTGGCTGATCCAGGGTGCATAAACGTCGGGAAGTCTCGCCCTAGCCTGTCCGCTTCACCTCTACTCAGTAGGAGGTCGAGGTTTTCCTTCGGCTGCCCACTCGAGTGAAGCCAGTGATTCTCTTCCTGGTGTTGAGGTTGTCAGCTAAGATGGCGGAGGGATTCTTCATGTGTATGTCTTGAGGATTATGGACAAGAATGGATCTTCCATTTCTTTATTCTTCGTGAATTGTAGACAGGACGGCATCGCTATCAAATTTCCGTCGAACCTTTCGCTACTCAGGTTTCTTTGTAGGACGTCGTAACTGAAGCTCTTCATTTGCTCGGCGTTCGCACTCGGTTCGGACAGAATGAGCACATCCAGGTCTATTTATGTGTACGTATTGAACCGGGTTTTTTGTGTGCCCCTCCGTCTTGCACATTGTGTGCGAGGATTACCAGTCTTCGTTACGGCCATATTTATTTCCTTGGTTTGGAGTGGGAACTTTAATAATTTGGATGGCTGTAGGGTTTGTCGGATCGAAATTTTGTGTACAGACTTGGCTCATAGTATTTGAGCGGGGAGTCATGCAGCTTTACTTTCTTCTCCAGCAGGGCGGTTTTGACTACGGATTCCTCTGTTTCTGAGTCGTAGTGCCATTTGAACAACCCATTGCGAATTCCGTTGGCTAGGTCTTCAGTTATAATATCATTGTTTGTGTTGTGTTTTTGTTCACTACGATGAGTAGGTTGATTTACTTGGCATTGAGTGAATACGTCTCGGACAGTTGGGTGTTTTCTTGTGTTGTGTCATTATTCGTTTTTTCCTCTTCCACAATTTTGAGTGGATATGTCTTTGGACGGGGCTGTTCTGTTCCTGGGGCGGTGATGTCGTCACTTGGTCTCTTAGAGATTGCCGGGGTTGCAGCTGGGGTATCTTACTTTGTATTTCCTGTTTCGAACGATGGAGTAGGTGATGTGTTGCGTAGTGCAACAACTTCGTCAGAGCAATGTTTAGCGGGGAATCTAAGTGGCACCATACCGTACTCCTCCAGCATCTTGTTCAGTTTTGAGTTAAACGTGTTCGGTGATGCGTGATTCATTACGTGTGTATATAAAGTGAACGCCATCAGCTTAGTGGGAGTATGTCCGATAGTTGCCGAAATATTTGAAGCTGGGGGTTGTGGGTGTTCTGTGGCTATGTTTGTGCCCTGACAGCAGCGGCGTAAGTTTGGCTTGAATAATTCTTATCTTTCATTTTCTTTTTATTGCGGTGCTCTCGATGGACAGTGCACTGTATGCTCAGGGTTATGTGTGGCCTTGAAGAGTTGATGCATTTTTTCTTGCAAGACACAGCGCATTCCGAGCATAAGCTCCTCTGTTTTTGTAGGCAGTTTCTGATTATGTGGTCCTCGATCTTGTACGAGGAGAAGCACGTTAGTAGTAGTTAATGTTTTTTTGTGTGTGATTTGCGTCGAGGTGATTAGAATGCTGAACAGCTACAGTCCGATTTGATTGGCCTTTTCTGCCATCTTGGTTACCTTGAACACGACCTTGAATACATGTTAGTTCGTGGAATTTGATAACTTCAGCTCTGGACCATACTCATGGGTCAACCTGTCTGCAGATCATTGCCTTTCTTGCGGTTACTGATGGGGAATGCTTCGGCTCTAGCCTTCTTCCTTCTAGCAGGTCACTTGCATTTGCAACGTTAGTTTCTCGAGGTCTGAATGTTTATGGCAGATGTCCGCATAACCTTGATTCAGCTAAATCAATTTGTTGATTCCAGAACCTAGCTGACCAAAGATTATTTTAAACACTCGTGTCTTAGTGGGGTGCTCCTCATTTAGGTGCCGTAGGGAGACCCGAATATCTGGTGATTTCTTTGGTACGTTCATCTCATCCGTGTCACATCAGAGCTGCCCTGCAGGTAGGAGTTGGCGAAGAACTTGTAATGCACACATTCATTCAGTCTTTACCGGCCATCATCGCGCCCACAATTGCCACTCAGAAACACTCACCCTGGCACAATTAGGAAAACTGGCTGATGAACTGATGACATTTGGTAGTACGCAGTGCCTTAATATAAATACTAGTAATGAGTTGATAGGTCAGAGTGCTGTTTCCGTGTCCAACGCATTTATGCCGTATACAAATAAAGATACGAGTGATAAGTATATAAATAATTCGGCGGGAAGTGCGCAGTCGGTGCCCAAAGGTACGTATCCTAATAGGAATCATCCCTGTTATATGCAAAGTAATAGTGATTACAATGCGTATAATATACCAGGAGGACTGCGAACCTTCCGCTCACATGTATTCTTTGGAAAAAATGCGAAATTTAATCGAAACGGGTGCGAGTGTATCGATAATAACAGCTAAATTTGGTGAAATCAGGGGAATTGCGCGAGTTTAGTATATTCTGAGGTACTTTAATGTTTTAGTGTACTGTGCGCGCCGCAAACTTATAGACAGACAAACTAAACTTGCATCTAAAGTAAGATTACCTAGAGAGCCGGTGGTAGCTTCAATTATCAATGACCTTCAAAACCTATCGCCCTATTGCAGAGCCATATTGAGGGAATATGAGACTCTGTACGGACCCGCACCCACACCCGCCCAGCCTTCCCGTCATCGTCACGCCCAATGATTCACCGTACCAGCTAGTGACGGATTGCTGCTCTGCACCAAATGGTTGACGGATCTGCAAAACTAGTGGCATTCTTTTGGAGCAAGCTGAGCAGGACGTAGCAAGCATACTCCATCTACGACAGAAAGCTCCTAGCGGCGTATCATAGTGTTGTGCACTTTTGGCACCTGATTGAAGGTCGCCACGTTACCTTGTGTACTGATCACAAGCCTTTAGTATCAGCTTTTGCATCGCCATTGTGCTAAAACAGACAGGCAACCACGCCATTGGACAGTTATTCTAGAGTACGTCACTGATATCGCCTACGTGCGAGGTCAGGACAGCGTAGTCACTGACTGCCTTTCGTGGAACGTCAATTCGGTCCAAATTGACTCTCTTGACCTCCAACGTTTGGCGGCAGCGCAGGATAATGAAGAAGAAAAGAAGGAATTTCGCTGGCGACTAAAATCTTACCCTTTTCCCGAGGATGTTCAGCTTTGGTGTGAAGTAACATCAAGATACCCACGACCGTTTGTTCCTTTGGCGTGCACGAGAACTATCTTCAATCAATTACATAATCTGTCACACCCCGGAATCAAGACTTCGCTTCGTCTCATCAAATCTCGATATTTCTGACCCAATATGGACAGGTATATTCGCTCCTGGACGAGAGAGTGCCCCCTTGTTAATTTTCCAAGATTAATCGCCACACGAAATCCCCGATCTTGCCCATTGATGTTCCATCCTCAAGGTTCGAAACTGTGGAATCGATATCGTTGGACTACTCCCACCGTGTACACTGCCTGGACGATACTGCCCCTCACGCAATCAGGATTTAATATCATGCATCGACCGAGTGACGAGATGGATCAAAGAGCTACCGATCCTGGACATAAGTGCCGCAACGGTTGCGTTAGCTTTCCTAGACGGGTGAATTTCCAGATTTGGAGTCCCGCTTTACGTAGTAACCGACGGAGACGCCCAATCCGAATCAGAACTATTCAAGGAACTGTCTGCCCTCGTTGGTTTTCATCGTCTCCGCACCACGGCGTACCACCCGTCCACGAACGGGATGGTGGAAAGGGTATACAGGACTTTGAAATGCTCCATGATGGCCCGTCGATAAGGTTGGTTGGTGGTACTCCCAATTGTCTTCTTAAACATTCGCTCTTTGTCTAATGACTTGGGATTTTCACCTTTTACGACAGTCACAGGAACCACGTCCTGTGCCCAAAACCTTTATTTTCGTCGTCATCGAAGGCCGACTTTAAATTTATAATAAAACTGGTATTAACCATGGCACAAGTCGACTTCGCATAGGCATCCATAGGACACCTGCACTCGGTTACCAAGCCTTTCGTGCCCCCAAATCTTTGCGAAGCAAATTTGTATACATTAAATTAGTTCCCATAATATTAGATTTTTCTACTTATATTAACAATTCTTACATAATTATCAAGCCTTACAGTTGCTATACAATAATAAAAAACAAACAAGTAATATACACTTTCTTTAATATCAGGTCGAAAGAATGACTAACTCTTTAATCCTTGCATGGTTGCCAAATGTCACCGTTTCTCTTACTTCAGCAACAAATATATTTTTTTATGTCAGTTAAACTCGATTTATATTAAATATATGGAAGAAATAAAAGTGTAATTGTTAACTATAGACTTTTACATTAATTTTATATTTATTAAAGTAAAATTACTATATTCCAGTCTTTCGGTTCGTTTTTAAGTTCGTTTAAAGTTTCTTCAAATAACGGAAATAAAAGATTATTTAGTTACTGGTAAAAATAAGCAAGTAATTAAGAGAATGACAATAATTTGGATAAATATGACTAAGTTGTTTAATCTCA
This sequence comes from Ceratothoa steindachneri, assembly GCA_963969495.1. Taxonomy (NCBI): domain Eukaryota; kingdom Metazoa; phylum Arthropoda; class Malacostraca; order Isopoda; family Cymothoidae; genus Ceratothoa; species Ceratothoa steindachneri. The sequence goes on from OZ018323.1 coordinate 127,442,231, forward strand.
CTTATAATGCAAAGGAGATTATATTTAAGATCTGGGAACAGTGCTCTTTCTAGAGCACTTGTAGCGCTCATTTACAAGGTGGAGTAGAGCCAACAAGGAACCTCACAAATTGAGCACCCCGTTGGCCCTATGAAATCTTCAAATGGGCACACAAACCAAACACTAAAATAATATGCCATTTGTTAATAGTAAATTAATGCAAAGCAACCCGTATATTTGTAAATAATGTTATACCGCTAGGCAATATAAATGTATCAATTTAAAGCAAACAGTATATTTGTAAATAATGTAAAAAATAAAACAAATAAAAACATGAGGCAATGAAACTGTTGTGTTCCCATCGTAAATGCACAAACATTCACACATTAAAAAACAGGTGCGAGCCAACCGTTTTGTACACGTGGCGATAACGAACACAATTGAAACTGCTGTGCACATAAATATTGAGGTTGATAAATAGAGAAGTCTGACCCACCAGCGTTGACATGGACCCGCGAAAGACGAAATTATGTTGCTACAAATATCCGCCTGATAGATAGAAGTCAGTTTTACAAATTTGAACACTCTCTTAGTGTACACACTCTTACATTAATTGCACGCACATACCCTATGATCAAAGAAGCTTCGCCCAGCTCACGGATTGGACAAACGGAGCCATGCCTCTCATATTTCGGGGGAATAAAAGGCTTGTAATAAATACACAAACACAGCCTGACAGAGAGAAAATACAAGGAAAACTAGGTTTGTTAACACCAATAGACTGTTACAAGGACGTGAGCACACTAGGAGCCAGGAACTCAGCGATTTCATTTGCCGGAACTTACTTGGTTATAAGATCGAGATTAAAACCTACAAAACCGCCATTTTCTTCTAATTCCCTTACCTCTGCAAAGTAATAAGCCGGTTACCGTTAACCCAGCCTACAAGTTGATAACTAGCAGACATCTAAAACTTTCAGTTGGAGTCAGATTGAATTCTACGGGATAACCAACAGCAGCCGATAGCCCTAAGCCGAATCATACCGCTCATTCCACCTACCATAAACGGGTGGCCTACCTATACACTTATCTTTCGGATTCCCATTTTATGGGATGTTATTTTGGTTAAAGCTACCCCATTGTAAGACTTCGTAAAACTCCAAAGTGCTAATTTTTTAGGTCTCTTTGGTTGTCTAATTCCATCTTGCAATGTGAGTACTACAAATTTACACCAAATGATTAATTATACATGAGAAAAATAAAACAAAAAAGCATTTGGACTTTTTTTTTGTAATTTTAAATCACTTCTTCCTTGATTCTGCTTCAGTTTATTTTAAATAAACCATGGAATGAATTAAACACCATTAGATCTAGTATACATAAATTTAAGACACTTAATAAAAAGCACTAAGCTTCACTGACAATAAAATGAGGTTCCTTTGTATATCCAACAAGAAATATCTCATTACCAGTTTAACAATATATATATATATATGTATATATATATATATATATATATATATATATATATATATATATATATATATATATATATATATATATATATATATATATATATATATATATATATACCATGAACTCCAAGTATGTTTTTAAAAAAGAAGAAAAATAGAGTTGCCACATAACAAATTATTTAATGATTTTAAATTTAAAATCGTTATGTCGAACAGAGTATAAATGACGACAGTTAACCCTGTAATAGTACTTTAGTTTCCAAAAGAACCATAGACGGTTCAGGTTGTCCTTCAATATATGCAATATAGTATTTGTTAACTTTTTTAACATAAAAATATACATCAAAGAGCTAAAATGTTGAAATAAATAACGAAATTCTTAAAAGTTCGCTTTTTAACATAATTATAATTTGATTGTCAGCAAGGTTTTGTTTGTTTTGTGTGGTCAGGTGAAAAAAAGGAAGTTTTGTGACTCTTTGGGTCTGAAATTGCAAATGGAAGATTAATTAACCAAAAAAGGAAAAAGCCTACGATGGTTTAGATATGTTAGCATGTACTATTTTTGGTAATTGTGTAGACGATGGCCGGATGCGATTATTTTGAACGTCGGCTCGTTGTTGGGTACGGCTCGCCGCGGGGATAACACTGCGATGACCCTGAGTTTCAATCCTTTGGGGGGGGGGTCTGGGGGCACAGCCCCCCAGTATAAAAACGAAAATCGCCATAAAATTCTCTAAAAAAGTAACAACGAAAAGTAGCCCCCCAAAAAACTAGGCCTAAAATCTGGCCATCGTCTTCACAATTACCCTATTTTTTTCTACGATATTTGAAGAATATTGTGATTGTATTCATTAAGAAACAATATCGCCATTGATAAAACTTAATATTTTAACTTTTTCGTTAATTACTTTAATGGAAAATTGCAATAATTTACTCTAAAAATTAAGCCATGACAAAAATTCGGTTAATATTTAGTACACAGCACATTGTTAATTTGAATTGGATCATCATCATTATCACTAACTATATTTTAAGAACGAGATATTTTGATAGGGGTGAAAAATTAGTCAATCTTTTTTTGCTTAGTTAATGAATGACCGTATTAAAATAAAAATCCATTTTAGATGCAACTTCGATCAAATTTTCGAATATACGATATAATAAAAAAACCCGTCTAAATTTTAATAAATTTTCTCAACTTCATAATTTTTAATTTTCTTTTGTTTTTAAAAATTTCGAAACATGGGTTATATATTTATTTTTTGTGAACTTCATCATTTTGTTTTTTCAAACACCAAATTAGGAGTGGAGCCCGAAAGGTGGACCAGTGCGCTATGATCACTGATTCCGGCATCTCCTGCAGCCAACCTGGTGCCAAACGTACTGCTTTGCATTCCTTTGGATGACACCAGCGATGCTGAGAGGGGTCTTGACGACTGGGCAACCCAGGATCTCCATACACTTCGCCCAGCTTATGCAGAGAGCAGAATCAGCGCCCTCGGGCGACACCGTCTTCACATGCGGCAACTGCAACAGGACCTGCCGTCCAGGGATCGAGCTTTACAATCACAGCCGGTGTTACAGTTCCACCACAGACTGACTTTCATGGCGCAATCTCCATTGTCTTCCGAGACAAAAGGTTGCCAACAAATTGTATAAGTTTTCATCAATATTTAGAGGAAAAAGACTATCCTTCTAAAGAAAAGCTATCAAATGAACAACGATACAAAATAGTTAGGGATGAAACTTTTTGAAAATAAAGGTTATTCTATAATGTTTTGGATATATTTTTATAACGGGACTTTTTGGAATTAGGTGTAAAAATGGTCAACCAAACTTTTGCTTAGTTAATGAGTAACCTGGTATGTTTTTGTAATTTTCTAAAATCAAATTATTATTATTATTATTGGAGAAGTTCAGAAAATTTATAAAAATTTAACCATGGCTGCTTTTTTATTCTATTTTTTGTATATTCGAAATTCTTATCAAAGTTATTTTTAAAATAGCTTTTAAATTTTAATCTTTATCAGGAGGAAAATTGCTACTGGCACCTAAAAACGAGTAGAGCTAACTGAGGAGTGGAGAAGCCGATCCTTCTGTCGCTAACAATATATTTTAAGAACGGGAATTTGGGGATGGGTTAAATATGAAGAAATGCAGGAGAAGAAGAATAATAAGAAAAGAAAGAAGGTGAGGATGAGGAGAGGAAGAAGAAGGAGAATAAAAGAAAGAAGTGAAAAAAGAAGAAGAGTATGATTAGAAGGAGAAGAGAAGAAACAAGTGAAAAAAAAGAAGTGCACGATTAAGAAATTGATGAGGAGAAAAAGAAGAGGAGAAGGAAGAAGAAGATAAATAAGGGAGGAAAAGCATACAATAACTAAGTGAAAGAGAAGAAAAGATTGAAGAACAGGAGAATAAAATAAAATAAAGAAGGATGAGAATAAGAAGAGGAGGAGCTGAGAAAGAAAGGAATAGGAGATGGATAAGAAACATAAGAAAAGAAAAGAAGACGGGAGGAAGAGGATAAAAAGAAGAGGGAGACAAAAAGAGCGAAATGGAAGAGACGTAAGCGAATGGATAGGAGCAGGAGGAGAATAATAATAAGAAGAAGTAGAAAAAGAAGAAGAATAATTGAAGAATTCCCGGTTGTTAAAAGAGAGAAGCGGTTTGAAGAAAGAAATTCAGAATGAATTCATTTTTGTAGGGTGTTTGTTAATAGCTAACAAATAAAGTATTTATTGTATTTAAAGGTCCTTTTTTGTTTCATTTTACTTTAAAAGGGGTTCAAGGGGCGTTTAAACAAACAGTTGAAAAAAGTAATAAAAGGGGGTTGAAAAAAAGGGTTTTCAAAAGCCAAATAGGCCTGAGGCTAACAGCCCGAACAGAGGGCAGCGAAGCACAAGCTTGGCGGAGCCATGACTCGTACTGTATTATATATCAATTTCAAGCGATTGGTTTCGGAATTAAAACATGATATGGACTTTTATGTTACTCAATATTAAAGAAAATATTACTTCAATATCATTTGGGGGCGGGGCTTATATGTCTGAAGTCAAGAAACGGCATAAAAACAATGAACATTAAAGCGCCTAACGCTGTCTTGCAAACGCCTTTGAATTCGAACCTAATGCTAAGCTTTGAATTGTGAATACTACTAGCTGATGATAAATAGCGGGAGTGGAAGGGGGTGCAATTGCCTCCCACCATTAAAAGGGGCTATGGGAGCCAAGCCCCCATTTCAAAATAATCACATCAGTAGTCAAATTCAATGCGATTTTCAGACGTTGTTAGGCGCTCCAATGTTCATTGGGGAGGATCTAGAAATGGAGTCATACAATTTTCTTGAAATCGGTGACTGAGTATTCAAAATTTCCATAAAATTCGAGAAGAAAGAAGGAATAAAAGCATAAATAGTGATTAAAAAAGGTGTGCGAAAAATGCCTACATATATGCAAGAAAATTCTACTTTAAGCTCCCCAGGCGGTGGTGAGCTATTTATAAATAAGGAGTCTAAAACTACTCCCATGGTCCCATTTGAACGTCGCTAGAAGGAATGCTAACTAACCTAACTAGTAGTTCCACACTAAGCTGTGTCTTTCGCTAGCCCAGTGGTTAAGCCGTTTGGTTTCTATGGTTCGTGGGCCGGATTCAAGCGAAAGCGGACTCAAGCACGTGGATTGGTGGATAGCTACGTTTACCCCGCGGTGGTGGGTAGGTCTTACCCACGTCATCACGAACATAGTCAATCACAACACATCTTTGTTTATTCATCTTCACAGCACTACATACCACACTCTTCTCTGGGATCAATCATAGACAACAACCCCTAGCTTATGTAAAGGTTCATTATCTAGGGTAGAGTATTTAGGGGGATCAGTATCTAGGAATTATTTTGGGAGGGGGGTCATTACTTAGGATTTTTTAAATAAGTAATAATAATTGATAATAAGATTAAGATAAAAACAGAAAGTAAAAATGCTACTTAAGATTGAATTTGCTTAGGTTTGGTTGGATTTGAAATTTTCTGCCTCCATATTTCTCTTTTGTACCCCTTGGATTAATATTTTACTTTTTGTCAGTTTAGTTGTTTGTGTTGTTTTTTTTTGTTCTTCAATAAAAGTTATTTTAGCCATTATTTTTTTTAAATATATCAATAAGTTTCTTGGAGTCATTAACTATGCTACTTTGGGAGAGTCATCTGCTTAGTTTGAAATCTCTTGGAGGGCATTAATTCGAAATGTTCTCGGGGGTTCCTTATACCTGATAGATGCCCGATGCCAAGAACACAAACTATTTCCCCTTCAACGAAGACCGGCTTATGGTGCCTTATGGATAGTTGACCACTGACTGTGATTCTGATCTAAATATTTTCCTTCAAAACTGGGTTCCTTGTCTTTATGTGTAAATTATTAACTTTACATTAAAAAGTTACGTCTTTGTCATCTCCATCATCAGAAGAGGAAAATTCGATGATGTAATTTTCCGTTTAGGAAATTTCTCCTAATTTAATTTTAATAGTTTCACAATCATATTAAATAAATATTAATTTTGCTAAAATTTGTCGCAAAATTGAAAGATGTACATTAATAAAAAAAAACAAACAAACTAGAAACCTGATTGCCAACAGTCTGCGCCATAGAGGACCCAGATCATTTAATGGCCTCCCCAAAGAAGTGAGGGACATAACTTCCTGCCCGGTGGACAAGTTCAAAAGGGGACTGGACAAATATCTCAAGATGCTCCCTGATGAACCCCTAGTTCGTGGCTATACAGCGAACTGCCGGTCAGCCACAAATTCAGTCCCGGATCAGACGGATCTACTGAGGATCGAGTTGCAGGCTGGGTGCAGTGGTGGACTACCACGACTGTGAAGAGGCTCTTCTAGACCATCTAAGTAAACTAAGTAAGTACTTTAGAAAGTAAAGAAATAGTAGCAGTTTCGTACAGAGGTACCAACTTTCGTAGTCCTAAATGAAAAATGCAATGATTAAGTTCCCTTCCAAATGTCACAATGTTGTCAGACAACACTTTTTAAATGAATTTATTTTAAAAAATATATGCATTTGTCCTATGATAAAAATACATTTTTTAAAACTATATTTAGTTCGAAATAATAAGACATGGCAGTGAATAAATGTTTTAGCTCTTAAAATCCTAAACGGCAGTGAAGATTTCTTGGGTCCATTCCCATCTTAGAGATCGACACAAATTTCTTTAAGAACCAGTGCTCTTATCTTTATTTTTGCAACAAAATTCATCTTTCATCCATTAAAAATAATATACTGTACTACCAAATAACAACATTCCTAGTCTATAATTGGCGAACATCAAGAAAAATATCGAGAAACTTTAACTAATCTCCATACGCTTCTAAATAGAATATGTACTCGTTTTCCGATTCCAGGTAGTGGAGTTTGTGTTTCATGTTTGATTCCAATAGAGGGCGTTGCCAGAGCCTAGGGGACTCTTTTGTGAGTACAGAAAGCTTCATCACTGCCATCTCTGCAGTCTTTGATCTTGTCACACAACCAAGCGTAGTAAATACAGTTGCCTCTGTCCCGGCATTGATACATGTAACGAGGGCAACGGGCTGTTGGCAAAGAAAAGAATGATAAATATCTTAGTAGAGAGGAGGAGGTTGAGTACAAAAAAGTTAGAAAATATTGACATAATAAAACATGATCAACCCCCAAATAGTGTATTAGGTAAGATCCGGAGAGAAATAATAAAATAAGTATGGGTAGTTGGTTTAATTTGGAAGATTTAATTTCGAATAAACCCCCAAAAGTGAAGGGATGCCCACCCTCCCCATTTTTTGACGTGTTTATGTTTATATTTCTTTTTTAAAACATACTTGTATTCTACTATTTAGAAAGAATTATGTAATAATATTGAATATATATAAAATATTTTTTAAACCATTGCGATCGAATGTACCTTATATGATACATGTCTAAAATAGAGGTAAATCTCCTAAAATAATAATAATTAAATTGAGATTATTTCTTAGCTGACGTCTAAAAACTACAAATAAACCACAATTCATAATTTGTTGATGTGGGGAAAGATATTCGGATCTGAGAGATTTAGTGCTCTCTTTTATGAGATGTTGTAATTTATTATCAATGCTGTGTAAGATAACCATTATTAATTATCAATGCTGTGTAAGATAACCATTATTAATCATCAATGCTGTGTAAGATAACCATTATTAATCATCACTGCTGTGTACGATAACCATTATTAATCATCAATGCTGTGTAAGATAACCATTATTAATCATCAATGCTGTGTAAGATAACCATTATTAATTATCAATGCTGTGTAGGATAACCATTATTAAATCATCAATGCTGTGTAAGATAACCATTATTAATCATCAATGCTGTGTAAGATAACCATTATTAATCATCAATGCTGTGTAAGATAACCATTATTAATCATCAATGCTGTGTAAGATAACCATTATTAATTATCAATGTTGTGTAAGATAACCATTATTATTCATCAATGCTGTGTAAGATAACCATTATTAATCATCAATGATGTGTAATATAACCATTATTAATCATTAATGCTGTGTAAGATAACCATTATTAATCATCAATGCTGTGTAAGATAACCATTATTAATCATCAATGCTGTGTAAGATAACCATTATTAATCATCAATGCTGTGTAAGATAACCATTATTAATTATCAATGTTGTGTAAGATAACCATTATTATTCATCAATGTTGTGTAAGATAACCATTATTATTCATCAATGCTGTGTAAGATAACCATTATTAATCATCAATGATGTGTAATATAACCATTATTAATCATTAATGCTGTGTAAGATAACCATTATTAATCATCAATGTTGTGTAAGATAACCATTATTATTCATCAATGCTGTGTAAGATAACCATCATTAATCATCAATGATGTGTAATATAACCATTATTAATATATTCAATGCCCTTTTCTCAGACTACTCAGAGGAAAGAATTTAGGTTTAGCCCCCCCCCCCTCCCTCCCATTTTTATCCTGGATACGCCACTGAAGTTAGAGGTTAGGTGAAGAGGCTTAATTTCGAAAATTAGTGGGTGAGTGATCAAAGGATGGTTAGTTGTTAAGTTAGTTGTTATTTGAAAGTTAGGGGAGTAATTAAAGGATGGTTTGTTTGAAGGTTATGAGTAAATTAAAAGGTCGTTAGTTTTGAAGGTTAGTTGGTTAATTAAAGGTTGTTTAGTTTTGAAGGTTGGGAGTTAATTTAAGAGGGGTAAGTTAAGAAGATTATGGGTTAATTAAAGAGTGGTTAGTTTTGAAGGTTAGTTGGTTAATTAAAGTTTGTTTAGGTTTATATACCTATGTATTCGGTTATCAAGAAATTAATGTATTTTCTTAAAGGAAAGTCCAACTATTTTTACTATCCCCCCCCCCCCCAAAACAACATTTATTCAACAAATTAGATTCCGCCATTTATTGACAACGCTCTCCCATCGTTTAACTGTAGTTTTGACGAAATATATGATTTGGTATCCTTTTGCACACCGTCTATATTAAATTAAACTTTGGTATTTAAGTGGTTGTAATTACTTAAATAAATGGTAATCTGATGGTACAAAATCTGGTGAATATGAAGGATAAGGAAGAACTTCTCAACTTAATGTTATAATTTTTTCTTCTGTCAAACTTGTAACCTGTGTATAAGGATTATCATCAATGAGAGGATATCATTCAATTGACCAGTGAAAGACGGACCGTTTTTCAAGAGGTTTCTTCAGTAACTTTTTTTTATTATTAATAAATAACTCATAATAAATAACTCGTTTCTGTTTTGGGAGATCTCGTCCAGGAGTATGAATGGGCTTTGTTTACGATTGCGCCATTGTCATTTTGAGATTTTATTGAGGGTAAGGAACCCATATTTCAATCGCCGGAACAATTCCACCCCAAAATTACTGAGGGACATTTGGGGCCAATAGAGATGAAACGATATTCATGCATTGCAAACATTGCCCTTCAGAGTCCTTAAGTGGCAACCAAATTCCATTTTTGTGTTCTTGTCCAATGTATGACTGCCATTTTACGAGTGACCTGTGGAGGAGTATACTCCACAAATACTTTAAAAGCATCAATATCCCATATAAAAAAAGAGGGTCAACATGCCCATTTATGCAAATAACCCCCCCCAAATCTCTCCCCATTCCCCCTTGTACATCGACGGAGCCGCGCTCGGGCAGCTCCTTCGAAAAAATGGAGGTCCCATCCCCTGTGCTTGCGCAGGGGACCCTACATATTTCTTTAACCGGAGAGGAAGCTTACTCCTCTCCTACGCCTACGGGTGAAGGGGACTTCCCCTCACCCTCTTCTCTGGAGGTGCTTTCGGACACCTCACTATTTCCAGCGGCAGTCCCTCCTTTTCTTTCTAAGGGGACTGCCAAGAAAGCCAGCAGGCAGCCCATTGCCGCCCCTTCCTCGTGTAAGCGGCTCGGTAGGGCAAACCCCCTAAGGGGGAAGAGGGAAGCCAGGCTCCTTTGGTCGCTTCCCTCAAAAGATCTGCTTGCAAGAATTTTAAACCTTGCCGAGGTCAAGGCCTGTTCCTCCCCACACAAGACTGGGGACACTGCCAAGGGGACCTGCGATGTCCTGGGAGAGGATGGCAAACTGGAGGCCCCTCCTGTGATAGACATAGTCCTTGAGAAAACCCAGCCTCAGACGGTAGGGCCTTTCATGGGGAAGAATCTGGGCTCAGCGCCAAACACCGAACCCGAATCCGCCCCTATGCAAGGTCCTCCTCAAACGGCTAGGGTTTCTGAGGCAGTACAAGGAGGGGAGGGATCTCCTCCAACCGGTGCCCCTGCGACCACCAGGACCTTCTCCATTTCGGAGAAGGACCTGGCTGAGGCCGGTCCATCTGGCCTAGGGGCTTCTACCGGCGTAAGTGAGAAGCGGGTTCATTCACCGCCCTCCTCTCCAAAAGAGAAAAAGACTAAGACAAAAAAGACTAAGAAGACTCGGGGCTCCTCTCCATCCGCGGGGGAAGCGGGGACGGATGGGTCTGCTGCCACCTTGGTAAGCGACCAAGCCAATATCGGCACATTCGGCCCGGGTGCGGAGCCCCTGACTATGACAGAGAATAAAAGTGCACAGGATGGAGACTCGATGACATCGGGGCCCCTCATTCAGAGGTTACCTGGCGTTTTCGAGCCCACTGGCTTCGAACGCTTCCTCGTTATTCGATATACTGATGGCACCATGTTGGCCAAGGGCGACATGATCCATCAGAGGAGAGGATTAGCTAGTGCAATTGGTAGAGAGCCGAAGGTGACCCGTTTCTCGGACGGGAACCTTTTGGCGAATCCCGCTGGGGCGGCCAAGATAAGTGCTCTGCGGACACTTCATGGCACCCAGGTGAGTGTGACGCCGCACTCTACTATGAACTTTGTGAAAGGAGTAGTTTATGCGAGGGAACTCGTTGACTACTCCATTGAAGACATCACCATAGAGCTGGCAATTTATGGGGCGGTCAAGGTCGAACGTGTGATGAGAAAACACGGAGGGGCCTCGAGACCAACCCCTACACTCTTCGTCACGTTCGACTGTGACAAGCTTCCTGAGTTGGTGCTACCGCGTGAAGGCATTCGTGCCACTGCCGCGGTGGTGCTATTACTGTCACCGCTTCGGCCATACGAATCCTTCTTGTAGAAGTGCAAATTCGGGGTCACCCGAAGTTTGTGTAAATTGCTCCAAGGCCGCACACAATAAGATTAAATCGTGTGTGGCCAAGTGTGTCAATTGCGGAGAGCCGCACCCTGCTTCTTCGAAGCAATGTGGTGCATATCTCCTTGAGAAAGAAATCCTGGCCATTCAGGCCCAGGATCGACTCTCATTCCGCGAGGCTAAGGACTTGGTCCTGGCGCGCCCGGCTCTGCCTGGGACGTCATATGCCTCAATAGTTAGAAAGGCCCCCTCTGATCCTGGCCCATCCAGGCCAACGAGCACGGTTGTTTCCGCGACCATTCGGAGCTCTACTCAACCTGGGCGCCTCCTTCGTAAAGCTGGTGGCAAAAATGGTTCATACCCAGCCCCCGCTAAAACCAGGACTCCCCCATCTTCCCCCAGCGTGACCGTTTCCCGCAAGGCGAAACGGCCACGCGCCTCCACCGAGTCGTTAGACTCACAGGAGACAACACTCCTGAAGTTGGTCACTAGGCCATCTTTCGGGGTTCCTAAAGCTGTCCCCCGAAAGGAGGACAGCAACAAAGAAGCTTCGGCTCCTTCGCCCACGCCTAGTGGTGGAGCGAGTGACTCGGAGACGGTGGTTCCTCTAAAAGAGGGAACCCCGCCTCCGAAGCAGCAAAGCTCACCTAAGGTTTCGAGGCGGAGGGAGGAAAAGACTCGCATGGCGAGCCTAACCTCCCCCAATAAGTGCTCGAAGGCGACAGCGCGTTTAGCGCTTTGTCTGGCCAACACGCCCGGGGTTTTGCCTCCGGAAAGCGTACGTCCATTCCCGTGAGGGTCTTCTGTTCGAGGAGGGCCCCTGCGTCTCCTCCTAACTAGGCCTGAAGGGCATATTCCTTCAATGGAATTGCCGTGGACTCCGCGCCAACTGGGAGGAGCTGCGGAGGCTCCTCTTGTCCCGTTCACCATGAGCTATCTTTTTGCAGGAGACCATGCTAGGCACGTGTTCCCCGCCCGCCCGCCCGGGGTATAGGGGCCTTGCGACCCCACCACCGCGAGTTGTCTGGGCTGGGGGATGCGGGGTTTACACCCGGCATGATGTCTCCGTCCTTCCTTTTTCTTTAGATAGCTCCTTTCAGGCAGTGGCTGTGCAGCTGCACTTGGATAGGAGGTAAACTATCATTTCTGCGTACATTCCACCGTCAGCTGACTTCGACGCGGGGGACTTCCACCGCGTCGTGGCACGGTTCCCGAGGCCCTATCTCTTGCTTGGAGATCTGAACGGCAGGCATCCTCTCTGGGGAGATTACTCCATAAATCCCAGGGGACAAGTCCTTGCCGATATGATCGAAGAGCTTGAGATGGGCGTCCTAAACGTGGATGAGTTTACTCATCACTGTCCGAGAACCGCTCCATTTTCTTGCCTTGACCTATCTTTGTGCTCTTCGGATGCACAGCCTGATTTTGATTGGGAAGTGGTCGATGACCTCCATGGTAGTGATCACTTTCCCATTCAAATATCATTTTCAGGGCAACTGCCGCCTGAGAGCCCACCTCGGTAGTGCTTGGCGCGGGCGAGGTGGCCCGCATTTCAGGAAATGACTGAATTCTCTATCTCAGTCGAGGAGTTTAGGTCGGTAGATGAGGCCGTTGAGTTCTTCTCCGGCAGCCTCAAGACTAGACAAAGTCTTGAAAAGTGGCCGTTTAGGGACGCAAAACAATTAGGGCAGCCATGTGCCTGCTCGATTGCTAGTCCAAAGGTACCCTCTTGAATGGACCGTAAGGTCTCCTAGGGTACTTCCTTTCATTGTTACTCCTTGTTACTATTCCTAGAACGTCTGGCCGTTTTGCACTCCAACCACTCCCATGGTGGTCAGTCGAGTGTGAGACGGCCCTCAAACAGAAGCGTTATGCCTACATGTCGCGGAAGGCCGCCGGCTGGACTTCACCTCCAGAGGCGGAGAACCTTTCAAAGACAGGTTTACTGTGAGTGAGTTGCGCTCCGCTCTCGCTTCGTGCGCGGACACCGCCTATTGTCCGGACGATGTCCCGTACGCCATGCTTCGACACCTGGGTGAGCAAGGCATGGCCTTTCTCTTAGGTTTGTTCAACATGATCTGGGTGGAGGGTCTTCTCCCAGATTCCTGGCGAATCACTACTGTGCTTGCCTTTCGCAAGCCGGGAGAGATCACTCTACTCCAACCGGTTTCCGCCCAATCTCTCTAACCTCTTGCTTGTGCAAGTTGATGGAGAAATTGGTAAATGTTAGATTAGCCTTTTTCCTGGACAGCGTATGCCATCTGTCTTCTGCACAGTGTGGCTTCCGCAAGTTCCACTCCACGTCGGATGCTCTGCTCCGACTGAAAAATGCCGTCTGCGAGGCTTTTCTTCTTTGACAGCACTACGCCACGGTCTTTTTCAAACTGGAGAAGGCCTTTGATACCGCATGGCGATACGGTATCATGAAGACTCTCCACACGATAAGGGCGAGTCGACGCATCCCAGTCTTTATATCTGAATTTATGCTAGATCGTCGATTCCGCGTACGGGTAGCGGGAGCTCTATCCGGCCCAAAGGAGCAGGAAGAGGGTGTCCCGCAGGGAAGTGTCCTCAGTGTCACACGCTTTGCCCTGAACATCAACGGCATCACCTCTGTGCTGCCAGAAGATGTTCTAGCTACGCTCTACGTGGACGACCTTTCGATCTCTTTTGGCGCGGCCCAGATGCCAACTCTGGAGCGTCGACTCCAACAGGCATTGAACCGCGTCTCTCGTTATGCCGAAGCGCACAGGTTTCGGTTTTCTTTGGCAAATAATAAGGTGGTGCACTTCTGCCGCCATCCACGGCTCCCCCGACCCAGATTTGCTTCTTAATCGGGTGCGCGTGGATGTGGTTGAGTCGCACCCTTTCCTTGGTCTTGTATTCGACTGACGCCTCACCTAGGAGGCTCATATTCTCAACCTTAGGGTCTCCTGTACCCGCGCCATGGATATTCTCCGTTCCGTGACGTTCAGAGCTTGGGGGGCTGATAGGGCTACTGCCTTACTTTTCTACAGATCCTTTGTTCGTTCGGAGCTCGACTACAGTTGCGAGTTTTATGCATCCGCAGCCGAGCGTGTATTGTGGAAGGTGGACTAAATCCACCTCACCGGCCTTCGCTTGGCGACCGGTGCTATCCGCACTTTCCCCATTGAGAGCCTGTTGGTCGAAGCTGGAGAGATGCCACTCGCTCTGCGCCGCATGCAGTGCATCACTCGCCTCTCCGCGCGAGCCCGCCTTCTTCCTCAGTCGCCAACAGCTTTCACTGCATCCGCAGCTGATCTGGACGGTGCCTATGCCGCCGAGAGACGCCAGTCATACCCTAAGCCTTTTGGATTTAGGGCCAGGAAACTCCTTCGAGAGCTAAATATAGCTCTCGGGCCGGTGGAGCCCCTGGTTCTGCCCAGGACGCCACCCTGGAGGGTACCACTTTTGGCTATTTGTCGCCACGCCTCTGCTCCCAAACTAGTACAGCGCCGGGAGTCTTGCGTTCGAACTTTTTGGAGCACACCTTGTGTCACGCTGGAACCGTGCCAGTGTATACGGATGGCTCCAAGTCCGAAGTGATGGTCGGCTTCCACGCCGCTTTCCCTCTGTTTGAAGTCAGCGGGGCTCTGCCAGGCGCTGCGTCTGTCTTCACGGCCGAGCTGGTGGCAATACAACACTCGGTACGGGAGATTACGCGACGTGCCCGGTTCGGAGACCGGATTGTGATCTATAGCGACTCACAAAGCGCCCTGAGTGCTCTCGGGGCATTGGAATCTCCGCATCCCCTGGTGCGTGATATCCGTGACGCCACGGTTTTGGCGAGCCGGGCAGATGTCGAGATTATCTTCTGCTGGGTTCCTAGACATGTAGGAATTGCGGGGAATAAGCGCGCCGATGAGGGTGCCAAAGAGTCCGCGAGGACTCTGCGACCGGACCAGCGTTTCGCTCTTCCTCACACCGACTACATGGCAGGAATACGGGCAGCTCTTCGGACTGCTTTGCAAAGAAGATGGGAGACGGTCGAAGGGAACTTAAAATTGTGTGCCATTGCGCCGCGACTGTTCCCATGGACCTATCCCACAATTCCGAGACGGCTTCCGGTGGCTTTCTGTCGTCTCCGAATCGGACACACTCGTGTGACGCATCGCTATTTGATGGAGCACTCGTCTGCGCCCTATTGCAACGACTGCGTCGTCCCCCAGACTGTTCGGCACATTCTTGTCGTATGTCCCAGTCTGGATGATCTTCGCGTACGTTACCTGTCCTGGTACCGAGATGGGCGGGGTCGCTACCGTCTGTCCCTTGTATTCGCTATTGTAATTAATAGCCTGGTATACTTTTTACCCGAAGGAGTCTCTGCAGCCTTATTTGTAGATTATCTCGTTCTTTATTGTTCCATCTCACGCCCGGCATCCACAGCCCGCCACCTCCAGTTAGTGGTTGATACCATCCACCGCCGGGCCCTTCATAAAGGGTTCCGATTTGCCCCAAAGACGAAAGCGATGCACTTTAGCCCGAGCAGCAAGGTAAACCCCCTTGTTCATAAAGGCTAACCTCTTGAAATTTGTGTCATAGATGATCCTAATTCCCAAACTTACTTGTTGTCCCTATCTTCGTGACCCTCGGAAGATCGACCTACTACAGATGTTCTCCCATATATCTCGGGAGCGATATGCTCATGCAGTGGAGGCTCTACACCTCTATTGCTCAGTCCAAGTTAGACGATGGTAGTGAGGTGTATCCCACGGCCTATTCCTCATCTTTCCGTATACTTGCTCCTATCCGCAACTTGGCCCTTCGTCTATCAAGTGACACATTCCGCTCTTCCCCAATATCAAACATTTATGCCGAGGCTGGTATTTTTTCACTCCATCACCACTGCTTCCAGGTCTGTCTACGATATATTTTCCGTATTCAGCAGATCCCTTGCTCACAGGACTACAAGAGCGTCTTTTTCCCAGGGTCTGCCGCTATTTATGACAAGGCTCCATCCATACACCGGCGCTTGGGACTTCGTGTAGCAGAACATGTTTTTCACTTAGGATCACACAACTCCCCCCCCCCCCCACGGGGGAGACATTCTCCTTGTCAAATATTTGCACGACTCTCTTCGACATGCAGAGGTCTTTAGTTAACCCGCGTGTGGCACATGTTATGTTCAATGAACATGCGACATCTTACTCTTCATTATGTCATCTCTTTACAAGCTATTAAAAAACGGACGATGATGTGGGGGTTGCTGTAGTCTCACCGGGATCTATAATCTCTGAGTCGTTAACGTGGGCAACTTCCATTTTTATTGCCGAGCTTTATGCTGTTTTATTAGACCTACGCTTTTTATTTACTTTGCATTTTACTGCCTTTACGGTTTTTATTGATTCAAAAAGCCTATTATACGTTCTTCGCTCTTTTACTTCTGACCATCCTCTTGTCTCCAAAATACATTCCTGGTTGTTCAAGAACTCTTCCAGATACAAAGTAGAGTTTTGCTGGGTTCTTAATCATGTCGGAGTTTAGGGTAACGAACGGGCCGACGAGGCAGCTCGAATTGCTTCCACCCGGACACTGATTTGTTGCCGTCTGCCATATCGTAATTTTTATCCTCTTATTAGGGAATATATTCGGTCACTCTGGCAGTCAAAATGGGATGGCTGTATCGAAAACAAGTTGCGTTCCGTTAAGCCTATGGGTTTACCAGGGACTAGCTGTTATCAACCTCGTCGGAGCTTTGAGGTGGTCCTTTGTCGCCTGAGAATCGGCCACACACGCCTCACACATGGACATTTAATGAGTAGCGATGGGCCCCACATCACTCTCTATGCTCCATCGATTCGTCTCCTATATCACTACGTCATTCTGCGCTTCCTCTTAGCAGAGGGCCTCTCTTTTACCTCTAATTCTCTCTTCCGATTTCTAATACGATGAGTTTTTTCTCTTTTTTATAGCTTGTAAATAAACCTTTTAATTAACTAGACATGCAAATGTTAGTATACGCGTGTCTTTTTTTGCCTTGGTGCGAGGCAATAGGTCCCCCTCGCTTCATTTTCGATTTTAGTTAGGCTATGCCGGGGCATGTCATTTGTTTATTGCTTCTGTGCCCTCTTTTTACCGCTTTTATTTTAACCTTACCACTTTTCGTACTTTAAAGCTTCGTACCCTTTTATGTCTTGCCCCTCCATGATCTTTTCAGATTTTAGTGTAATAATAATAAAAGTTCTAGGGACGATGAGTGTGAGTTTGGATAGAGAGCGAAAGTTCTTAGGTTGAAATTGAGGAATTGAAGAGAGTTGCATAAAGTTGCTAGGTTGCCTGTAGGTAAGGCTAATCTCCGGCAAATCTTCATGCTGAAGTATTTTCCAATTGATTTTGATTGTATAGGTTTATTGTGCAATAGCGTACATTTATACATAATCATAATACAAATAATAATAAAATAAAAACAAAACAAACAAACAAAAAAAAACAACAAAAAAGACAAATACAGTAATAATATGATACAATAATATAAATACATGTATAAATGCACACATTACACAAAGCGGGCAGCCCGTCAGTGTTGGCGTGCAGTAAGACGTGGTGGAGCGTCCCACGCGTTTCTTGTCTGCTGCAAGTGGGTGGCGTCGGTCTTCATCACCTGTCGCCCGGCTGGGCGCGAGCGGCGATCAGCGTGGAGGGGGTGCTGTTCTCAGCACCTCCAGCAGCTCGTTTGTTGGAGTGTGGCGGACCACCTGGGCGGTTCTTGCCTATCGCGCCATCAGTAGGGCGCCTCTTACAGGGGAAGGGGCTGGCGCTCGCTCTGGCCTGAGGCGGGCGGTGGTTGGGCAGGATAGGAGGTAGTGCACCAGTGGGCGCCGGGAGCGGCCGCCGCAGTGTTCGCACCTCCCTGCCACAAAGTCGGCGTGCAGCTCTTCCCGCGTGGAGTAGCCCAGCCTCACACGCTGTAGCAGCACGCCGTTCGCTCTGGGCTGCTGGAAGGATGGGTTCAGTGGGCGATAGGCTGTGGCTGCAGCATACCACGCCGCTTGCCTCTTGATTGCTTCCCATTCTTGGTGCTGCTGGTGGGCGTTGTGGGCGGCCCTGCGTTTAACCTGCACCTTGAGCTGCTGCAGGCTGGGGCGCACGGTCCAGGTGATGATGGGGCCGTGGGCGGCTCGTTTGGCAGCCTCATCGGCAGCATCGTTGCCGCGCACGCCAACGTGGCTGGGAATCCAGTGGAGCCGGACACGCCTGCCCTGAGCTGCCAGGTCCTGCAGGGTGCACAGGATAGTGGTGGTGAGGTGGATGTTGTCCCGGGTGTGGGCGTGGGCGTGCTGCAGCGCCTGTAGTCCCGACCGAGAGTCAGTGTGTATCACCACAGTGGCCTGCCGGCGGAGCAGAGCGTGCTGGAGGGCGTGCAGGATTGCTACCAGCTCCGTCTGGAGGGTGGAGCAGTGGTCTGATGTCCTCCACGCCTGCGTCAAGCCACTCGTGACGAAGGCGGCGCCGGACCTCCCGCTGTCGGGGTCGACGGAGCCGTCGGTGAAGTACACTGCGCTGCCTGGCTCCGTGACCTCAGACATGGCCATGAGGGCGTGCTGGCGCAGCTCCTCGGTGAGGCAGTTCGCTTTGCTGTCGGGCAACTGTGTGGCGGTGAAGTGTGCGGCGGGGGGGTCCCATGGTGGTGGTGGAACGTAGGCGGGGTTGGGGGTGTCGGGGTCGCGCCACAGCCAGTTCCCTGCCCGGTTGAGGGAGTTGGTTGCTAGGCTGACGTTTACGAGCCACCTGTTGTTACGCAGGCACTCGATGCCCTGCGCCACGGCCATTCGGAGTCTCCTCTGCGCAACACCTTCCACGTCGCGCTGGAGCACTCTGGCCACCCGACAGGCCACAATGCAATCCACCCTGGCGGTGAGAGGCACCAGGTTGGCCTCACTCTGCATGACACAGGCAGTGCACCACCTGGGTGCCCCTAACATGGTCCTCATGGCGGTGTTTTGTATAACCTCCAGGCGCTGTTGCTGCTGCCGGGGCAGCGCTACAAGGACCGGTGCACTGTAGTCCACTAGGGAGCGCACTGCCTGGAGGTAGTAGAGGTGGAGGACGGGGAAGGTTGCACCCGCGCTCGGCCGCGTCATGGCCCTCATCACATTCAGCCGGGCCTGCGTCCGCTCCCTCAGGTGCGTGACATGCTGCGTGAAGGACAGCCGTCTGTCCATCCACACTCCGAGGTACTGGTAGGAGTCGGTCCAGGCCAGGCCGACTCCTTGGACGCGAAGCTGCTGGCCAGCAGGTGTGCAAGTCTTGATGGCCATGGCCTGGGACTTCTCTGCCGAGATCTTGAGCCCCAGCTCTTCGCACTTGGCAGTGATGAGGTGCAGCGCTTCTTGGGCCCGCGCGAGCTTGTCGCCGCGCCCGGTGACGACGAGCGCCAGGTCATCGGCGTAGCTGAGGAGGATGGTTCCTTCCCGATAGGGGAGGGCGACCAGCTGTTCCATTAGCACGTTGAAAAGGAACGGGCTGAGGATGCCGCCCTGGGGTGTCCCGTTCTCGAAGGTAAGGTAGGAAGACTTGTAACCCTGGAACTTTACGCGGGCTCGGCGCTGGTGAAGGTAGTCCTGGAGCCAGCCCAGCAGTCTCCCTCGGATGCCCTTCCTCACAAGGGCGGCCAGTATGGCGCGGGGGCTAGCCAGCTCGAAAGCCTTCTCGAGGTCAAGGAAGACTACGATGGTGGGCTGGTTGTTGGCGTGAGCCAGGAGGGTGATGAGGCTATTTTCCAATTTTCATTATGTCCCTTTTATATCAATAAGCAGCACACCCCGTGGCAAAAAACATATATAAGTTTAAAATAACATTGAATTTTTTCGGTCTACTTACATTAATTTATATCACAATATTTTACATTATTATAGAACCTTACAATTGTTATTTGATTATACACAGGTAATTAATAAGGTAGTTTTCCCCTATATTTCTTTTTCTTTGATAAAATGGGTTCATATTTAGAACGTTTAATAATTCAAATAAAGGTTTGGAGAATTTAGTTTATTGTATATGGATAATTATTTAGATGAATAAGTTTCGATATTTAATTAGCTGACATGGTGATGCCTGGGAAATATCCCTTCAATAGTTGCCAAATACCGCCGCGTCTCTTATTTTAGTGCTTAAAGCGCACGTTCTCTTTCAAATCCTCCATTCATTATATTTTAATTAAATATTAGAGGTCATTGCATTGCAAGTATTTCCTACACTCGTCTACACAGATTTTTATAATTATTCAACCTAAAATATTATATTTCTGTCTTTTGTTTCTTTTTAAAACGATACTGAATTTCCTTGAGTTAACGGAAAGAAAGATTTAAAATAGGAACTGCGTATGAAAATTACCGTGACTTGTAAAAATATGACTGAAACTGTTTTTTTTTTCTTTTGTGTTATAGGACATATTGATTATAATGTCGACGGTATTTATTGTTGTTAAGTTTAAAATTACCTTTCGTGCTGAAGTTTGAACATCAGGAGAGCGGTGATCTTAGCCCTAAGATTATCGCTCCTAAGATCCAGCACGAGCTCTCCTCATTGTTTAAAGTGGTTTGGCATTATCTTTAGGCGCTCGTTATTATTATGTAGTTTTTATATTTATTAATCGTAGTTTGCTCTGCTTGCACAGGTCGCATCAGCATAGGAAACAACAAAGATACCAAGGACTGTTCCAAATGTGAGGTACTACGACCACATAAACAGTGTTCTTTTTAGAGCACTTATCCACTCGGATCCTTTAAGTCAAATGTTATTTTGGTTTGACGTGAACCCATTATAAGATTTCATAAAACATCAAAGTACTCAATTTTAAGGTTTCTTTCAGTCTCTTATCCCATATTATAATGTGGACCCCACAGCTCTACCTTTGGAAATATTTTTAATCCGAAACCGCTGGAACGAAATTTTTGAACCGACGCTAACATTTACGAATATTCAATACATCTCGAAACTCTTGTGTAATTCTTTTTTACTGCATGTGGCACTATTTCCCTTTTTTGTATTCATAAAACATGATATGCCTTATGAGTGTTTCACTTGCCGCTAACACAAATGAAGGGTTCCTTCAAAATATAGCTTAAAGAAGGGTTAGGCATTACTAGCTTAAAAAGAACTAACATGTTACTAGGAAAGAGCAGGTGAAGCGTTTGAACAAAAGCTGTTTAGAGGTTCCGGGTGGGAACAGGAAGCTATTTTGGAAGTAAGTGAGAGGAGTAAGTGAGGAACCAGAAGAAGAATAGGTGTGTGGACATCCAGAACAATGGTAATGCTGTAACTTGCGAGCAATTATGAGTCAAAAGCGGATGGCAAGAATAATATGATAGGTTGTATAATGTAGGTATAGAAGATGTTGGAAATGTTAATCTGATTGTTTTTGTAGGTGTAAATCGGGTGTTGTATCTTGGTTTGAAAGAGATAAGCATGTAAGAAGAGGTTGTAGCGCTCTGAGAGGTCGTAAAAATGGGAAGGCAGCTGGAGTAGATGATATGGGTGCTAATATGCTAAAAAGTGAGGGATATTGTGTTATGGAATAAATCTGGTGGGTATATTGTAAGGCATTTAAAAGTGAAAGAGTGCCTGAGGACTGGAAGAATGCAGTAATAGTGCCGTTGTTATAACGTCACGAAACGTTGTATATGGGTAAAGGGGAGAAATGGGAATGCAAGAACTACAGGGAGATAAGTAAGTATTGTGTGTAGTGGGTTAAATGTATGTAAAAAATATGTTTGAGTGTATAAGAAAGATTACCAAGGATTGATATGGGATGAACAAGGTGGATTTAGAGCGGTTAGGGGGTGTATGGATTAAACCTGTGATCGTGTAAATAGAGAAAAATTATGGTAGGTGCTAAGAATGTATGGAGTGAGCGGTAGACTGTTGGATGGTGTGAAAGATAGCCGTAGTAGTGAGTGGTTTGTCATACTGCGGGGGCGGGTAAGACAAGGCTGTGTGATGTTGCTATAGCTTTGATATATTTATGATGGTGTGCTGAGAGAATGAGGGATAGAGGTGTGAGATTGATAGCGAATGGTGAGGGATAGGTCCTATCTATGTTAGTATATGCTGAAACCCTGGTGTAAATGACTGAGTGTGCAAGGAGGGATCTAAAAGTGAATACAAAAAAGAGTTAGGAAATGATGATTGAGGATGAGAATGGTGTGAGCAGTGATATCTAAGTCCGTAGTGTCATCCTTGAACAAGTGTGCAGCTTTAAGTATTTAGGATGCACTGTAAGTGATGGTGGTGCAGATGAAGCAGATGGCGACAGCAAGGTTTTAGTGAATGCTAAGGGTTTGAATTTGGAATGTGCCAGGAAGCTGTATGTGAGTATGCTGATGTCATCATTAGTGTATGAGAGGAATATGGCATGGAAGAAGGAATGATCTCTAGTGAGAGCAGTGTAAATGGATACTTTGAGAAAGATGTTTGGTGAGCAGAAGGTGGATAGAGGGAGAAAAACTGTGTAATGGATGTTTATGGTGAGAATGACGTTGTAAGTGAAAGTGATCATAGGTGGTATGGAGATGCGAGATGAATGAATGGAATATACGAGTGTCAGGGTGTGAGATGGGTTGGAAGCCCTCGGTACAAAGGTGTGAATGGATTATGAATGAGTGTGTGAGCGAGAAATGGACTGACTGATGAGGAAGTGCATGATATTGTGTATGATAGGTATGCATTGTTTTGTGAGATTGTGATGGCCCTTCTGCCTAACGATGAACTCTGGATGAGATGCTACAAGTACCTAATCGCTATGAAGTGTCAATTTGGTGCGGAAGAAACACGATGGATGAACTTGTGGTTAAAAAGGGACTGATAGTTTCAGGGGCGTTGAAGCACGACAACCCCAGCTTGTGGGAAACTGGTCAATGCTCAAATCTTGAAGTCTTAACTCTAAGAAGCATTTTTATGCCTCAAGGTCAACAGACCCAAGTCGCGTGCTCTCAATTATTCTGACTTGTGTACTTATGACCATATGACCTTCAAAACTTTCAATAATTCCCGGACTAACCTAGTGAGCACCTTGGCCATTATATAATTCGAAAGTGAATGTAAAACAACATAAATGTTTCAAAATTCGTTAGAATCGGGCGAATATTTACGATGTTATTGCCCCCAAACTCATTGAAAAGTAAAACGGTTACCATCTGACCGACGACCTACGTACCGACATAGTGACCCATAGAATCGCGTCCACGCGACGAAAAACGAAATTAATTACGTAATTTTTTTAAATAGTTCCTTCAACCCAAGTCCAAATTTTGAGAAAGTAAAGGCCAATCATCCTTTAATTACCTCCCCCCTCCCTAACCTTCAAAACTAGCCATCTTTTACTTGAACTCCTAATCTCTAAAATTAGCCATCTTTTTCCGTACCCCCCCCAAATTCAAGACTAGCCATCTTTCGCTTGAACTCCTAATCCCTAAAACTAGCCATCTTTTTTTAACTCCTAATCTCCCAAATTAGCCATCTTTTTCTTGAACTCATAATCTCCAAAACTAGCCATCTTTCGCTTGAACTCCTAATCTCTAAAACTAGCCATCTTTTTCCTGAACCCCAACCTTCAAAACTAGCCATCTTTCGCTTGAACTACTAATCTCTAAAACTAGCCATTTTTTTCTGAACCCCAACCTTCCAAACTAGCCATCTTTCGCTTGAGCTCCTAATCTCTAAAACTAGCCATCTTTTTTTAACCCTTAATCTTCCAAACTAGCCATCTTTTCTTGAGCCCTTAATCTTCAAAGCTAGTCATCCTTTCTTTGAACCCCTAACCTCTTTACAGTGAATAGGAGTTTATAACGTTGAATTTGAGGCCAAATTCATGTTAGGAAATCAAACATGTCTGCAGAGCGCGCATTAGAGCAGCCCCTGCAGTCTTAACCTATAATCCTTCTCCATTTATCCATCATATTCCTTTATCTTTGCCTTATCCTTAAATCTTTTGTTTATGGTAGTTTCTTCTCTTAATTAATTAAATGCCTCACCTAAACATCCTCACCGCGAACGTGAGACAGCGGGCCAACTGTGTGTTGAGTTACTGAAGGTCAGTGCTATAGATCTGAGCTGTTCGAGGCCGAAACTGCTCAAGGCCCAACCTGCGCACGAATATATTATATCCGACCCCCCCCCCCTCCATCTCTGAGTAAGAAGAGATGGCAAAACATTGCTCTGAGAGAGTGTACGTGAGTCAGCCCCTAGGCAAGGTATTTAACCGTTGGGTGTGGCGATGTGGTTGGTTTATTCATTTGCCCTATGCAGGACTGAAGGAGAACCAATGCAGAGACTGAAGGCGGTTGAGAGGCTATAAGTGTGACGCTAATGAGCTAAGGCAAAATAGCAGGAAAGGATGAGAATGGGTGAAGCTAACTAAATAATAAAAAATATAACAAAGTTAATGACAGAAGAAAAGATATGCCGATTCAAAATATCCTGATCAAGAGAGCTTGTACTTAGCAACCTGGAGAAAATATGAAATGGTTGAAATAAAGGAAAATGTTTGCCTTAAATTTGAACAGTCAATAAACAGGATCAACAGACCTAAGTCAACCGCATGCTCTCAATTATTCTGACTCATGACCTTACTACCTTCAAAACTTTCAATAATTCTCGGACTAACCATGGGAGGACTTTGGCAATTATATCAATCGAAACAGAACGTAAAACAACATGACACACTGCATGGTAACTTATAGAATCGCGTGCAAGCGACTAATAATCGTGACTCGATCAATGCAAAAATTCCGACATCGAGTCATTAGTTAAATTCTCCCAATTACTTTAGGCTAAACAACAACAAGGAACAAGTCATAATAATACAAGCTTAAAGCAAACCAAAGCTAAATCAGCTCCTCGCACATGGCGAGCAGATGCTCATCCCTAAAACATTTCTAAATGAGGAGTAAATACAACGCTGATAAAATGGAGGGCATTCTTTATCAAAGAGTTATTTTCACAAAAAATGGTCGTATGTTCCCAAATAAGAGGCACAGAGCCAAAAATCGAAATGCATTTGGCTTAATTTTTCCCATTTATTTATTTTTCAATGATACTCTCGACAGACATATAAATAGACTCGCTCACGCAAGTGGTTATTAGTTTTGAAACTTACATAATATTGTTTACATTCAGCTAAGTGAGCCATATTACCTGTCTAAATTTATAATATAGGGCAAAAGGAGGACGAAAAAAATTATCCTTATTTCGTGGGTTGTATCCCGGGATTACAGAGATCTCTTTATTTCACGTGGTAAAAGTGTAACTCTATATACTGCGGTATATCATTTTCTTTCAACACCCACTCATTACTTCCATATCAGTTACAATTAAACTTAGTCACAGATTGATGGAGATTTGTTCTTTGTCGGCCGAGTTTAGATGGAGGCATAAAATGTGAATTCAATCGTTGTTTATTTATTTGATTTACTATCGATTTAATTGGGTTGCTTGTCATGTCCTTTTAACTTTGTATTCTGCGTCCTTCGTGAGGTTTTCAGATCATCTTTCTGCATAAAATGTTTATTCCACGTGCGTGAGGGATGGGGGGTGTTTAATGACTCATTCCGGCCCCAACATCCGTATTTAAAGAATTCTGAAGTCATAATGTTTCACTTCCTTATTTTTTCTTTCATATTCATTATCCTCTCATTTCATGAACGGTCATTTTGCCCACCCAAACCCACTTTCTATGCGCAACCATCAAATAAAATAAATAAAATGTCAAATAATTTGTTTTAATGATTGAGATAAAAGGAGACCGATAAAGAGGATTTTATTTGTAAATGAATTGAGTAAATTTAAAATCCGCATTGGGTGTGCGTGTGTATGTGTATGTTTGTGTGTGCCTCACTTTGGG
Source organism: Ceratothoa steindachneri (assembly GCA_963969495.1). NCBI lineage: Eukaryota > Metazoa > Arthropoda > Malacostraca > Isopoda > Cymothoidae > Ceratothoa > Ceratothoa steindachneri. The sequence goes on from OZ018323.1 coordinate 127,468,255, forward strand.
GGCTGTTATATGTTGTGATAAAACATTGCAATTAGGTGTGAAGGTGTCCCCTATAGGTAGATCAAATTAGCGAAGGTGAAGTGACATCAAATGAGATGTAATACGTAGATTTCCAGTCAAATTTAGACACATTTTGCATTAATAAACATTAAGAAAACATTCAAAGTTAGCATTGGACCAATGGAAGACAAGAAAGATGTTTTATAATTCGAAGATATAACCAGTGGTGGGATTCAAAAATTTTAAGAACAGGTTCTCTCACTACAGGTGTCACTAACAACAGGTTCTCTCACTACAGGTGTCACTAACAACAGGTTCTCTCACTATCAGTCTCTAGCAGTCAACCATGCTGGCTGGCACGATAGACGTGCAAAGGTTGATCTTTGGGTTGTTATATACTATATTCTAGCAAGTCAAATTCTTAATTTGAGTTATTTTTTCCAACTTTCCCCCAAAATTGGGAACCATTCATTTAAGTTAACAACTGGTTCTCAGGAGTAATGAAATTCCAAGAACAGGTTCTTACGAACCGGTGCTAACCGGCTGAATCCCATTACTGGATATAACCCCTACGTTAAATGTGTATTTTGCAACAGTCCTCAATAAGGACAATGAGAACTTTAGACCTGCACCCAGTTGTCCCTAAAGATTGGAAGCTAACTAATGTAACGCTAATATATTCAAAAGGATACAAAGAGATAGCCAGCAATTACCGGCCCAGAAGCTTGATATACTCGTATGTTGTAGGAAAAATGCTCGATGTCCCATTGTAGAGAAACTAGTTGAACATGTAGAATTGAACGGATTATTGCGTGAGGTCAGTTAATGTTTTGTATTTAGACTTTCAAATAAAAACTTTCGATAAATGCCACATAGTAAGCTAATGTCTAAAATTAGAGAATTAGGAAATATCGGTAAAATAGCAAATTGGATCGAAAACAGACTGGCTGATCGGGGACAGAGTAGTAATCAATGGCAAAGCGTGCGACTGGGGATCTGTTGCTAGCTGAGTTCCTCAGGGTTCAATCATGTGACCCGGGTTATTTATCTTTTACATAAAATGATATAGTCATTGGGTTGGTGTCAAAGATTTCAAAATCCGTTGATGATTGTAAGGGCGGAAGAGCAAAGAACAGACCAAAGGAAATACGTAACTGTTTTTGGAGGTAACTTATTTTATTTTAATTTATATTGTCTTTCTCCCCTCTCTTTATTAGCCACTTTTTCAAAAGTAATTGCAACATGACGAAAAGTTCTGATTTCGATGTGTTACAGTTTTTAGTCGCGTGCGACTCTACATCTCGCTATCGGTCGGTTTGTCACCACTTTGCTTTTATTTTGTTTTTGTAATAACATCATAACTATTCGGCCGATTCTAACGAAATTTGAATCACTTATGTTTTTTTGCATTTTATTTCGAATGGTATAACTTTGAAAGTCATCTTAAGGTTAGTCTTTGTATTATTGAAAGTTTTGAAGGTCGTAAGGTCATAAATCAGAATAATTGAGAGCACGTTACTTTCTGGTTAGACGACCTTGTTTTTTTTTACTGTAGCTGCTATTATAGTATACTAATGTATATTTCAAGATCTCTGCTCCTACAATAGTGCCTTTGTTGTAGATCATACTAACAATCCTAGTGAAGTTTTATAATTAATCTGTACTTTCAATACCTTCACTTGATTCTTAGTCTTTAGTATGTTTATTTCTCTAGCAACTGAAGATGGCTTATTACCCGAAGCATCGTTGTAATACATAAAGGATACAAGTCTCCTACTTCTTCTTGTCTTTCTTTATTATATATATATATATATATATATATATATATATATATATATATATATATATATATATATATATATATATATATATATTAGCTTGCGTCGGGGCACTAAAAGTAGTGCTACTCTGAGCCAAAATTCTAGCGTGTTTTTTTTATAAAGGTCACTAACAGGGTATACATGATCGTGGTGGCGCACCGACTGCATGGAACAGCAGAGTTTGAAGAGGATATGTAAACCAAATTGTCTGTTTTAGTGGACGATCCTCCCACTATCGTCTTGGGTGACTTCATTTTCGCATTAATTGGGACGACTAGGCTGATGACAGGGCACCCTTTGGTAATGGAAACAACATAGTTAGATTTGCCCTAAGAAATCCCTCATCGTTGGAGAAAATGTGGGCAAGTGAAACCTATATTTCTGGTGGACAGAGACTTTACGGTGCCAGAAAATCGCTTAGATAATTGACTCCTCTCAGCGGCGGCTGACCGCAAAGACTGTGAAAGATACGTCTTTACAACTTGAATGATTTACTCGGGAGATTGTGACTGCTATAAGGAAGATGAGGTATGTGTATAGAAAGTGGAAAACGAGTCGGAACAGTCAAGGGCTAGAGTTATGTTAGGGAATACAACAAGTCCAAGTCGCTGGTATAGAAGGTTAAACACGACGAGGAGGACAAGTAAACCTGCACAAATCACCCCTTTTTTGGCTGTTTCTTTCCGCGCTCCGGCGGGAGGTCAACGAAAAAGTGGCACACCTCCTAGCCGTGATCTTCAACGCTCCCCTGGACAGTGGCTAGGTCCCGTTACCCTGACGAATGTTCGACGTCACTCTAATCGATAAGAAAGGTGGCCGAAGCTGCGTGGGTAACTATAGGCCGATAAGTCTGAATTTAGTAGTTGGAAAGTTGTTGGAGGAACTGATTAGATATAAAATCTCGGATCACCTAAATTTGCTTCATCTAATCGAGGCTTTCCAGTATGGGTTTCATAGGAAACAGCTGTGATTAGCTAACTTTCTGGAGTTTTTCCATGACATGATGGAAGAGTACGAACGTTGTCTGGCAATTGACGTACTTTATTTGGAATTCGAAAGTGCGTTGAATAAATTACTTCACTGCAGAATTGTGACTAAGGTGCGAGCGCTGGGTATTAGTGACAAAATATTTGTGGCAAGCTTGAGAAATCGTTGTATGGAAGGCGATAGAGGAAGAGGGTTGTGATCAACGGCCAGGCATCTCGCTAACCGTCGGTGATAAGCAATTTTCCTCCAGGTCCTCTATTTTTTACGATCTAAATCATCAAAAAGATGTATTATTTAACCAAATAGCCAATTTGCACAAAACACACAATTAGGTGTGATGTTAGCCGAAAGAATCGAGAAATTGATTACCAACCTGCGCTGGATAGGGAAGTGTTCGGACATGTTGCAGATGTCTTTCAGCATATACAAGTGAAAGGTGATGCACATCTGCGGTGCAAAATCCACTGTCAAACTATTCTCCATAAGAGAATTGTCTAGAGGTCACCGACGTGAAGAAAAATTTAGATCTGCTGATTCTCAGCAACTTAAAATTCTGCAGACAGTGCGTTGAGACAGAGAAAAAGACTCCGCCCGTGTTACATTCTCTTATGAGGCCATTTAGTTTAATAAACAATACAAGTGCAAGCTCACTTAAGATCATCAGGTTCACTTTTGGTCCCCTAGCCTTCGGAAAGACATTGAACGTCAGGAAAGGGTACAAAACAAGAGCACGCAACTAATATCTTCGATTAAGCATAGAAACTATCAAACACTACTGCTGAGTTCAGTCTCTTTTCGCAAGAACTTTGGAAACTGTGCGGTCAACTGATAGAAGTGTTCAATTTTCTTCGAGGCTATGAGGATATTGATGACCATTAGTTGTTTACTCATAACCAGAATATGACTAAAGACCATAGTTGTAAGTTTGAAGTTTCGCAGTTCAGGACTACTTTAATGAGACATTACTTCCTATTTAGAATATCTCAGACATGGAACAAGCTACCAGTAGAGATAGTTAATATTTCCAACATTGAGCAATTTAAAAATATAATTGACCAAATGTTTTTAGCCTGTCGTAAAAATTATATAGACTTACAATTATTCCAGCTCTCAAGTTAAAATTTTATGGTTGTGCCTTGTCTTTCAACACAACAGGGTATTCTCACTTTTTCCGTTCCCACTTGAAAAAAGGGGACGGAGAGAGGGAGCGGCCTTCATCTATACTATGCTGTATCTAGGTGTTCCAAAATGGCTTTGTTCATGGTATGGGCCACAAGACTCTTCGAAGTACCTTTGTTGCATGTGACTCTCTTTATCTCTCTCTCTTTAGCACTACATCTAGAAACTTCTCACCTTTGTGACAATTTCTCTCATCAAAGCTTGCCACACAGTCGGCGAATCCATCACAGCGCCACTCAACCGGGAAGCATTGCTGTTCCATTGGACACAGGAACTCGTTGGGTGCGCAGCTCCGGCCCGTTAGAGGTCGCATCATCCCATTGGCTGATTAAAACAAGAGAGAGAGAGAACCAAAATTACTTTCAGGTTAACAATAAAATAGTTTTTTTTACATTTTAGTCTTTTGGCGACCCCTGATGAAAGCACCACCGCCACAAAAGGGGACACAACACTAGACTAAATTAGTAATAAACAAAAAACTAATAGAGAAAAAATCATTCAAAATAACCATAAAAAGAAAAAATAAAAGTTGGAGACAGAGAAAAGGGGAAGGAGGAACATAGCAGCAAGCTCAGGTGCCCCGAGGGATACTCACCTCCCTCAGGGAACCTAAGCGGTGTGCAATGAGCAATCAAATAAATAAATAGTGTGTGGGGGGGATGGGGGTCATGCCAATCCAAAAACTTTATAACTATACAACCTGGTCGCCAAAGAGGGTTCTCAAAGTACCAAGGACATAATTAACGGCCCGCGAATTCCCGCTACAGAGAGCAATCAACCCAAAAGTGGGGCACGGTCTGGGTTACTAGAAAATCCTCAGGGGAAGGGGTCACGGTGGGGTTCCACCCGATGACGCCGCATCCCCTGAGTATTTCGGATACGAAAGCGCCACAAAACAACTCGATACCATCGAAGGGTTGTGGAAGGAGGGGGGGGGCACCAGAGCGCGCAACTTCAAATACCTTCGCGCCGTCACTCATCTTCTTTGCCATCCGCGATTAGAGGTTAAGTGTAACATGGGCAACATTGCTACAGGGGAAATCTAGATGATTTCGTCCCTCTAGACCTCAAAGCCCTTATTGCGTGCCCTCCTGGCCTCAAAGTCCTTATTTCGTGCCCTCTAGTTCCAATAACCGTTGGAGGTTCTGCGTTATATATCTTCCACACACTTTCGCTTCAACCATCTTCACTCTATTTACAGATCTCGTTACAACCATTCTGTGGGAAATTCCCTTGTTGGTTATCGCTCTACATTAAAAAGCCTCTTTGCTATGCTTCCCAATTGTATTTTGTTCTAAAAGCCCATCTGGCGACTGCCACAAAGGGCATAGGTATCCTGAATCAATCCAGCTTATTACTAGGCTACGTTAAAAACAAAAAACAAATAAACACATAACAAAAAACAAACAACCCAAAATAAGTAGAAGAAAGCACACTACGACACCAAAGTTAGTCATTATCAAGAGTGCACGAACTCGTCCCGAGTACAGGGGCCAAATGTTAGCGACCCCGGAACAGGCAACGTGAGTGAAGATTGCGCAGACTTGGACACTTCAAAAGAATGTGCCGGACCTTCTGGGAGACAACGCAGCCGTCACAGCAAGGCACAGAGGAACGCTCTATCAATGGCGTGGGCAACGCTCAAAGATGACAGAAAGTAGCCTGAAGCCTTTGAGGTATCAGGGGTATATCCACGGTAACAGTCGCGGGGCGATGGCACGTAACTTTAGGTTATGGCTTGCCCGTCTCCCATCTCTTTGCCCGGCAGCCCAGAGAGCTGACCTGATTCCTGCCATAGAGTCAGTGTGAGGACTTTTTGGCGCCTTCACCTGCGCGCTCATTCCTTGCAATCTCTAGATACCCAACTACCCAGCAGAAGATAATCTTGACATCCAACCGGCTCGCGGCAACCGTAGCGTCACGGATAAAGCGAACCAGAGGGTGCAAAGATTACAATATTCCAAGGGCACGAGAGCGCTTTGTGAGTCGCTAAAGATCACAACCCGGTTTCGGAAGTGGGCATAATGCGTTATACCGTTGATTTTCAGGTGAAAGAGTGACACTTCGGATACTTCTCTGCGGAACGCCATCTTTCTGCTCAATTGGGCCGAAGAGAGCTCTCTTTACCCTTTCGCGGAATAGACGATCTGGTAAGAATTCAGATATGAAAATTGGGAAGCGTTCTCTCGCCTTCATCGTGTGAAAGATTCCGACGATACCGTATCGCGATGCGGTATCATAGGTCTTCTTCAGATTAAAAAAAAAAAACCCGTGGCGGAATGCTGTCTACGGAGGAAGTCTATGAAGACAGCATTTTCATTCGGAACAGAGGATTGGATGTGCAGTGAAACTTGCAGAAGTCGCACTGTGCCGATGACAGGTGACCTCCGTTTTCAATGTAAAAAGGCTAATCTAACATTTACCAATTTCTCCATCAACTTTCACATGAATGAGGTTAGAGAAATTGGGCGGAAACCGACCGGAGAAGAGTAATCTCTCCCCGGCTTGCGAAAGGCAAGCACAGTAGCCACTCGTACGAGTATGGGAGGGTACCTTACGCCCAGATCCTGTTGAACAAATCTTGTAGAAATGCCATCACTCACTCACCTAGGTATCGAAGCATTGCATACCGGACATAGTTTGGACCATGGGCGGTGTCCGCGCACGAGGCGAGAGCGGAATGTAACTCACTCAATGTAAAACTGTAATTGAAAGGTTCTCCACCTCTGGAAAGAAAGTCGAGTCGTCGGCCTTCAATGACAGCCTAACGTGCTTTCAATGCTCTCGGAACAGCATCCCGGCTAGAGATTGTAGGGAAAGTGACTGCTTTGCGAGTGAATTTCTTGGGCCCTACCATATATTCAATGCAAGGTAAAGAAAAAAGTTGATCCGATAGCTAATTCTGCCCAAAAAGCTCTGCTCTCTTATCAGCGCGCTCATTTTCAGCAACCCAGAAATCTCCAGGGACCTAGTTGGTGGCAATAATCATAGTAACACGGCTACTATGACCGATGGGATTTAGAGATTCTAATGCTTCAAGGGCACTTAGTGTATGCAATCGCATGAAATATAAAACGTTCCCCGTACTGGGTACGGAGAGTAATTGCCCGTAGAAGTATATTGCAAGCAGTTTGGCCACGAAGACAGATGCTGCATCAAGAAAAGCTTTTCCAGCTCTAAATGAGGAGTGGAAAGTAGCGTAAAAGCCACCTCCCCCTTCATACTTAGAGCCATCTTTGAATGCCAGCATGGCTCCTGTGTGATGCGATGTATGATCCCCAAAATACGAACCCAATACCTCCGATGCTGAGAACATTTAAATGTGCTAACCCAAAGGGTAGCGGCTTTGTCAAAATCATGGGCCTCCCTGGTCCGAGAATTGCGACGAACTCTAAATGAGTTTTGCTCTTCTCAGCCCAAAAGGTTAAATGCATCATTGGCATATCTCATCAGGGTTTCCATAAAGATCGAAGGCGTATGAAAGGAGAGTCGCTGGCAACTGAGAAAATGGGGTGTAGAACCCCTTTAATACAAGTGCAACATATAATGTACACGATGTAAAACGAATGGCATCCCTCGCGTAGACAAAAACCTCGTTAGAGATGACTCGCGTAAGTCACCAACCGGAGACTATTATGATGGTTCTAATCCGCCTACTTCAATGGACATTCAGATATGGGGAAGTAAATATCATACCTGTAGTTAAGTTTAGGGCAAACCAAGGAGCACTCCACATAAGGAATGTCACATATAGAAGAATTTCCGAGGATTGCGCATGTGCGCCTCTCAGATGAGATGGCTGGAAAGAACAAGACTAAGAAATCGGTGCGAGTCTACGAAACCAAAGCGAGCCCCACTTGCCAGAATATGGGAACGCCAAGGCTTACTTTACTAGGTCTCGAAGTGTACCGTAGATGATATAGTCCGCACAATGGACGTTATCCCCTCAAGAATAGAAAACAGAAAGCAACTTGCCTGGTGAAAACAGGCAATCGAAGTGATTTCTTCCTCTGTAGGTAACTTTACTCCGGTGGCATTCAAAGCTAGTGGAGTGGCATACTGGTTTGAGAAATGTAGAAAATTCGGTCGCGAATAATTATGATACGAATACGGAGCCGGGGCGGGGCTGCCATTTTCTGGAGAAAGGGAGGGTGGTCGACGTTAAACTTAGCCCTAATCCTTTTGATACCCTTCCACACTTTTGCAATATAGGTACTCTTAATGAGTGTAGACATGTACCTGCGCTAGGGAAGGGAACGAGCCTGCTTCCAACCGAAACGAGATCTATTCTTTGCCACCTAACTTCACACATGGTGAAGTCGAATAGATGGTGGCAATAGCATGTATAGACATATCGCTTATCTCTGAATGTCAGAGAAAGAATCGAAACATCCCGCCGGGTGTAAATCGCGCACCCGTCCGCCTGCCCCTCAATCCTTAGTGGTATAGTCCAAGGAGGGTGGGCAAGGGGTACTCACCCACCATGTATGTATTTCTGAAGTAAGATAACTAAAGGGTGTAGATAAAGGGGGCAAGGAAAAGGGGCAAGAAATTTAAAGAATGAAAGTAGCGTAGACGAGTTGCGAACAGCTTTCCGCGTCGCGAGCGGCGAGTCCACTCGGCCATAGTGAGTCTCAAACTCTTCGGCTCGTGATCCTTCCCTTTCTCCTGTCTTAAATCCTTCGACGGGGGAGGGGGGGGCATTTGAAGTCGGTGTTCCCTCGTCTTATGGTAGGACTGACCATTTGTTGCACCCTTTTAAGGGCGAGGTAACGAAGCTCCATTATTGCTACCATTCTTCTTGACGGTAGACTTCAACTTGCCTTGTGATGTATTCACTGGCATCTTCCTTGGCTTTTCCTTCGAATCTCGCAACTTGTTGTTTGCAGGGAACTTACATCGGCCGTACTTTTCGCTCATTATATGAGAGGTTTTGTTTCCATATTAGAATAAGCCACCGCACTGGCAAAATCGTGTCTAGGAAGGAGGTTTCTTCTATCAGAGACCACACTATGCAGTGCAAACTGATTGCTCGATCAACAATTTTAAAATGATAGGCCGTAACACTACTGAATATAGCCTGCGAATATTAGAATCTCTTCTTATAAAAATCAATTCTCCCACCCTCAACCACGATAATTCTTCAGTCCCTCTTCTAATTACTTAATTATATATTCCTGGTGTATTTACCAACCTATTCCCCTATACCAAACAACCACCTAACATAAATCCAAGGTTTCCTTTAACTTCCTCATTACTTAATTTCTCCTTCTGGTCTCTATCTCTAACTCTGTTTGGTAACCACTTCATTCTTAATTGTTTAGTTAATATTTTTAAACTCTTGATTTTTTCTTTTACTTTATACCTTTAATTGACTTCCACCATCTTAAACCATTTAAATGGTTACCCCTTTGATTCAGATTAGTATTTATTTTAGTTTATACATTCAGTTTTTAAAGTTTTTTTTGTCATTTTACTCACTGTTTTCTTAGTTTATTTGAATTGATTGATTAATTTATATTTTTAATTGCCTTTTTGCCTTTTTAGTTTTTTCATAAAATAGGTTATTACTCTTTTGGTTCATTTTAGTACTCATGTCATTTCTTTCAGGGTTTTTTTTAATTACTTTTTATCATTTTAGTTGTTTATGTCTTTTTGTGTATCTTTTAATCAATTTAGTTTTATACTCTTAATATTTTATATAGGAAAAATAGCACAACTTTCTTATTCCATTTAAGTCTTTACTTCAAATTCTTTTCTTTTTCACAACTTTAATGACTTTATAATTTTTTTTTTTTTACAATTTTAATCTTAGAACCTGAAGATGGGCATTTTGCCCGAAACGTTGTTTCCAAAATTGAAATAAATATATGTACTTGACCATCTTCTGCGCCCTTGCCTTCTTCGCTGTGAAATTATATATATATATATATATATATATATATATATATATATATATATATATATATATATATATATATATATATATATATATATATATATATATATATATATATATATATATATATATATATGGCTTACCCTGTGTATTATTTTCCTTTGGAATATTTCAAGCATATATATATATATGCTTGAAATATCCCAAAGGAAAATAATACACAGGGTAAGCCCAAGCGCTTTCGTGTTTACATCATCAGGGGCAGAAATACAATGAAATAGAGAAATAGTTAATAAACAGAGAAATGTGACGTCATTCAAACGTACCGACGAACAAAAACAATCGTTTAGGGTGAAAACCAACTGACGAACAAATGAATAATAGCCCACCCGAGGAATTACAATATATAAATCAATTCAACAAATTAAATTTATATCGCAAACAAATATTATTCGTGATACAATTATCTAATTTAAATAGACCCTCACTTAAATTGAAATTAATTTCATGGGCGAATTTGATTATGGTTGATTCCATTAAATTTCTTTCAATAAAATTGGGCACAAAAATAATGGATTTCACATTAGACCGATCTATTTGATGGTTCAAAGTAGATTGATGAATAAACAGTGCATTTGAAGTTTGCCCCGTTCGACAACAGTACTTATGTTGTTTAATTCTCACATTTAGGCTTTTTGTTGACTGGCCTATGTAAAAACCAAGACAAGATTTGCACGAAATTTTATAGATGCAGGACATTTTATTAGGCGGAGAATTTTTAATTACCATGGCGTATAAAAAAGATAATTTTCCGGCTTCTTCTAATTCATGAGTGAACTTAATAGATGGTACGAAGTTATTTAGGGCGCCAAGGAAATGAATTACGTTACACTCAATAGGCCAAATTCAAAATATATCATCTACATAATAGTACCAAATAGCATTTTGGGGGAGGATGGGGGCTAGTAACTTAAGACTCAAAAAATTCCATATATATATATATATATATATATATATATATATATATATATATATATATATATATATATATATATATATATATATATATATGTATATATATATATATATATATATATATATATATATATATATATATATATATATATATATATCAACCCTTTAGGACTCCGACTCCGACCACTTCGAAATCTTAATAAAATTTGTTCGTACCAAAAAGCACACATCCAAAATATACGAGCTTCGTACGACCACAACCTTTGAACAAAAGCACGAAACTTACCTTCCATCACATAAATAAGTGCCAAGAACCAAAAACATTTAGTCATGATTTGCTATATTTTGGTTAATTTTAAATGAAATAATCAAATCACACAATTGTTTTCTTACTCAAAATTACAAGAATTTCGTGTATAAAACACGTAAATCTTGCCACACTGTCAGACTTCTCAAAAGAGGGCGAAATTATCACTGCCAATTTTCACCTTCAGTTCAAACCGCCTCCAAAATGAGGCACGATGGAGAGATCCCACGAATAATGCTGCAAAAAAGGTTTCACAGATTCGACTCACGTCAAAATCGCCGCAGTGTCCAATCTCTTATCGTGACAATAACAAACGTTCCTCTCCTTCTCATTTCCGCACCTACGCATTGCTTCTTTTTTTTGTTTATTTTCGAAACATTCGGACGAAAATGGTCCAGTAAAGCCGGAAAGCGTATCTCTGCCACTAATAGCTGAGATGTACGGAGTCGATGTAATTCGGATTTTAAATCGTAATTTCCCTTAATATTTTTTTGCGGAAGTTTAAAAAAAATTCACTACTAGGCCAAGGTTACGACACACTACACACACATATGCCATAAACCATACATCACTTGCCTTACCTCCGCTATGCAGCGCATGCTCATATGCACGAGACAACCAGGAACTAAAGGACGAGAGGAGCGTAATTAAACGGATATAACCGCAAAATGGACCTTAGATCGCCATTTCACTACACACGATTGGAAGCAAAACGGCCTTCGCTGAGGTGGCTCAAACGCAACTTATTTATACACCTTTCAGGGTGCATGTGGGTATGCGGGCATGCATTTTTTTTTTACCTATGTTAGAGTTAATATCAGGATAAATATATACTTGAGTGTATTTCTGCGTGGGGGCATGGATGTGTCCGTGGGTCGAGATAGCTAGCTAATTGCCGGAACTAGGAACGGATTCTTCATTTTTGGTAACAGATAAAAATAGAAGCTATTTTTCGTGTCATTTTCTGGCAAAAGAACTCGGCGGCGGCAAACTTTGAAAACGTATTCCTTTTAATTGAGGCAAAATCCAAACTAACCTCAAACAACGAATTAATAATAGATTGCCAGTTTTAAAGTATGAAGCCATGAGATAAAAGGACACAACATACAAACACAGCACTGCGAGAGTTAAATTAATGAGAATATTTCCCACATAAAACGAAAAAAAAAATTAATTAGCTTGTTTATATTGATTAATAAATTTCCAGAACATCCCACCACGATTTCTTTACGATAAATGCATTTTTATGACGTTTTAGAGGGTCAGGGGCGCAATTATTTTCTTGATAAAAGCACCCTTCTAAGAATTGCAATTCAACTTCAAAAAATATTCTAAGGGATTATATTCTAAATGGTGTGGTGAAACCACCATACCCCTCTTTTATTGTGGGACTTCTACCCCCCACCGATTTTTTAATCAACTCGTAGTATAAGCAAATCGAAAGCCTAGCATTAGGTTCTCAAAAGAATACCATTGCTAATGAAAGGCTTTCAATTTGCCTACACTATATGTTGATTTTTTTCAAAAAATGTCAAGTAGCCTCTCCATTAGAGGGAATTATGATGGAGAAGACTCAATTTAGAATATAATCACCTTAGTATAATATTTGAAGTCGTATTTCAATGCTTTCAATGGGGATGCCAAACTTCGTGATGCGCATTCAATACAGTGAAATTAAGTCGAAATCAAACCTTTTAATGTTTTCGATAGAGTTACCAGACGTCGTGAGACGCATTCAATACAGTGAAATTAAGTCGAAATCAAACCTTTTAATGCTTTCGATAGAGTTGCCAGACGTCGTGAGGCGCATTCAATACAGTGAAATTAAGTCGAAATCAAACCTTTTAATGCTTTCAATGGGGTTGCCAGACTTCGTGAGGCGCATTCAATACAGTGAAATTAAGTCGAACTTAAACCTTTTAATGCTTTCGATAGAGTTGCCAGACGTCGTGAGACGCATTCAATACAGTGAAATTAAGTCGAAATCAAACCTTTTAATGCTTTCGATAGAGTTGCCAGACGTCGTGAGACGCATTCAATACAGTGAAATTAAGTCGAAATCAAACCTTTTAATGCTTTCAATGGGGTTGCCAGACTTCGTGAGGCGCATTCAATACAGTGAAATTAAGTCGAAATCAAACCTTTTAATGCTTTCGATAGAGTTGCCAGACGTCGTGAGACGCATTCAATACAGTGAAATTAAGTCGAAATCAAACCTTTTAATGCTTTCGATAGAGTTGCCAGACGTCGTGAGACGCATTCAATACAGTGAAATTAAGTCGAAATCAAACCTTTTAATGCTCTCGTAGAGTTGCCAGACGTCGTGAGACGCATTCAATACAGTGAAATTAAGTCGAAATCAAACCTTTTAATGCTTTCAATGGGGTTGCCAGACTTCGTGAGGCGCATTCAATGCAGTGAAATTAAGTCGAAATCAAACCTTTTAATGCTTTCAATGGAGTTGCCAGACGTCGTGAGACGCATTCAATACAGTGAAATTAAGTCGAAATCAAACCTTTTAATGCTTTCGATAGAGTTACCAGACGTCGTGAGACGCATTCAATACAGTGAAATTAAGTCGAAATCAAACCTTTTAATGCTTTCGATAGAGTTGCCAGACGTCGTGAGACGCATTCAATACAGTGAAATTAAGTCGAAATCAAACCTTTTAATGCTTTCGATAGAGTTGCCAGACGTCGTGAGACGCATTCAATACAGTGAAATTAAGTCGAAATCAAACCTTTTAATGCTTTCGATAGAGTTGCCAGACGTGGTGAGGCGCATTCAATACAGTGAAATTAAATCGAAATCAAACCTTTTAATGCTTTCGATAGAGTTGCCAGACGTCGTGAGACGCATTCAATACAGTGAAATTAAGTCGAAATCAAACCTTTTAATGCTTTCGATAGAGTTACCAGACGTCGTGAGACGCATTCAATACAGTGAAATTAAGTCGAAATCAAACCTTTTAATGCTTTCGAAGAGTTGCCAGACGTCGTGAGACGCATTCAATACAGTGAAATTAAGTCGAAATCAAACCTTTTAATGCTTTCAATGGGGTTGCCAGACGTCGTGAGACGCATTCAATACAGTGAAATTAAGTCGAAATCAAACCTTTTAATGCTTTCAATGGGGTTGCCAGACGTCGTGAGACGCATTCAATACAGTGAAATTAAGTCGAAATCAAACCTTTTAATGCTTTCGATAGAGTTACCAGACGTCGTGAGACGCATTCAATACAGTGAAATTAAGTCGAAATCAAACCTTTTAATGCTTTCGATAGAGTTGCCAGACGTCGTGAGACGCATTCAATACAGTGAAATTAAGTCGAAATCAAACCTTTTAATGCTTTCGATAGAGTTGCCAGACGTCGTGAGACGCATTCAATACAGTGAAATTAAGTCGAAATCAAACCTTTTAATGCTTTCGATAGAGTTGCCAGACGTCGTGAGACGCATTCAATACAGTGAAATTAAGTCGAAATCAAACCTTTTAATGCTTTCGATAGAGTTGCCAGACGTCGTGAGACGCATTCAATACAGTGAAATTAAGTCGAAATCAAACCTTTTAATGCTTTCGATAGAGCTGCCAGACGTCGTGAGGCGCATTCAATACAGTGAAATTAAGTCGAAATCAAACCTTTTAATGCTTTCAATGGGGTTGCCAGACTTCGTGAGGCGCATTCAATGCAGTGAAATTAAGTCGAAATCAAACCTTTTAATGCTTTCAATGGGGTTGCCAGACGTCGTGAGACGCATTCAATACAGTGAAATTAAGTCGAAATCAAACCTTTTAATGCTTTCGATAGAGTTACCAGACGTCGTGAGACGCATTCAATACAGTGAAATTAAGTCGAAATCAAACCTTTTAATGCTTTCGATAGAGTTGCCAGACGTCGTGAGACGCATTCAATACAGTGAAATTAAGTCGAAATCAAACCTTTTAATGCTTTCGATAGAGTTGCCAGACGTCGTGAGACGCATTCAATACAGTGAAATTAAGTCGAAATCAAACCTTTTAATGCTTTCGATAGAGTTGCCAGACTTCGTGAGGCGCATTCAATACAGTGAAATTAAATCGAAATCAAACCTTTTAATGCTTTCGATAGAGTTGCCAGACGTCGTGAGACGCATTCAATACAGTGAAATTAAGTCGAAATCAAACCTTTTAATGCTTTCGATAGAGTTGCCAGACGTCGTGAGACGCATTCAATACAGTGAAATTAAGTCGAAATCAAACCTTTTAATGCTTTCGATAGAGTTACCAGACGTCGTGAGATGCATTCAATACAGTGAAATTAAGTCGAAATCAAACCTTTTAATGCTTTCGATAGAGTTGCCAGAAGTCGTGAGACGCATTCAATACAGTGAAATTAAGTCGAAATCAAACCTTTTAATGCTTTCGATGGAGTTGCCAGACGTCGTGAGACGCATTCAATACAGTGAAATTAAGTCGAAATCAAACCTTTTAATGCTTTCGATAGAGTTGCCAGACGTCGTGAGATGCATTCAATACAGTGAAATTAAGTCGAAATCAAACCTTTTAATGCTTTCGTAGAGTTGCCAGACGTCGTGAGACGCATTCAATACAGTGAAATTAAGTCGAAATCAAACCTTTTAATGCTTTCGATAGAGTTGCCAGACGTCGTGAGACGCATTCAATACAGTGAAATTAAGTCGAAATCAAACCTTTTAATGCTTTCGATAGAGTTGCCAGACGTCGTGAGACGCATTCAATACAGTGAAATTAAGTGAAATCAAACCTTTTAATGCTTTCGATAGAGTTGCCAGACGTCGTGAGACGCATTCAATACAGTGAAATTAAGTCGAAATCAAACCTCTTAATGCTTTCGATAGAGTTGCCAGACGTCGTGAGACGCATTCAATACAGTGAAATTAAGTCGAAATCAAACCTTTTAATGCTTTCAATGGGGTTGCCAGACGTCGTGAGACGCATTTGACACAGTAAAATTAAGTCGAAATCAAACCTTTTAATGCTTTCAATGCGGCTGCCAGACTTCGTGAGGCGTGTAGATAGCTTAGAGTAGGAAAGGGGCGCAAAGAAAAATAAATAAAGAAAAGTAGCGAAACGAGTTTCAAACGAGCTTCCCGCGCCGCGGGACAGCTGTTAACGAGAGTCTTAAACAACTCGGCCATCCTGAGTCCCTTTAAAGAGTCATTCAATCAAAGCATTTAAGCCGCTCGCCTGAACTTCTCGCACGTTACAGGCGCATTCAACACAGTGAAATTAAGTCGAAATCAAACCTTTTAATGCTTTCAATGTGGTTGCCAGACGTCGTGAGTCGCATTCAATACAGTGAAATTAAGTCGATATCAAACCTTTTGTAGCCAAAGAATGGTGGTGATATTTTTGAAATTACCTCAAAGTGCTTAGAAGTGTATTTTTACCGATTTACGCGGGTGTTTTTTTATGGCAGAAGATCGGAATCTATTTTTTTAAAACTTACTGCGCCACCATTCTCACTAACCTACCCAGGTTCACATCCCTCCTTTCACACATCCTCACTTCCACTATCTTCAACACTTCCTTTATAGATCTCTTCTTACAAACTTTATGGCACCGAACCCCTGTCCAGCCATTGAGCCCCCCTCCACCAGCTCTCTCGCCTGAGCATTCATTAAACACTCCCCCCAACCATCCTCGAGTCCTGCCTTAATACTCCTTGGACCTTCTCCAGCCCCTCCTCGACATCGCCTTTGACCTTTCCTCTCAGTCATTTGCCCTCTTCTTTCGTCCGCCTGTCCCTTCCCCCCCCCCCTCCTTCCGGCTGAGTAGGGCACAACAACTACCGCCAGTCGTCGGCGTCTTGTTTCACCTTATGGTGGCAGGGGATTCGATCCCTTTCCCTAAGCGGCCACCGCAACTTTCCTTGAAGCTCCGGCTAGCCACGTGGATACGGCGTTGGATTTCTGACGTCAAGGTACGGGATCAATCTCTGCTAGTGCGGGCTTAAAGCACTCAGCGGTGACACGAGCTGGCTGCCCATCGGGCGGATACACTGATACATCAGCGGGGGTATATAACTAATCACAACACTGCTATAATTTCTCATCCCACCTTCACAAGAATACATACCCACTCTCCTCTATTCCGGCCCCTGCCGATAGAATATATCATATCCATTTAAACCCCTCGTCTGTGCATACCCCTGACGCGCAACGAGTAACCCCTCGCCCCACACATACACACTTTTACCATTAAAGGTTTTATTATGGCTGGTTAGGGTCAGAAAAACACAATATGACTCGGACACCTTATCCCCCAACAAGTACTGGCTCCTGAGGGGGTCACTATTAATTGTCATTCTGATCTCTATGTACATTTAATTATCTGATATTTTATCTCATCCACAATACGACGGACGAATTGCGTTACCTACCTACAACTTTATTTTTTTCCTTGATTTCTCCACCTCTCTTTCATATTTTATATGATGTATCACACTTCTTAAATTCTGTCTTAAATCACCTCGTAGTGAAATATTCCGCTGGGCATGGGGACTAGAGCTTAGCCGTTTGTGTTAACCTGTTGAACCAGAATGTTCGAAGGCATGAAGTGGAATCCATAACCAGGTAAAAAGAATTCCAGGTGTTTTTTTAAGAACACTCGTTTCCAAACAATATATTTCCAGCGTCACGATCTATTTTTCGGATTTGCCATGTTACTCCAGCGATTAATTGAAGCTCCCCATCTCCGGCAAGGCGATCTTATCTTGGCCCAATTTAAGATTCATAATATCCATCTTTCACCATTTCTTTCGCCACTGTGTTCCCATCATCTCCATTTCAGAATTTTGAGCTTTTGAAGAATGGCGATTTCTATTGACCTAGGGACAACTATTCTTCAAATGGGCAAAACTGATGCCCCTATTTTTCAAATGGGTCAATTTTGAAAATAATCTGATTAAAATTGTAATCTTATTTCAGTATTAGTTTGGTTGGTTGGAATTTCCTTTGCTTAGGTTAGGTTAATGTTTATATTTATGGCATTGTATAGAGTTGATTTGTTTGCTACGTTCGCTTATCAAAACAAAACAAACCTAAACTATGAATAAATGGTTTTAATTTTTTGGCTTTTACTTCTATATTACAGTGTTGAGGGAGATATATTTTACAAATGTGTATTGGCAATACTGTTGGACCTTTGTTAAAATGGGCCAATTAGGACCGCCATTCCTCAAATGCTCCCGGAACTTTGATATCACTTGTATTTGCATTTATACCCAAGTGAGAGAGGGATTATAGGTTTTACGTGTTATTCTCATTTATCATTTTATTCGGTCTTTAGGTTCTTAGTGAATTCAGTGTCCGTTATTTGAAAAGGCAAAACGTGTTGGTTAAATACTTAACGGTTTACGTTCAGAGGCTCGTTGCCTTTGAATGTGTAGTTCGGCTTTCCAGCTGCTGATTCGCCTAATTTTATCTTTTTGTTAATTTCCTTTTTCGATCCACGAAGGTCTTACAAGCTGTCCTAAGGATACATATTCTTTTACCTGCTTTAAAGTTCGACTATCAATTCTCATCGTTCTATCCTCACCAAAATATTGTTTATTAATTACCGATTTAAAAAAATATATATATATATATATATTTTCTTTCAGGCCCGAAGCAAATGATACAGGCGAAGGTCGTTTGAATCTACTGTAGTTTCTTTTTCTTCTTATTAAAGAGTCCCGAATATCTTTTCGAACACTGCCTAAAACGTTTTGGAGAGATGGCGGTCTCTTTGTATAATTCCTTATTTGATTTTTTATTTCTTGCTGCTGAGTGAGTAGCCGCTAAATTTTGGTGTTGCGTGACTCTAAATATAGACTAAATATAGCCTTACTACTTAACCCCTTTTTATGTAGCGTTCTTAGTGCTGACTTTTGGTTAAATTAAACCTTTTCCATAGTCACTGAAGGGAATACATATTGGGGCCTTTCATATCCATTAGATGGCTGCAATAATTGTGGGAAAGCTTGCAACCAAATAATTCGGCAAGATATTTTCTCCCAGACTTCATAAAATCTATTATTACAACATTTTCTCCACGTGTTTTGCCATTTTTCTTGCCTCTAAGTGCATGCAAAACATTGTTTTCGTTTACTAGCAGGAATTTCTTTTTATTTATTCATTATGAGTTTTTTTTATGAAAGTCTTTGACTTTGTCGATCTTGTTTTTCTTCAAGTCTGAATTTATCATCTTTTTACCTTAATTTACCCATTTTCAGTTTATCAATTATTGGATTTTATTTCATCTGTTTTGTAGTTTATCATATTTGAGTACATCTCCTTAAGATTTGTATACTATGTTCTGTGATCTTTCATGAGACATTTCTTGTTTATTTCGGTATATTCGATTCTTTCTATCACTGCACCATCGTGACTCATTTATTGGTTCATATATATTTTTTTTATAATTGGCTCGCTTATTTTACTGTCATTAGACTATTGCATGTGGCAAGAAACATATGTATAATAATCACCAATATGTTTTTATTTATATATTAATATATTCTAAGTAAGCCACTGGAGAGTAAAAAAATGAATAGGTCCCTTGAAGATGTTTAAATAAACGAAAGCGCTCGAAACCTTTGTTTTTTTTCTGAATCTCCAGCTGCTTACTTTGCATTTACGCTCTCAGGAGGATTAAAAGAGCTTAAATTGTGATATATATATATATATATATATATATATATATATATATATATATATATATATATATATATATATATATATATATATATATATATAAGAGAACCAGGGCAGCAGAAAAGAAATGCATTTTTCTTTCTTCATTTAATTTCAACCAACGTTTCGAGGGCCAGCCTCATCTTCTGGGTACTGGAATTATATTCTATCATCCGACTCGACGCCAATTCTTGCAATTTACAGGTAAAACTCGAAGACTTTTCTATAGTCTCTACAGCTAATACCCTCTCTGATTTACGAATCCTTGAATCCATATATATTTTAGATAGTAAAGCCACACTTAACGACCAAACTTCGTCTTTCCCATTACATATTACACGTTAGATGGTTCCCTTACTTTACCACCTTCTTAGTTTAAATTAATGTTTCCCTTACTTTGCCACTTCCATGTTAATTTGTGTAATGTAGCTATTACCATTGCAATTCCGTCAATTATCGTGGTGGTATCATGACTTATACAAAAAAGTGACTTGTAAGACCATTCCCCTTATGTTACCTATCCAATGTCAATTACAATTACTTTGTATTTATACTAAATATAATTCCAGTACCCAGAAGAGGCTGGCCCTCGATACGTTGGTTGAAATTAAGTGAAGAAAGAAAAATGCATTTCTTTTCTGCTGCCCTGGTTCTCTTATATATATATATATATATATATATATATATATATATATATATATATATATATATATATATATATATATATATATATATATATATATATTGTTTTAATGGCACGCAAAGTTGATTTACAGATGCAAACTAAATACACTAAATGGCCTGTTGTGTACCGTACGCGTAAAAATCGTATTAACTTCAAACTTCCAGGCATAGTAACGAAATTATTACAAATATATCAATTTATTAAAGCATCAAAAATAGTGAAATTATATAATAGTCTAATTGATCAGATATATATATATATATATATATATATATATATATATATATATATATATATATATATATATATATATATATATATATATATATATTAGAAAGAATAAATCAGTTTACCAGTAACATACATGGAATATTGGTCTCCACAGTTTTGTCGAACACGAGAATTTGGCAAAAGATCACACAAGAATTACCTCTTAATACTTGACTAATTTTGGGAATTATGTACACACGGGGTCTCCAAGAGTGTTAGATCTTTCTCTAAGAGGAGACAGCTCCAAATGAAGTTCCTGATGCTCAAACTTATTTTATATAAGTTTAACCAAACACACACATACACAAAATATATATATATATATATATATATATATATATATATATATATATATATATATATATATATATATATATATATATATATATATATATATATACTATTTAGCTAAATTATATCATCAATCCAAATGGTTTCCAACCATTGACCATTCGCCAGGACTGGCCGTAGTAGGGTGGAGGTCGGGGGAACACCGACCTTCTAGTAGTAGAAAAACTTGCTTAAAAATTCCATTTTGTACCTGAGGGAGTGCAAACTGTGCCCAAAACAAACTTCACAGCATGGCCCACCTATCACAACATGGCCCACCTATGGTATACTCATAATAAATCCTCAACTCAGAAAATAGTCATTTTTGGCACTCCCTAATTTGGGGGGACCTCGGTCGGTGTTCCCCTACCGCAGGGGAACATCGACCCTTATTTTTGAAGCTCATAAAATAAAAAACATTGTTTTGTTTATTTGCCTAAAATCAACATATATGATAACCCTAGCCACTCCCCATCATTATTAAGTGATGAAATGAAAGATAAGCACATAAACAATTAACATTTATTTTACAAAACAAAATTAACTCTGGCAGACAACAATCATTTTTTTAATTTTTTATGAAATTCTATGAATTATTAAAAACTATTTGAACCAGAGAGGGAAGGTAAACACCTTGAAGTATATTTGAGCAACTTTTAGCCTAATTACATACAAATAGAGGAAATTCAAGACATAAAACTATATACAAATAAATACCTTACCCTGTAGGCTACTACACGCTCAGAAGTGCATGTTGAAGGCAATCAGAGGGGGGTACACCTTAACCAGGTCGGCCTGCCTCTTGGTGGCAACCTTACACTGTCCTTACCAGGACATTCTTACACTGTCCTGGCTCGACAGACGCTTCGTCCAAGATGGTAGAGAAGGTAAAGGTGTCCTTGGAGAAAGCTGACTTCATGCGGAGGAAAGAAAGATTAAACTTCCCATCCTCCATCATGGCCAAGACCTGGGCAACATAGCACACCAATGTGCCCACGTTCCTTCCCTCTTCCAGCAAGAACAAAGTCCCCCACCTGAAAAAGAATTGAAAACTGAGATAAAACAAAACAAAAAAATAAATATATATGCCAGATTAGGCTAGTCCTGATAATGAATTATGATAATTTATAAATTTTGGCTGCAAAAATATAAAGCCCCTCACCTCTGGTGCGTGACCCCTCGCGCACACAACCTTAACAGGCTTCATAACTGTGGACAAGGAACTCTCATCCAAATTGTATATCCGGTCCGGAGTGAATTCGTACTTCTCCATAGCTAATGTGTAAGCATTAAATAAGGTTTCCACATTAACTGTGTTGAAGGCCACAATCCTGGCAATTGACATGCCTTCGGGAGCCTTCAACACAAGGTTTGGATGACGGTTCATGAACGAGTAGTACCAGTCTCGCGTTGCCATTCTGTCCTTCTCCCAGGCATCAGAGATGGTTTGGCTCCCACAAGCTTTGTCATACTGGTATACGATCCTTCGCACCTCGTTCATGGGCAGGCCATAGAACATCTTGGCAGCTTGGATGGTATATTCCACTATGTGCAGCTCCTGTTGTGGGGTGAAAACCCTATTAGTATGGGGCTGCACAGGCACATAAGTGACCCCGTCAGACAACTTCTTGGACCAATTGAAGGCATCCTGTAACAAAAGAAATGAATTAGGACATAGAAGGCCCTTGCTAAAAAAATGAAAAAAATAAAATATATAAATCTAGGCTACAAAATAAAGTAAAAAAAGTGCTGGCAGACTTGCCTCTTAAAAGAGGAAATGTTAAACTAGTCCTGAAACACAGACTACGGAAGTGAATTCCAGACCTTTGATGTAGCCTAAATGGGATGAATGAATTTTTAAACTTACCACAAAAGTTGTTTTCTTGACCTCGAATTCCTCAGCGGCCGCTTTGATGCTGCAATTGGTTGCAACCCGGTGCTTGAATGCAGCCTCCAGGTTGGTGCAGTCGAGCTGCTTGTCACTTTTCTTGACATACTTGCGAGGCATGATGATCAGGCTTCCAAGAAGGCAGTAGGCTAGATCTGAAAGAGTTAATGACATTAGACATATGAATAGGTAAAGTTGAACCCCCCAAAAAACAAATTTCCTCTTTTTAGTTTGAGAATTTTTAGTCTTGTGTTTTTAATATTAGCAATTAGCTATATATTACAGTATTTTATACAGTATTTAAACCCTTATTATTATTTTTAATATTTTTTTTCAAAAATCGTAGTGATAGCGGGTACACCGACCGCCATGCCTCGAATACATCCGGTGGTAAAAATATTTTTTGCAAATTGAATATTAACCCTAGAGTCATTCTAATAACCTAAGACACTTATATAACAGTTATTTCATGTGCTTATAGTATAATGACACTGATATCGCATCATAATTCACTGAAAATCACCTTCAACTTTACAAACAAAAAAACACTGTTCCACTTCATTTAAATGCACTAATTCACCACCACCATTTATTTTCATGTTAATATACATAATCAGTCACTTTTTGTTATGTTTTTCCAAGTATTTCAAAGTATATCGAATTTCCAAAATTTCACGCATCCGTGTTCCCCCACATGTTGGCGGTCGATGATTTCCCGCACCCCCATTTTTTTCACAACAATGCCATGGTGGCCACTTCGAAAGGACGCACTTCATTTCACTTGATAACATGTAAATATGGCTAAATATCGTAATCAAACTTAACTCAAAACAATCATGCCATATTCACCGACGTGAGACACTATATGAGAACCGTGAGAAATAACAACAGACATCCGAAAAATAAATTTTCTTACCTAGTAAACACAGACGTCGTGATGGCGGAAACCTGTTTTTCGCGCGTTGTTCCCTGAGGATGGGTGCTGTGTTGGTGGTGAGTGGCGGCGAGCAATTTGAAATAGTTATCGTACCAATTTCTCCTCTAATAAATCACTCATAAACCACCCTTTGCTCGTGCCCTTCCTGAATAAGTTTACAATGTTAATTAAAGCTTATATATATATATATATATATATATATATATATATATATATATATATATATATATATATATATATATATATATATATAAATATATCATTTCAAGCATTTACATCTCAGTGTTGGGAGAAATTCTTTCCCATCTTTCTAGCATAATTTTGAAGATCATCTCTTCATCTTGTTTTGGAGTTGTTGTTTTTTTGTCGGGGAGTGGGTCTTCTTTTCGATCGTCTTTTATCGAGTGGAGTACAATCGGTAATTTTCTGGTCCATGTATCCTCTAGGAATCTTGCCACATGGAATGCCCAGCTCCATTTTAGGATTCTTATACCTTCCACTATAGACTCAAGTTTGGTTTGTCCACGTATCTAAATTACCGATTTTCTGTCACTACAAGTTATCCCTTCATAAAACGTTCATGGGGTCTTTGAGTTGTTTTATATTTTAATGTAAGTTTATAGGTCAGTACCAATATTCTGCTTCATAGTTCAAAGTTGTGATTATGTATTGGTTCTATACTTTTTTCAGGCACATGCGCAGTTTTGCTTTTGAAGATGATGCTTACATTTGCAAATGCTTTCCAGCGGGAAAAGATCAAGAAATCCAATACAGAATCATTCTAGTGATTCTGCATTGGATTTCTTGATCTTTTCCCGGTGACATTTTAATCTGTTGACCTAAATAGATATATTTTTCTACCATTTCAATTTTCTCGTTATTAATTGTGATGTTAATCATGTCGAACTCTGGTTGGTTTGTCGTGAACTTTTTTATTCTATATTTATTTTTAGTCCGACTTTTTTGTTTACATGATCAAGTTCTTGAAGCATTGTTCGAATCAGCTTTAGGTTATCAGCTATGAGTCCAATATCATCAGGTGATTGGAGTTTAGCCTCCGGATGATTTCTTCTAGACAGGATTTCAATAACTTCGGAAAGATAGAATCTAGTTGTCTTACACCTTTCTGTAATTGAAAGATGTATGAATCCTCAGGCAATTTTGTATATTTGTTCTATATTTATATAGACCGTATCTATACTCCGTTCTTCAGGGCTGTTATGACCACTGGTATTTCTATTGAATCAATTGCTTTCTAGTAGTCCAAAAATACCAAGTATAGAAGTATATTGTATTCTGATTTTTTTTTAATAAGCTGATTGAGAATATGTAGGGGACAATCGTTGAGAAGTCTTTTCTGAAGCCAACTTGTTCTCTGGGTTGTTGTTGGTCATCTAGCTGGTTTTACAGTCTGTTAGTGATGACACTTGTGAAGAAGAGTTTATAAACACACGAGAGAAGGTTGATTGGTCTGTAGTTTGTGAGGTTTGTTTGCTCACTTTTTTAGGTAAAAAGATTATTATGTCATTGTGCCAGTACTCTGGAATCTCGCCTTGTTTTAGACACTCAGTCAAGAGGAAAGATTGTTTTTCCACGATGACATTACCAGAATCTTTAATCAAGTTCGAAATGATGTTGTTCTAGCTTGGCGTTTTGTGTCTCTTCATTCGATTGATTGCAATTTCAATTTTTGATTTGAGTACCGTCTGAACATTATTGAGTGATGTTCGATGGTGGTGGTTCCGAATGGTGATGCTGCTTGCGTACAACTTTTCACAGTACTCCTTAGTTATTTTAACTATTCTTTCTCGATCCTGGGTGATTGTACCATCTTCCTCTTTTATAGTTATTTTAGCCATGAATACTCCTTTCCTTCTTTGATGATGTATTAAACAATAGTTGTATTATATTTTCTGATGTTATTTCTCTGCTTCTTTTTAATGAGACTTTTTTAGTTCTGCTAATTCAATTTGTTGTCTGGTGTTTATTGCGCTAAGGTCTTCTTTGCGCTTCTTCATTAGGATTATGTTTTCTTCTAAGATTTTTTTATTATTATTTTGTGTTTCTTTGTATTTTTCAGCAGCTTCTGTCATGTGTTTCATCAAGTTATTGTTCAGTTTTTGTATATTGCTGGTGTTAATGGGTCCAGAGGATTTTCATGTTATGCTCTCTGAAGATGGCGCTGAAGTTTTTTAAGATTTTTCTGGATATTAATCGGCTTATTTTTTTATGGAATAACTTTCTTCTCTCTTTCGGAATATTAATTTCTATCCTACATTTTATCATCTTGTGGTCACTGATTTGGATTATGTTGATTACTTGGAAATTATTGACAATGATTTTTGATTTGTCAACCAACATATAATATATTTCAATGTATTTATCATAGTTTGGGCTTCTCCAACTCTATCTTTGCTGCTGCTTATTTTTTTACATTGCCCATAGGAGAATATTTTCACTCACAACAGCATTTATTACAGGAAATTTTGTAATAAAATTTTTAAATTTGGGGTAGTCAGACTAAATTGCATTTTCTTTTTTTTTACTTTTATACTTATGTGTAGAAATTTTATTTAAAAGTTGCATTTGAAAAAAAATTGCTGCGCCTTGAAAGGAACATTCATAAAAATAAAAATATTGGAAATAAAAATGTTTCTAGAATCTTGCAGTGCCCTTTCTACATAAGGACATTTTTTTCAGGGAAAAAAGGAGCTTAATTGCTCGGGAGAAGACAGACGAGAGATAAAAGTTGGAGTAAAGGGATAGAGAGACGGATCACCTGGCGAGGCTCAGGGGCAGAGAGAATATCAAATCGAATATGAACAACCGCGAAAATAGAGAAATTGGTTGGAGTGGTGCGGGGAATCGAGTGATCTATTAGAAGTTTAGACATTATATGCGCATTGTTTTTGTAATCACGATGGATTCGGCGGGTGTGAGCTAAACCGGCAGACTTCAAAAAGGTGCCGTAGGACTGAGTAGGCCGATCCGCGACTGAAAGTGAATAATATTCTAAAAATAATACTTCTGAAATCAAACTAATTTATATTTATCATATAATCAATAATAATAATTATTACCAAAACATTGCCTTCTTTTTATAGTATGGCTGTACTAATATTGCAGTAATGATATATTTTGTTCTTTTTATTTGTTAATTAATAGGAAAAAATCTAATGAGAGAAAAACTAATGATTTTATAGAAGATGCATATAGTCTGACTACATTGATTACAGCATCAGAAAGCGAGTAGGTATAAAAGAACACTGTAACATTAAAACTACGCTGTACCTATAGATCGCCCCCCGCGGCTTCGATTTCATGTTAGGAATTCGATGGCACGATGCAATCGACTTCCGCTTGTAATCAAAATAGAGACTGGCGTCAAAGAAAGTCATTTTACAGCCATTTTATGCAAGAGGGCGTAAACTATTTGGGTCAACTCAAAGCAACAAAAGCGACAATTCAGCAAATCTCCTGTGTGTTATTTCAACCATTGTGTACAAGGGGTGTGGTTGCATATTCGGATGAACGCAGTGTGTTACAGAGAAACGACATATGAAGGAAGCGTTTGAAATATCTCAAAGAAAATTTAAAGCGAAGTGGAATAATCAACGGAAACATTAAAGTTGTTCGCAGTAGCTCCCCGTTCACGAATGTCCTTTTAATGTTACATTGGAATCCCTAAAATCTGCATTCCCACGACCCTAACCCACTTCCAGATCATTAAATGATAATGTTGGAACTAGTTTGTAGTGATTTAATCGTTTCTCTTTCCTCTTTAGAGAGTGGATCGGGGTGAGGATAGAGGATAGATAAGGTTCGTGATTTTGCTTTAAATATTGTTCCTTAGCGATTTCGAGCTCATCTTTTCTCTTTCCTGGTTAGGGTTATCATTATTATTATTAGCATTATCATTTCCCGTCTTCTTCTATTGAGGTCACTCTCACTGCACTTGTTGCTAGAGTTTTCATTCAACTTAGGCATTTAGTTGTGGTTTAGACTTATAATTGTTACTGGTTATTTTAAAGAAGTTAATTTTCATAAAGTTCCCTTAGAAGCACACAAGGTGTTTTTCCCCTCCTCGAAGGGGGTTGTTCAGGAGAAGTCGAGAAAGAACCCCTAAACCCCGCGATATGAATATTATTACGCTTTCTAGTACAGGAAATGACTATGCCTTCATATAATTTGATCATAAGGTATCGTAACGCTATTAGGTAGTTCACGCACCAGGATCCCCAAAAACGAGCGCTGCCTTCCGATGCAGACCAAGCACTGGCCCCCGAGGAGAATGTTGGACCAAACGGGTTTCAGTATGGTCGTTTTATCGAACACTCTTCTTGCAAGGCAGAAGCGTGTTAAATCTGATTCGAGAAGACGAGGCGAACAACGAGGACAAGACTAGTTCTTTGTTGCCTACCGTTGACACCGAGGCTTTCTGGCAGAGATGAAATGGTGGCAGCATTTGGAGGGGTAGTAGTAGGATAAAGAGCGAGGATAGAAAGAGGAATTAGAGGGATATGTTCCGCAGGGATCTCTAGACTAGGTAGAGGGTCAGTAGAAGGGAAATAAGACGGAGGCTGTTGACAGTAAATAGTGTCGATAAAGCCATGCTGTAAAACAAAAAAAACTTCTCGTATTCCTCTCACTCCAGCCTCTCAGTCACATCCTTTAAACTAAAAACTCAAGGGATAAACGATAAACAATAAACGATAAACGAGTCAATATCTACCACCTACCTCACTTCACTTATTCAGGTAGGTCCTCACTTTTGCATTTTAAAACAAACTCAATCCTTACTTCATATCGTAACAATTCATTCAGCACTCATACAGTGCTATGACAACTCACCATAAACCCATTCATCACTCATACAGTGCTATGGCAACACGCCATAAACCCATTCAGCACTCATACAGTGCTATAGCAACACGATATAAACCTATTCAGCACTCATACAGTGTTATGGCAACACGCCATAAATTCATTCAGCACTCATACAGTGCTATGGCAGCAAACCTTCAATCTATTCAGCACTCACACAAACTATTGCAACATGCCATTACGTCACTCACACACAACTATGACAACACGTCATCAGTTCTCTCGCACTCACATAGTGCTCTGGCAACACGCCACCAAACCGCTTATACCGAATATTTTCATCTAGAACCACTATCACCTCATTTTCCTCCTACTATACCCCTTTTTCGTAGAGTAATTCCCCCCAAACAACCAAAACCCGTTGTTGCCTGCCCGTTTTTGCACGTAGTGACGAGGAGAAAGCAGAGACTAGGGGCTTGTGGTCCGTGCATAAAGTCACTTGGCGACCTTCGATCATATTCCTGAAGTGAAGCACAGCAAGATATGCAGCCGGGAGTTCCCTGTCATAAGTACAGTAGGCGCTGTGTCTAGAAGAATGCCATGGGCTGGGGAGAACCATCAAACATCTGGTGAAGCGCAGCACCAACTGCGAATTGGGAGCTGTCCGTCACCAAATGGTACGGAGAGTCATTAGGTAATGGGTGGCGTAACTTTACGGAGTTCACCAAGGCCTCCTATGTAGCATCAAATGCCTCCCGTGCAGCGTAATTTCAGACAAATCGGTGATCCTTAGGTTGAAGCTGTGCGAGTTCAGTTAGACGGGCGGTGTTCGCAGAAAAAGTAGGCATCATACGTCGGTAAAAACTTAACATGCCCAAATATCAACGAAGTTCTTTGAAATCAGTTGGTAAGGGCATCCTCGCTGATCTCGGAGACCTTCCTAGCTGAAGGGCATAGTCCTGCAGCTGAGACATGGTGGCCTAAGAAATCAATTGCTTCTTTCATGAACTCGTACTTTTCCCCAAAAAATACAAAGGTTGTTTTCTGCCAATATTTTGAAAACTTGGTCCAAATGCTCCACATGCTTGTCTACATTTTCGGAAAATATTAAAATATCGTCGACATACAGGAAAACTAACGCCAAGCTACGAAATAAATTGTTTATTTGGCGTTGGAAAGTGCAGCTAGCATTATTTAGACCAAACGGTAACCTTAAAAATTCCCAAAGCCCAAATGGAGTTGAGACAGCAGGCTCCTCAATGTCCGCTGGATTCATTGGAATCTGGTGGTAGGCTCCGACTAAATCCAGGCGGGAGAAAACTGTTGGCTATGAAGATGGTTAACCATATTCTGAATCCTTGGCAGGGGATATCGGTCCGGTTTGGTTATCGCGTTCGTTCAGGGGTCGAAAGTCACCCAAACCTCTATACTCGCCTGGGATATTCTTCTGCACCATATGAATGGGTGATGACCATAAAGATTTGGATGGCCGCACCACACCTTTTTTCAAGAGTCTCAAAAGTTGCTTTGACAATTTGTATTTTCTCCATTGAAAGTGGCCTTGGACGGGCGAAAGTTGGTGGGGCGCTACCCGTCTCAATGGTGTGAACAACGGAATTAGTCGGGGGTGAACTGATATAAACACTCTTCGGGTTATATATAGTTTCATATTTACGGAGAACTGTCCTGCAATTATGCAGAAGATGCAAGAGGTCATTAATGATTAACGAGATCACTGGTGCGCTTGACTGCTTTATTTTGGAAACTAGCCTAGCCTGGTTATTAATTAGGACACTAGGAGCACTGTCTACTAAGAGGTTAAAGTGAGCAAGAAAATATGCTCCTAATAATGGCGACGTAATATCTGCAACTACGAACGTCCATCTAAATGAACGTCACAGACTAGGGATGCCTATTTCTTCACACGAATTGCGCATCTGACATAATTGCACTATATTAAATGGAATTAAGGACACGCTCGCGCCAGTGTCTATCAGAAATTTACACTTCCTCTCATTAATTCGGGCAGTGACAGTGAGAAGAGTCGGCACGCCGGTTGTCGCATTTACAGCGGCCAGCCGATCTCGTTTTCCGAGGGGGTTTGGGAAGATGGTCTAGACGATTGGTGCATTTGAAGGTTCTCACCTCGCTTTGGCCATCTTTACCATGGTTTACAGTACTTGGCACTCGACCTAAAGTATAAGTGTGAACGGCACACCACTGGGTTTGATTATGATAGAAGGGTCGTAATCCTGATAATACACCTTTTGAATAATTATTACTATAACTACCATGCACAAACTTAGATTGATTACCACCAGAGTACGCACTGATGGGCACTGAACGCAAATTTTAAAATTGCACATTATTTACTGGATGGTTGACACTTAGAGCAGTTATATCTGGGAACGCACCACTATTACTTGTTTCACTATTATTTATATTAAAACACTGTGCCTTGTAAAACGGCATGAGTTCATCAGCTAGTTTCCCCAATTGGGCGAGAGATAAATCTTTTTGCGTGGCGATGATTGAGGCTATGTTTGTAGGTAAAGACTGGATGAACTTGTGTCTCACCAAGTCCTCCCCCACTCCAACTTGCAGAGCTGTCTTCCGTAGCTCTTCGAGATTTACCGAAGATCGTCCGGTCTGCGGAGAAAACGCGATTAACTTCTCGAAGAGCTCAGGTTTCGTCCTCTTAAAAAGTCGCACGATTTCTGTTCATAGGAGCAGGTAATTCTCCGACGATAGGACCACAGCTGGGAGACGATCCACCATCTCGAGAGGCAGCGCATCTAGAATATGGTAGAATTTCGTCTCTTCTCGATGTATCCTTGAGATGTGGAATTGCGCTTCCCCAATTTCGAACCATTCCGCGACTGCTGCTTCATTAAATACAAGAGGTCTGATGATGATTGCGTTCGCGAGTTCCACTTCTTAGTGTGGAAGAAAATGAGCAGCTTGTTGCCCGCTTTGTGAATCCATTTCTGTGTGTTCGAGCACGTTTCGTATGACGAAGAGGGTCACCAGTTATGTTTAGGGCTATTCAGACGGTATATTTCCCTTTTATGTAAAGTGCGAAAAGGGAAGCTCTTCTCGTGTAGCAGGCTGGGTTAAGGGATCAGGCGAGCTTCCTTAGGATAAAGGAAAATATTAAGCTGGATTCTTTATTCCGTCATAAATTGCGGGAACAGGTTTCAAAAAGGCGAACGGTGAGGATAGCTTCTTGCTTCCTGAATAATGACTGATAATACTATCTTAAACCACAAAATACAGCTATATAAATAGTCATTCTCTCTAGTCATAATTATACAAAATTCAACCAATCAGAATTAACAAGATTTTTAATGACAATCTTGTGTTTAATTTATTCATTCAGCTATAAAACAAATGTTAGGTTTTACACATAAGTGCTGCAAAATTTGACCAATCAACATCAAATAGATTTTAGAGAATGAATAACGCTCAAACCGTTTCGCAAATAAATACGGCTGAAATCCATTTCGAGCTTTTAAACTACATTTGTCGATTGGATTGTTCTCTTGCATACTCGTGTATCGGTATGGTCAAATATTTTTTTTAAATTTGGACTGGATTTCATTCGAATGAGGTTGATTGGATACCGCTTTGTTCTGCGTGACCGGATATTCCATCAGCAGTGATACGTTCGGAAGTGGCTATTTTCTCCTTGACTGGACTTGTTGTAGGCTAGTTGAGGGAAAGGGAGAAGGAATCCCTCCGCGCTGCCTGAAAGTAAAGTGGCCTTTTGTTCATTGGATATTTTCCACCTTCTCCACATACCACTCTTCCTTATTTTCATAACGGATACCTAAAACTACATACACATCCAGTTACACTCACTTATAGACTCGGGTCCCGCCAGATTCCCTCCCAAATTACGCTTTGGGGTGAAATGGCAGAGAGATGAGGGAGACACGGCGTATTGCCCTGAGGACCTTGCCATGCCGGCAAAAACTGGACAGGAGCAAGGTCTTCGAGAGAATTTACGGCGAGCTCAATATTTCCCTCGTGCGGCTAATTGATTTGCCAAATGGCTACGCGGCTATCTGTGCGAGGGAGGCGGACATCAAAGTGTTCTCCTCTCCACGTGCCTCAGACACCGCTATAAGTACGTACACATAGAAGTATGACCCGTCGATGTCTCAACACCTAGGTTGGAGGACACTCGATTGACCAAATCACGGAAGAGATTCTTCGGAATCATAAGTTGGCAAATGAAGCCGAAGTAATCAAATTTAAAGACTACACCAACGTTTTTAAAGTTGTCTTCACCGAAACCGCAATGGCGATTAAGGCAAAATAAAACGAACTTCTCCTCTTTAATGTCCGCATCTGCCCCGATCAAATTGAGCATGAGGAGTTCGTTGACCTACAAATGTGCTTCAGGTGCTACAGGTATAACGAACACACCACCTCCACTTGCCCCAACTCTACACTCCCAGTTCGTTCTGTGTACGCCGGCAAAGACCATTCCTGGCGTGAATGTAAAAGTTCGTTCCAGAAATGTCTCAATTGTGGTGGCCCACACAGAACCATGTCAATGACCTGCCCAATAAAGAAGGAGCAAATACAGAAAAAAAGGACAAAGGCCGAAAAGAGGAGGAAAGAAAGGCTAACGCTACCTACGCGAAGGTTGCCAAGGCAACGGTCGCAGAGAGTAGTGTTGCCTCTGCACCTACGTACTGACAAATCGAAAAGAAAAATCGACAAAAATAATGTGTTGCATATATTATGTACATATTACTAACTTGACCAAACCTGGCACCTTCGCGAAGGAACTGAACACCATGCTCGTGAATAATAGCATGGAAAAAATGTAGTTCCCGGAAACCCCTCCGTCAAACGAGGTTCATCGACTGAATTTTCAACCGCAAACCGAGAAGAGAGGCCAAAAAGCTCCGGAAACGAGTAATGCCCTTTTACGGGATCATCGAGTGCAAGCTATGGCTGCCCAGCAGAAGGCACAAACGGACTCTCAGACACACCCAACTACCCCAACATAAGCACAAGTCGAGCGGAAGGAAACTGCTGCTGTGAGGCCTAAGAAGGTGGAGCATTCGCCCCGCCCCAAAAAGGCCTCGCAGTCACGTCGACCGAGTAGGTCCTCGTCTTCAAAGAATCGGGCTCCAAGGTACATGCACTAATCAAGGATGTTAAACCTCATAGTATATGCTGCTGAAGGGAACCAGTTTACTGAGGACGCAGGCCCAGAAGATATTGTCGATGGCATTAGGGCCGGACAATACAAATGGGACTACGAGGCTGACATACCTGAAGATCTGGTAAAGCGACCTTGTCCAATTCTCAATCGATACTTATGTTGTTTTCGTAGACGCAGAGTTCCGTAATAAAAGATCTGGCAAGGGGAAGACTCCTCCCTCCTCCTCCCAAGGAGCAAAAGTGGACCGAGAATAAAACACTCCTCACCATAACATCTACGTTACATTGCGAGCGTAGTATCAAAAGCTAGCAAAAAAATTGAAGAAGACCTTACCCGAACGGTAACATCAACCCAATTTACAACTTTTCACGGAAATTTGACCTGCCGTAGCAACGAGTTTTACTAGTTACTACAAAGGCTTGAATGCCAACCAATTTCGACCCCCAAAACAGTACAGTACGAGACTAACATTACCAGAGCTACCCTTTGACCAGGGATCTAATTCTCCCTGCTATCGCGTACGATTTTTACTATACTGTCTACTTTTGCTGGAGATACCCTTCCACCAGGAAAAAATACCCCCTTCAAACTTATACTGAACTTACCTTTACTATATTTTCCAAAACCCTTTCATCACTATACTCTCTTACTTTTGCTCTACTAATCTATACTTTCTAACTTGTTATGTCCAATGTCCAATCCGAGCTTTTAAGCGCGCAATCAGAGTTCGGATACAGCTACGCTACCGAATGTGCATTCTCGGTAAAGGAGGTAAAGGTTTGGATGAGCGACCTCGATGGCGTGAACTCTTCCTTACGATGTCTTACAAGGAGAATAATAAAAGGAGCTCTAAGTAGCATCGACTCAACAATGTCGCTCCCTGTGACATACACGATTGTTGCCCCAAGAAAACGTCCATCACATTGGCCTTTTACCTCATTACCCGGCACAGGAGGTAACGGTTAAGAAAGCTACTTCACCGACCACGTATACTGGGAATTTCGTTCCTTCATTTACAAGAAACAAAATACTGCATACTTGGAAGTTTAACTTCCCATTTACAAAAGAGAGAGAATACTACAAACCCGGAAGTCTATCTTCTCATTTACGAGAGAGAATAATACATACCAGGAAGTCCACCTTCCGATTTACAAAAGAGAATAATACATACCGGGAAGTCTATCTTTCAATTTACAAAGGAGAATAATACCGGGAAATCTATCTTCCCATTTATAAGGTTCAATGTGTGAACCGTTTAAATTTTCACTCGAATGTTATACTTGGTTCGACCCCCACATACTATATGCTATACTTCTGGTGTGTACCTCAGCAATGAGCTGCTGATGGTATCAAACTCGCTTCGGTTCAATCAGAAGAAAAATCGCCGATTAGAATTTAGGAGGCACTTACAGTCAACCTGGTTTTCCTTTCTCTTTTTTTATTTCATTCTCTTTCTCTTCCTTCTTTGCTTTTTTTTGGACATTTTGGATTGGGGGTGGCTTCGTCCAACCCCCCCCCTGGCTACGCCACTGTCACTACAGAAACTATTAGAGCGAAAAAGTCAGCAGAAATTCGAAAACCGTTGCCTATTTGTCTTCGACTGGACTAATTTCGTTAACAGAAACTGTGTCCTAGGAAGAACAGTTTCGAGACACATAAGAGGCATTGATAAGTGCTGCACACGTATTCTTAGAGACTTGAAAAAGCCCGAGGAATGCTTGAAAGTTGTTCCTTAAAGGACGAAGATGCTATTAGTAACTCTTATATGAAGCAAGATAAGAAGGAAAGATCTCCTAGAATATGATGCATGAAATGGTGGGAAGTCTAAACTCTGTTGTGAAGACCATCTGGCATTTGAAGCATCTCGAAGGATACGAAGGAGTTGGTGATAGTAGTGGTTGGAATTTCACCGGGAAGAATAACTTATATGGTTGAAAGTTAAACCAACTCATAATGAAGTAAAATAAGAACAATCGAAGAGAAGAGTCAAATGGAATATGTACGGTAAAAAGTACCCGTCTGGAAGGTTAAAACTTCATGTAATTGCTCCCAGTCCCGAATCACCAGTTATAGAATTAGGTACATCATGTATTGGAGAAGCAATACCAGCATCTAGCATATATTAAAAATACTTAGGCATTTCATGAAACATCTAGGGTTATACGTTTAGGACGAGCGAAAATAGGTCCTCCTTTCGTTTCTATCTCGTGAATCACAGTGTTCAATCGGCATTTGCTTTCGAAGGAGGAAAGCAAAGAGCAGAAAACTCCTACAGAAAGTGTTGAAAATCTGCCTTGGCCAAAGTGATATTTGGATGAATTGTATTTGGGTATTGGAAGAATGTTTCAGCTTGAGTTGTATTTTGGAATACTGCAAACGAGTCGTCAACCAAACGCCTATAAAACAGAGAACGAAAGTCAGATGGAGAATCTCGAAACATTTTAAATTCCAGATGGATCATGAAAATATCTGCCGATAATCACATCCAAATATCACATATACAATGGAAACATAAACAAACTTAACATTACCATTTTTAGATCTTATTATTCGTAAGACCCAAGATTCCATTGTCACTACAGTTTTCCGAAAGCCTACGTTCACTGGATTGGGAATAAACTTTTTCAGTTCGTGTGACTTTAAGTATAAAATTTGAGCCATAAAAACTTTGTTATACCTTGGTTACCACTTACCATCTCTCTTCCACTTAAGACTCTATACATCATGAATTCCTAAAATTAAAAACATACTTTACTAATAATAGCTATCCGTCGTTATATATGATAAAATGATTCGAATATTTCTAAACAATATTTATTCACCCAAAGTAAATATACCTACTGTCTCAAAGCAGATTCATTATTTTAAATTTCCCGAAATGGGAACTAGAAATAAATTATACAAACGTAAATTCTCATTACTTGTTAAACAATATTTCTCTCAAATTGAATGTAAATTCGTATTTGTAAATGCTAAATCAATACGGCTTTTTTCCCCGAGTACCCGATAGTTTGCGCAGTGGTGTTGTCTACAAGTTTATTTGTCCAGGTTGTTCCTCGGCTTCATATATCGGCAGCACTGTGCGATCATTGGGGGCTCGTTATTCTTCGCATATGGAAATTAGCCATAGGACAGGGTGTGTTATTTCGAAAAAGGAACATTCGCCTATGAGAAACCACTTAATAAGTTGTAAAACGTCAATAACACTAGAAAACTTTAAAATCAGAGCCAGCAATAAATGTCCGACCACACTCAGGATCGCAGAATCGATATATATTAAATCTTTAAAACCAAATGTTAATTCAGATAATTCGTGAGTTCCTTTCATGTTTTGTAGAAACGACAACCTACCAAACCTTGCTCAATATTATTGTTCAAATATTCGTCAGTTGAAATATTTCACTGCTTAGTGTCAAAGTGTTATAGTTATCAAAACCTTTGTATATTTAAAGCGTTCAATTACTGCATACAGTGAATTAGGCATTTACCGTAATTTATATAGTTATGACAATCCATTCATGTAAGTAATCTAAAGCTATATTTCTCATTCTTGTTAATTTTGCTAATATATTGTCATATATTCCTAGGAAACAGAAGATGAGCGTATAAGCTCAAAACGTTGTTAATCTCAATAAATGCTTGGATTATTTTTTGTCATTGGCTTCACCTGGAAAATTATATATATATATATATATATATATATATATATATATATATATATATATATATATATATATATAATTAGGTAAAAGACCATGTTGTATGTAGGTTCTATTGAAATCCACAGCTGTGGCAGCGTTATTAATTTTAACTTGTATTTCCTTAATATTTCTTACAAGTTTTTAACGGGGTCTTCGAGGCGAGAAAAAACATCCGTGAATGACACTTTTTATTCCTAGACGTCTTTCGACCATGTTAGGTCATCTTCGGGGAATGAACAGAAATGGAATTATTCTTACGTCTTACGTCTTGGAAAGGGTAGAATTAAAAGTGTATAGTCATAGTATAGTGAATAGGGTTGTTAGGATAAAGTGGTGAAGAGGAATGAGTAAGAGTTAGAGTTAGTTGCTGGGTGACCAGCCATCTCTTTGGTTCTTATTTTTTTCTTTTTCTTTATTAGTCTTCTGTATTCCTAATGGGGCTCTCGCGCCTATGTAGTTTTTCAATATTTTGCATCTTTTGTTTTGTTTTTTTTGTTACGGATTTCCTTAATATGGTTTCTGCTTTCAGTCTGCAATCTCACCTTGCAGTGTATATTTGGGGCAGTTCTTCCCTCGAATCGGGTCTACCGCTTCTAAAGTTACCGCGGTGATTTTTTTGTGGTTATGCGAGATTTCAATCGCTCTTTTCTCGTCGTCGTTCATTATACGATCCAGTTTGCCCCACACCTTTACAGCTCTTCTGTGTAAGGGCACGTTCGTAGTTAGAAGTCCTATCTCGTTGTGAAGATCTCTTATTCTTTTACATTCTCTCCTTCTTGTGTTGGTGATTATATATACCGCTGAATTTTGCACTTTCTGAAGCTTCATTGCGCTTGTTTTCAAGAGACGGTTCATTGGGATAGCTGGGTAGAGCAACGTGGCTTTGCAGATGGCACTGTATATTTTCTTTAGATTTTTTCTCTTTAGGTTTCTGAGTTGGAAAAGTTTTACTAGATGTGTTTTTGCCTGATTGATTCTATCCGCAATGTGTTTACAATAGCCACTTCGG
Source organism: Ceratothoa steindachneri (assembly GCA_963969495.1). Lineage (NCBI taxonomy): Eukaryota > Metazoa > Arthropoda > Malacostraca > Isopoda > Cymothoidae > Ceratothoa > Ceratothoa steindachneri. The sequence goes on from OZ018323.1 coordinate 127,506,941, forward strand.
GTGATCTTTAGCCCGAGTACATTTCCTTCGGTTACATAGCAATATCTTTTCTCTTCAATCTCTACTCTTGAGGTCAAGCGCCTCCCTACTGGAATAATGGAAAACTTTTCTGGATTGATGCAAATTTTCCATTTTCGCTCAAATTCCTTAATATTGGCAACTTCGGACGCTGTGATTCTGGCCAAGGTTGGGGGATGTCTGTATGTGCTGTTCGCCACTATCGTAATGTCGTCGGCGAATTGGATATATGTTGTTGTATCGTGGACCGGCCTTGGTAAATCCAGTTTAGCACAGCGGCGAGCCGCGCGTGCCTTGGAGGCAGAAATAGGTAGGTCCGAGCTGGGAGGAGGATCCTCAAAACCTATGAGGAGATGAATGAGAGCCTCACTAGGTAAGAAACTAAGAAACAGTATTCAAATATTCTTACTATTGTATTATAAAATAACGATATATATAGTCAATAATCAATATTGTATTATAATTTTGGATTTATCGATTTATCGGTTATCACCTTATCGGGCAATAGATTTATCGCCAGTTATCGATTATCGGTTATCGCCGATAAGGTTATCGTTATCGATTTGTCGGTTATCATGATACATTTTTTCGTTATTGCGCCCACCTATGGTGTTGGGCTTATACATCCCCCTTGGGGGACACCTCGGAGGATTTTGAAGTACGCGTCATCCAAATCTGCTATTGAGATGAACGCCGACCTGTTTATTATATAGTCACAGAGGCATTTGTTTAGGGCGGAAGGTATCCCTAATGTCTTGATTTTATATTTCAGGCCTATTTTCCAAACTTTATCAAACGCCTTTTGGACGTCTCTGAGTACGATGTCTGTGTAATTTTTATCGTATTTGGCCTTTGCAAGTGATTCGACACGAATGGCCAGGGCCGTCTCGGTATTTCTGTTCTTTCTGAATCCGTGCTGATGGCTTGGAATCAGTTTTCTCTCTTCCAGGTGCTTGACTAATCTATCGTTTATGGCTCTCTCCATTAATTTTGCCACTGTCTCTAGTAGTGTGACTGGCTGGAAGTTTCCTGGGTTATTTGGTGGCTTACCAGGTTTTGGTAGAAATATAATCTTCCCCCTTTTTAGTACATCTGGGAAGTATCCTGCGCTTAGAGAGGCGATAAATACTGCTGCTATTTGTGACATTTGTGCTATTTGTGCTATTTGTGACTGGTGCGCGTATTAGTTTTTCTCTTGTTATCCCCGATGCCCCAGGTGCCTTCTGTTTAGTAGCCTTGAGCGTTATTTGAATTTATTGTAGGGCTATCGGCTCGATCCCTTGCTCTATTAGTAGTGTTGGTGAAGCAGCTATGTTGGGGACTATTTCTTGGCGGTTTTGCTCCAAGTCTCCTACCACTCTTGCTTCGTGGTCGCCGTCGAAAGCCTTGTTTTTGTTGGGGGAGATATCAAAAACCCTTCTCCAGTGCTCTCGGAACGCTTGTTCAATTTCTTGGGGCTCCTTTTCTTTTCCATCTCCGTTCTGAAGTTTGGTTTTTAGCCTCGGCTTTCTTTTTTCCCTGGCGATGTTAATTTCCTGCCATATTTTTGTAGGATTTAATTCATCGTCTATGGTTTCCACGAAAAGGCCCCACCTTCTGTTTCTTTCTATTTTTATTTCCTCTATTAGTTGGTCTTTCATGCGCCGCAGGTTTGCACGGTCGCCTCTCTGAAGGCCATATTGTTCGATTGAATCTGTTCTGTTTTTATATTCCCTTTCAAGATTTTCTATTTGGGCTGACCTGATTGGATGCGGTAAATTTATATACGTTGTAGTGGGAACATGTCTTTTATCTGACCTCACAAGCACATCCATGATGTCGTCAATCTCTTGGTCTATTTCTTCTAGTGAAGCCTCAGTTAGGTCTCTCTGGCCGTAATTGGAGAGCTCTTCCTCGTAGCTGGTCCAACCGGCCTGTCTATATGATTTCCTCGATGGGCACTTAACTTAAATGAGATCCATAAATAAAGTCATGACCACCATTTCGTGGTCGCTAGTTCATGGAGGGCCTTTCTCTATGTCGTAATTCAACTAACGGTTCGGGGTTGCCAAAAATATATCTGGTTTTGTAGCACTATTTTGGCCCAGATAAGTTGAAAATTCCGGTCCTAGACGATTTACTATCCCTCTTTCCAATAATTGGTCGAGGTTTCTTCCGGCTCTGTTGTAGTTCCGAGTGTAGCCGGAGGCTCTACTCCGGGCATTTAAGTCGCCCATGAAGACTGTTTGCTCTCTGTTGCCAAATATTTCTGCAAAGTTGTGGAGGGGCAAGAAATCTCTCCTTGGCGGTTGGTAGCCCGTTGCAACTATTAGATTGCCTGTTGTTGTTTTAATGATAATCGCTAGATATGCTTCGTCAAGGACTTTGAGCTTTTTGAAGCTTATATAATTTCGGATTGCCATAGCGACGTCGTCGTAATTGATGTCATTTGTGGTTTTTGTAATTACAGTGTAATTGAACATATCGATTTTATTTCTTTCTGTGGCGATGTTGATCTCATTTAGCAAAATGATATCCGTTCATCTTTTAAATATGCATTGCTCAGAGAGAATCTCTTCTCATTCCATCCAGCAGCGTTGTGGCATATTATTTTTAATTTTCTTGCGTGGGCCATTATTTATGTTTTCTTTCTTCCCGGTTTCCTCTTCTCTCTGCTTTATACGTTTCACGCTCGATGGGCGTTTTTGTCCTTCCACTTCTTTTTTTCTTGAATTCTTCTTTCTTTAGGGTATAGCGTAGTTACTGCGAGATTTCTAAGTTGCCTGCTGTTATCATTGTGAATACCTCACGTTCTGAATACGGGCCTTCGTATTCATATTTATAGAGTCCCTTTTTAATACCTTGTGCCAGATCTTCGTTGTTATCGGGGAAGGTCTTTTCCTCAGAGGCGTAAATCTTTAGGTTGAAGCTTTGATGTTCTTCATCTCTTTCTTTCACAAGTTTCGGGGAGGGAGCTGGGCTCGGTCCTTCTTGGGTTCGGTTTGCTGTGTTCGTTTCCTTATTGTTGTTGTTGCCTATAGCGACTTCCACCTCCATCTCCTCTTCTTGTATTTTTTGCGTAGTCTTCCTTAGTCTTGGGTCTCTATTCGTTGCCCTGTTAGTCTCTGTGGTTTCCTCTTGGCTAGGGGTCTTTTGCTGTTCTTGAGTCTTGTCTAAATTTGTTGGTTTATAAGGGATGCTCAGTATGTCCGCCGATGGTGGGTTATCAGGGAACCACATTTCGTCTAAACCGTTGTTTTTAACATTAGAATTAATTCCCTTGAATATGAACCCTGGTTTGCTACATTCAACACGTGTGCTTGTAGAATACAAGCTAGTATATTCAGAGACTTTCCTTGTTTAACTTTGATTACGTTTTTTACCGGTTGGATTTTTTCGGCTGTGACTTTAGCGACTTTAGCGAATGTAAGATTCTGCTTCTGCTTTTCTTCTTCTGCTCTAGTCCTCTCTCTTTTCTTCTTTTCAATTTGCTCACGCTTCATAGCCAGGGTACGATGGTTTCCATTGCAATTTAAACATTTTTTCATCTGAGAATTACATTCTCGCCACGTATGTTTTTTCTCGCTGCACTCAGAACACCATTTTATATCTTTTATCGGACAGTCCCTTGTGTTGTGCTTTTCAAGCGCGTAACAGTTGAAGCAAGTTTGTATACTGATAAATTCATCTGTTTTTATTTGATCGGGCGTGATTTTTAGATTAAACGCGAGAATGCCTGACTCCCTCGCCTTCATAGCTATATTTGTTTCGCGGAATATTACCTTGAATACGTGGGAATACTCCGTATTGTTTGCATGATTAATGAATTATATTACTTGTTTGACTTTTGCCCATGGTTGTGCTCTCTCTATCTCCTCTTTTATCTCGTCCGAGTTATGGTCTCCTATTTAGGGGGCAATTTAACGGCAGTATACAGTCTTCTGGGCCTCTATTTGCGGGCTCACTTTAGCCTCTAATCAAATCTTTGTTAATTCCTCCGTAGCTTTTTCCAAAAGGATTTTATCCACATCTCTATCGTTTTGGCAAATTGTGATGTAGGAATTAGTGTAGTCTAGTAGCCTAACTAGCACTACACCGAGTTCCTCGTAGATTATTCGGAATACGTTAGTCCTGTCAGGTTTTTGCGCACCCTTCTGGACGCGCAAAGGGACCCGTTTAGTGGTGTCCATCTTCTCACTAACTGGTTCTTTTCTTTTTCTTCATCGGCTAAAGAGAATGAAAAGAGAGGAGGTAGATATAGCTTGCTGTTATATCCATTTATTCTAATCGGCTTATTCAGCTGGCGAGTCGGTATTTCCTACCTACCTACCTATACCCTAGCCTTAATAGTGTTTGCTCCACCTGACTTGTGTCCGCTGCTCACACGGGATCTAACCCGTCCCGGGTTAAGCTTCGGCCTGTGCCGAGTTAGCCGCCCGGTTCAGATATGGCTCCTGCGCAAGTAGGTATCTAAGGAGACTTCAAGCTTTCCTACCCGACTCGCCCTAAAGAGGGTATATAGGAAAGTAGAATTGAGTCTTTGTGCAGAGTCCAGTAATTGTCTCTTCTGACAATTAAGGTCCCTTCTGTAACTTCTTTCTTGAGTGGGGAACGATGCAAAATCGATGAAACTCGCTTTACAAAGTTGAAGGTGTAGATTGCGTATAATTCTTCGTAAGTAAGAACAATTTACCCACTATCCGTCATAGAATTATTCAAAAATTGCTACATTATATATAGTATTTATACACGAATATAAAAAAGTATTAAAAAAAAATTGTCCAATCAAGGCGTGGGATTTTTTTAAGGGGCAACTAAACCCTACAAGAAACATAAAATTGGAAGGCTCAGATTGTCTGACTATTTGTCGCTCCGATCTAGTTATCTGGCAAAGGAGGGAAAGAAAAATGAGGTTTTTAAACTTCATTTTCCTTTGCCTCCTTTGCCACCAGGCTATATTTATTAAAATCTCAACCTCCCCCATTTAAGTCCCTACCCCAGAATGCAAGAGCTACGCTCGAGCCAACTGGGATACTTATAAACGACTCCTTGATAATTACAGCCCTGACCCCTTAATTAATGCCACTCTAGAAGAGATTTACGAGGAGTTAGATAAAATTAATGATAATTTATTAAAAGCCGATAAGGAAGCTATTCCCCGAGTTAAATATAAAACTCTTCCTGCCCCTTCTTGGACCCCTAGAATGAAATCCCTCGTGAGGGAATACGGGGAATGGATCAATGAAGTGAACCTCAATTGCCCGAACATCACTACGCACAGACGAACACGACAGATACGCGATGAATTAATGACTCTTATTAGGGACCAACAGAATGTACTTTGGAACAATTTGATAGACGGACTAAATATAGAAAACGACTCACGTACATTCTGGCAGACAGTAAAAAAGACTAAGAGGCGGACAGCCACAAAAGACCATAAAACTTAAATATGACAATACCGAAATTACGGACGCGGAAGAAATCGAAGAGGAATTCAGGCTTTTCTGAGCATCTATATTTAAGATATCCCCGGAAGAGAATGATGACTTTGATTTAGACTTTGAAGACGGAATAATAAACGACTTGAACGACCAGATACACAGAACCCATCCTCACCATTATGTATCGCAGGAAAGGAAAATGAAGGGACTCGGCGGTAGAATTACTGCCGAAGAACTCTCAAAAAGCATAAAATCCTTTCGTCAACGAGCACAGGGCGTATAGGACTGACAAGGGAGAATTTTATTCGAGGCTCTCCCCCCTCTCCTAACATCTTATTGGGGCTCATGAATATCATGAATAGGTACCTGAACGTGGGTTACTTCCCTGAGCACTGGAAGGTAGCAAAATTGATATTCATTCTCAAAGCCGGTAAGCCATCGCACAGTCCAGCTAACTTCAGGCCTATATCTCTCTTAGAATTTGCAGGGAAAGTCTTGGAGAAGATATTGGCCAACAGGGTTAATACGTTCCTCGAGGAAAATAATTCTCACAATAACCAACAACATGGCTTCCGAACGAAGCGAGGAGCGGACACGGCGCTAGCCGTGATCACCGAGAAGTTGGCAAAAGTAAAAGCTGAAAGACGTCACGCAAATCTGGTACTCCGTGACGTCAAAAAGGTCTTTGACAAAGTGGGGAGGAGAGGCCTGCAATACAAAATCTTACAACTGGGGCTCAATCCCATACTTGAAAGGATTCTATGCTACTACATAAGGGAGAGGAGAGAGTTTCTGAACAATATATACAATATTGCTCTACAATATAACACCATCGACCTTTCCCAACTTCTGATTGAAGGTTCCCTGTACATCCAATTTGCGGACGATAAAACAATGATCTGTACGACACCTTATCAGAATATGAATTACATGGCACAGAATACTGCGGTAGAAATCGAAAACATCAACTCTTTCAAGAGAAGATTTAAGATATCTACCAATGCCAAAAAGTTCCGTGTAATTCCACTATTCCGACGGACCCTCGCAGACATCCGTGTAGGGGGTGCACGCATCCCATATCGCACGGAGGGCACGGTTCTGGGACTCCGTATTACGACTCGTGGATATGGGAGTCATGTAGCTAAAACTGCATCGAATGCACGGAGGGACTTGGTGGAACTTTTCAAGTTCCTAAACCTGAGTATCTCCAACAAACTTAAGATCTATAATGCATACATTATATCAAAACTCCTGTATCCGCCGGTCCCTATAAACGCGATTCCGAAGAACCAAGTCCAAAACTTCAATAGGTCCAAAATAAGGCGGTCTATATCATAACAGGAACCCAAAGGAGAGAGCGGATAAGGCAGAGTGAGCTCCATGGTGAGCTGGGGATAACCCCCATAAACGTGGAGCTTCACCTGGGAGCAATTGAGATCTGAGACAAAGTAGACCGGCACCTTCCTCCCGAGTATATGCTCGAGCACATGGACTTTGATGACATTGGACGCGCAAAACCTCTTAAAAGCAGCAGACTACTCATTGACGATGACGTAGACCCAAGGTTCACTTAGATTTTTTCACAATACCAAACAGAAACAAAGCCATACAATATCATTTCACTAAATTAGCAAATTGCTAATTTTCTAAACTTCCCCCAAAATTTTAGCGCGATAAACGCGCCAAAAATTTAAAAAAAACAAACAAAAAGTACAAAATAATAAAAAAAAATCAAAATCTGGGTGTAAACAACCCAGAACCTAGATAAGAAGATACAAAGTCTTCACAAAAAGCAGTAGAGAGCAAAAAAACGCTGCTACAAAGGCTTGAATGCCTTATATATATATATATATATATATATATATATATATATATATATATATATATATATATATATATATATATATATATATATATATATATATATATATATACATATAGATATATATAGATATATATAGATATATATATATATATATATATATATATATATATATATATATATATATATATATATATATATATATATATATATATGATAGAACGGGTTGAGGCCGCGTTAATTTCAACCACTATCACATGTTATTTAAAACCACGATGCTACCCACGTGCATCTTCGCTTTGAAGCCTGGGGCCTTATCGCAGCCACCTGAGTCAATGTTTAAACAAGGAGGTTCATATTCCCCCGTCGCCCCATGCGCCGACTTCGCCAGATTGAGTTAGGCTTATGGGCAGATAAGGCATTGTTCCCAGGCTCGGCTGTGCATTCCCTCGAAGCTCCCACTCCATTGTCCCCCACGCCAAGGGGATGTCCTGACTATTTATATCGAAACTTAACCACTAAGATTCAGATTTGAGATCCAGATTTTCGTCGCGAAACATCACTACGACCCACTCTCACCTTGTGCGCCAAGGGACCTCGACCTCGAGATTCACCATCACTTGTCCAGAAGGAGGACAATATCCCTTGAGTGCCAAGGTTTGAGCCTTTCGTGACGCCAAGTCCACAAGGCTATCCCTGATGTTCAGAAAGAGAACAGCATTAGAACAGCCATTGTTCTTTTGAGCCCGTTGACAAGGAACGCCTCTCACCCCCCCCCCTGTTGTTCAGAAGAGAACAACGTAGAACAGCCATTGTTCTTTTGAGCCCGTTCGCCAAGAAATGGTTCTCACCATCCCTCCCTGTTGTTCAGAAGAGAACAACGTAGAACAGCCATTGTTCTTTTGAGCCCGTTCGCAAAGAAACGGTTCTCTCCCTTCCCCCTTGTTGTTCAGAAGAGAACAACATTAGAACAGCCATTGTTCTCGAGCCTATAGACAAGAGACGTTTCTCACCCCCACCCTCACCCCTTCCTGTTGTTCAGAAGAGAACAACGTAGAACAGCCATTGTTCTTCAAGCCGTTCGTCAAGAAACGGTTCTCATTCCCAAGACGCCACGTCAGGATCATTTAATTTCCCCCCCATCGTCTTCGGCTGGAACTCGCCAGCAGACCGAAAATTCCTTCACGTCGCCTTCCTGTGCACAACAAGTATAATTACGTAAGCCGAACGATACCTTTGAGTATTTAACCCTTTTGTCAACTCTATCCTGTGCTTTAAATGGTTTAGCGAACCATCACCTCCCTTTAACTTTATATTTGTTTTACCTTTTTAGATCTTTTAATCCTCGGATTAGCTCGATTCCCCACGACCCTTTCCATTCTCTGTTTATGTCAATATTTTCTGTTTTGTGTGTTGTTGATAGTTATTATTAATAAAACTCTATTTTATTAATGATAGCAATATTATTATCCTTGAGCTCAGTTCCACTTCTTAAGCATATCGAAGATACATAATATCGGCCAGCCTTGACATCCACGCACTCTAAAGATAATTAAAGAAGTTCCCTCAATGAATAGTTATATATGGTATATCGTCGAGAGTCCATTCTACGATATATATATATATATATATATATATATATATATATATATATATATATATATATTATGAAAATTAATGCAGTATCGCAAGAAAAGATGATGAATTAAACCACATTCTCCGAAGACAATTTAATTCAGAACAGTTTTGGTGTATCTCACACCCTTTTTCAACTGACACTGGATAGAAAATATAAGAAAAAAATGCATACAAGCATAACAGGTCGTGAAATATCCCCTCTTTTATCCCCAATCCCCTAATGTGGCTAATCGGGGGGGGGGGGTTAGGCCTAAACATATTGAAGGGCTGACATTTTTCTATTTTATTTATTTGCGATCTTATTACAGGATTAAAAGAAAATTGACCCTCAGATAGATTTAAATTAGGAACTGACGATATCAAGCTCGATTCTACGATTCTTCTCTTAACATAGTTAGCCGATTTAAATACCATTTTACTTCCATTGAAATCGATCGTATGATTCTTGTCTCTAACATGGCAAAATATTCCACTGCTTTCGATGCCCACTCTAATATCTCTTTTGTGTTCATACAATCTCTTGTCTAGATTTCTCCCCGTTTCCCCTATATAAACTTTATGGCAATCCTTGAATGGTATTGCATAAACTCCTATGTTAATATGTTCTTTGGGTTTCCTGGCAATCATCAATTGGGTTAAGGAATTATTATTTTTTAGGCTAGATTAATACCCGCTTTTCCAAATGTGTCCTTTAAACTATTTAATTTATTATTAAATGGCAATGTTATACATTTGTTGAAGTCATTAGTGCGGGAAGGCTTATTACCATAGAATGTTTTCCTAGCTGCAAAATGGACAGACGATATGAACCAATCGGGGTAATACAAATTAGAAAAAATGGTCCTGATAATGACAATTTCTTCATCTAAATAGGAAGGATGACATATTTTGTATGCTCTAAGGAAAAGGTTAGAAATTACCGATTTTTTAACAGTATTATCGTGAAACGAAAAATAATGTATATAGGCATTCGAGTGGGTTGGTTTCCTATACACGTCAAGTTTTAATTCATGGTGATCTTTATTAATGAGGACATCTAAAAAGGGTAATCTATTATCATATTCCCATTCATATTTAAATTTGATGGAGACATGCAGATTATTCAAATTATTAAAAAGGTATCAAAATCATGGCCATTAGGCCATACAGAAAATACATCGTCAATGTACCCTAACCATATAAAGTTAGGGGGAGAAATTGTGGGAAGGAGTTCAGTCTCAAAATATTCCATGAAGAGACATGCCAATATCGGATATAAACTATTTCCCATGCTAAGGCAAAATATTTGTCTATAAAACTCATTATTTACTCGAAACACATTGTCAGAGAGACATAATTCAACTAAATCGATAAATTTACTCGTAGAAATGGGAAGATCCAAATTAAGTCTAGGCATGGAAAACTTGTGAGCTTTGATGTAAACTCTTTGTTTACCAAAGTTCCGGTTGACCAAACCATGGGCCTTCTGCGGGAAATCATGCCTAGACTTAATTTGGATCTTCCCATTTCTACAGTGCACTATTTGCCTGTACGCGCAAGACTGGCGCCTCACTCTGTCGCGAACGTCTCTCACTGCATCCGCAACTGATCTCGACGGTGTATATGACGCCGAGTGACGCAAGTTATACCCTAAGCCATTTGGGTTTAAGGCTAGGAAACTCTTTCGAAAGCTCAGTGTAGTTATCGGGCGCTGGCACCTCTGGTTCTTGCCAGGATGCAATCATAGAAGATACAACCTTTGACTATTTGTCGCCGCACCTTTGCTCCCTGCCACGCTGGGTCCCTGCAAGTGTAGACGGATAGCTCCAAGTTTTAGTAAGGGGCTCGGCTTCCGCGCTGTATCTTTTTAAGTCAGCGGGGCTCTGCCAGGTGCTGAGTCTCTCTTCAGTGCTGAGCTGGTTGTTAACCATCACTCGGCACGTGAAATAACGCGGCCTGTGAGGACTGGGTGACCAGACCAGCGTCTCGCTCTTCCTCGCACCAACTACATGGCATGTATCAGGTCAGCCCTCCGGACTGCCTGGCAAAAAGATGGAAGACAGCCGATGGGAACTTAAAGTTACCTATTCCCATGAACCTACTCCTCAATGCCACGATGGCTTTAGGTCTCTTTCTGTCGTCTTCAAATTAAGCACACTAACGAGACGCACTTCCATTTGATGGAGCGCCCCGATGCACATTACTGTGACAACTACTTTGTCCTCCAGACTGTTCTACTCAATCTTTATTAATGTCCCAGTCTGGTTGATCTTCGCGCCCTTTATCTGAACCGGGACCGGGAGGAACAGGGTCGTTACCGCTTTCCCCTTCTACTTGGGACGGGTTCGTTCACACAGACTTGTGGACTATTTGACTTATTGAAAGAAGCTAAACTCATCTATTTTATTCCACTCTCTTTGGTGTTGATCGCAAGCTTCTCCCCCGTGTGGATCCCCACCCGACGTTGGAGGCTGCTTCCTTTTTCTTCTTCTTTCGTTTTGTTTCTTGTTTTTTTTTAGTTTTGTTGTTTGTTTTTTCTTTTACTTATTTGCTTTTTGTTTAGTGTTTATTTTTTTATCTGAATTCTAAACTACCTTAGTTCTAGACTGAATTTTTAATTACTGGGACTTATGCCCTTGGCGGAAGTCACCAGATGGGCACTATTGAAGAAAAAAACACATTGTTTAGTTAGAAGATGACAATTTGTGTGTTAGTAAATCTGGCCATTTCTTGTACTCTGCTTCATCGATTCGCTCGAGTTGTGACATAAAAGCCTCCGGTATTTTTTTCCCCCTGAACCAGTAACATCTAGTGAACGATACCAGTCATAATCCACCCGATGGATAGGAAAGATTCTTCTGCAGTACTGGAATTGTTATTAGAACCAGCTTCTCATTGCGTGATAATCACTACTCTTTCCGTTTGGAGAGCTCAATAAGAACCCAAATATCCCTTTTTGACTATTCTTCCCACATTTTCACGCAGAGTTGATTATAATGTATTGAAGCTTCGTCAAAGTTCCTTATTTAAAAATAAAATAAAATAAGAACTACGATATTGCATTCAGAACACATAAATATTTTATTTTGACCCTTTCTCTCACTCGTAACAAGATTTTTCTAGGAGAAATCTGATTGGAGCAAGAAAAATAGCGTTATGTCGAATCTCACAACCCTGAATGAATATTAAAGGGGAGGGCGCATTTAAAGGTTCCACCTGTTAGATACTTAGACATACGAATGTGTAGTTCCATGTGAGGTTCAGCATCCACCATGTTATGTAGAGAGGTAATGTAATGCGGGGGTTGGGGCAAAGGCCAACTCCCTTCATTGCATAAGAAAGAAAGAGATTCAGTGAGCAAAGGCATCCAAGACATCGAAATACCTTAAAATAAAGTATTGTAAATATTGAGAAAACTACTTAAAGAAAAAGTAAACGAAGACTCTGATTATTTTGACTCTGCTTATGTCTGCCCGAAGGGAGGGGAGGGGGGGGGAGACTGAACGTGACGAGGAAAGCTGTGAATATTTTTGAAGGGGGATCATGGCAGGCCATTTGGAGCCAGACAGAGACAGGTAGTAGATGCAAACTGAGTCCCGACCCCCAGAAGAGTGAATAGAGAGAGGGAAAGAGCGCGAATTAGGGAAAAAGAATGTGAGCGAAAAAGGGAGAACGACAAGAGAAAAGATAAAGAGAGAGAAAAGGAGAGAAAAAATTACAATGGAAAAGAAACTGAAAAAGTGACAACGAAAAAGAGAGAAAAAGAGACAATAAAAAAAGAGGCAATAAAGAAAGAGAATTAAAAGTCATTAAAAAAAGGAATGAAAAAGGAGAGAGAAAAGCGATAGAAAAGAGAAAGAAAGAAAGGAGAAACTTAAAAAAAGAGAATACAAGAGATAATGGAAGAGAGAGAGAGAGAGAGAGAGAGAGAGAGAGAGAGAGAGAGAGAGAGAGAGAGAGAGAGCAAGAGAGAAGAAGAGTGGAGAGGGAAGGGTAGAGGAAGGGTGAAATGTAGGGAGAGAGATAGGGGAGAGGGAACATGTGTGCATGTGTGTGTTACAAGGAATGTATGCATTTATAGACCTTACGATCCTTAACGAGAAGCAGCCTTTTGGGAGACCGACCTTAACCATTCTGATCTATATTCTTTTATATCGAGAGTAGAACAGAGTGGACAGTAAAGATGGAAAATGAAAGAATACCTAATCAAGTTAAATAAAGACTGCAACTAAGAATTTTTATTGTAAAAGCATAATTTGATACCGTCTTTTGAATTCAGATTTAATTCCTATAAGTTTCTAATAACTTTATCCAATGATTTTTCAATGATTCCACGTTATTACTAGAAACAGTTTCTCCGACAATTGTTCCAGACATTAAAACTACTTGTTTGAGAAAAAAAAATAGCCATTAAACTTTGTTCTAAATGGCTTAGGAACAAGTGTAGAATTTTTAATAATTTCAGACCAGATTGATTGGTCCACATTATCTATTTCTGTTAATATTTTAAAAAAACTTTAGAAATTGGCCTCTCATAGATCTAGTTTCTAAACCAAATAGGTTTAACCTTTCTAGACGCGTTTCATACTTGTAGTTTTTAGGAGATGGGATTAGTTTAATTTAAAATTATTGTCTCTTTTGTGAAACTGAACGGCCTTTTTAATTGTAAACCAGTATTTTTAAAGCCTACTTTTTCTACCTCTGTTCATTGATTGCTGCTAAGATTTAAGATCGCTTAACGCCATGGATTTGTTCTTTTGTTACTGTTATTATTCAGTTAAGAACTTATATTCACCTCTGGAATTAGTATTGTTATGTGCATTAATTTGCATTTTTCTAGATTTAATGGCAAATCCCATTGCAAGGACCAAGTAGCAACCTGATAAATATTATTTTGAAAATCTTTGATATCCTCTTTGATATCCAACTCACAGTCATCAGCTAATTTTTAAAAATTTGCACAGCAAACTAATAAGTGGTTCTCAACGGGGGTGTCATGACCCCCAAGGGAGCCATTAGCAATAATTTATGGGGACCATGGCGAGCTGTTAGAAATTATACATTTCTAAATAATGTTAGGAATCTGATTTTTAAAAAAGAATTGCATCACTCACTCTGTCCTGGGAGGAGAATTTTTTTCTTTTTAATTTCTTACATCGACAATAAGATTTTAACACTTATATAATTAATGCTACAGTTAAAGAAACAAATGGCACAATGGTCAATGGCAAAATTCCACCATCAAATGGTTGTTCATGTTTATTGATGGTTTTACAATTACTATGCTGTATTTGTTGTATATTTATTGTAAAGAAAATATGCTAATGAAAAAATTACCACAAATAAATATTGTTAATTTTCATCACTAACTCTATAATTTAAGAAAGGGAATTTTTTTTAGTATTTGAATAATAATTTCATCTTAGTTTGGTTATGACTTATGTTTTTTATCAAAGTTATTTCTAATAATTCTTTTATAATATCAAAAAACAAAATGGTGAAGTTCAGAAATAAATATAAGTATCGAAATTTTGTGAATTTTTTAAAACCTAAAGAATTACAAATGGTGAAGTTCAGGAAATTTATTCTTATATATCGTCTTCTATAACTCTATATTTTAGCAACGTGATATTGCGAAAGGATGGAAATTTAGTTTAGAGTTCCTTTTTTAAATGTTTATAATTAGCGAAGTTCAGATAATTTATAAAAAATTAACCAAGACTGCTTTTTTTAGATTTTAAATTTTAATCTTAGAGCGGAGCCATTGCCTGGTACTATACACAATTACTGGGGATGTTTAGCTGCATTTTGTGAAATACATTTAATACTCGGATGGACTAAATATTTTGATCACAACTTGGGACCAAATGGGTCAAACAGCACCCCACTCAATTTGCGGATAAAACATTAATTTTATGTAGAAATATAATATAAAAAACCTTTTTAATTTTAAAACAAACACTTTGGAACATATTAACATTGTATTGAATCAACAAACTATATACTTTAAGAAAATTAGGTTTGCGATAGACAGTCGAAATTCACCGTAAATTAACCTAAATTTTGCTGACATGTTAAAGTTGCATATGCTTAAAATCTCCACAAGACTTTATTAAAATAAATAAATAAGTTATACGTTTAATTGTATTAAAATCTACTACAACGTAATATAATTATTTATATCAACCACTTATTGCCTACACATGATTTTTCTTTATTTGTTGAATATTACGATGATACCATATTTATTGTATTTATAAACAATGACGTCATTTTAGGGAATTTTATTATTTGTGCTTTTTTATGCTAAAATTGGTGTGACTCACTATTCTCATTTCAAATGAAGCAGTGCTTGTCAAAGGAATGCTCTTATCACTTGTATCGCTCGACTTGTTTTTATTTTCCCTAGATTTTCCATGGCTACTAGTGCTACTAAGAAACGGAAGTACATTAACTAAGGATTTACATCAATTTTCTCTTATGGCATCGAGAAACCTCAGTGTGTATTGTGCTTCAAAGTGCTGGGAACGATTCTATGAGGCCTAGTAAGTTGAAGCATCATTTGCTGACCATCCATCCACAGATTCTTAGAGACACTCCGATTTCTTCAGACGCCAAAAAGGAGTTTGGGAAAACGGGCGAGAGTGGTGCTTTCAGACAACAGGCCTCAAGTGTAGTTGAGGCATCATACGAGGTTTCCTTAAAAATAGCAAAGAAAAATACCCACACAATTGGTAAAACCTTAATAAAGCCATAGCTTTAAAGATGGTCAAGTGTGTTCTTGGATGGCCAACAGAACGAAAAAGACCACAAATTTCTTTGTCAAACTATACAGAGAAGCGGAAAATTAATGAAATTTCAGGTGACATAAAGGAAAAAGTTATAAAGGAGACAAATCGTGTCCAAATAGAATGTTTGCAATACAGCTGTATTAGTCAACGGATGTAATTCATGTGCAGAGCTATTCGTGTTTGTTAGGTATGTTTTCTTGTGTAATGTTAATAAAGAATATGTTCTGTACGCACCTTGAGTTTTCTTTTTAAAAACCTTTGTAGATACATGGATTCGGAACATGACGTTCTTCTCTATTATTCCAAAGTGCGCTGGCTTTCCTGGGACAATGTTGTGAATCTAGTGTTGAATTTCGGTGCGGGGTTAAATTGTTCCTGGAAATGCAAGGGAAAGATGGTCTGTTGAATCACTTGTATGAGGTTTTGTGGTAGCCGCGTCTTGCATTCTTAGCAGATAAATTTGAGCAGGTAAATAGGTTGAATATCAAGATACAGAGCAAGGAAAGAAATGTGTTTCACATGATGGAAGGCATTCGTGCATTGCCTGATCACATTGGCTGCGTGCCTCATCTGCCGAATGAGTCTCGTGCGACACCACGGGTCATTGCCACCAAATCCCATAGTTACAAGGCTAGAATGGAGCACGCTAACACGCACACACACGTACGTTGCTTGGTTGAGCTTGCGCTCCAGGTTTTTATCTCTTCAGAAAGCAAAAGATGAAGAAAAGTGAGAGTGATCGGCATCTCTTTATTAGCCATGACGTCTTTCAATCCTTGCTCGGCTCATCTGCTGGGCAAATAGAGATTTTTTTCGTTTTAGAAAGATAGAATAAGAGGGGAGAAGAGTAATGAAGAGAAGGAAGGGCAAAAAAGTAAGGAAAAAGGAAGAAAGTAGTGTAGGGGTGCGAAGATGTATAAGAGAAAAAAACTTCCTTCCAAAAGCGAGAATATAAATAGCCCATTAAATTACCAAGTCAGAACGGACTTGGCAGTAGCGTGACGGTAGAGTGCTAGCCTCTGGATTCAAAGACCCGAGATCGATCCCAGACAGTCCACAATTTTTAAAGGAGAAGATCCCAGAAGAAAACGGAAAACACCTTATGGACAACTCAATAAATCGGCTCAAGAGAAAACCGATGTCAAGGAAAACGGAAAGAAAACGACTTCAAGGGCTAACTCGTCTCAACTCATCAAGAAGTCATCACGTCATAAAGAAGCAAAAAGAAATCATCACGTCATCAGGAAGGAATCATCACATCAAGATAAATGCAAGTTAATATGAAGATACATCAAGAAAGAATTACGAAGATCAAGAATTAACCAAGACACCTTAAAGAAGAAGAAATCTCAGCCTACAAGAATACTAAGAGTCAGATAAATGGAGTCAATGTTTGAAGGGGCATCTTCAGTCTATAAATAATACATAGATTAGAATATAGAAATCACAAGATGAAGTATGATATATAATAAATAAGAAAAGTCATAATAAATTACCCCCCCCCCCCATCCATAGTAGTAGAAATGAAAAATGCCCGATGAACGGGCCTTCTCCATTTCATGTTATTGGTGTCTCACTGCGTGATGTTTTTTATTTTAATTTGTCGATTTGGTTGTTTTGTTTGTCCCACTACCCGATCTTTTGATTAATTTGCAGTTTTATTATTTTTCCTTCTTTTTCGGGTGATATGTTTAGTTGTATTTTGGAACTGGCACTGGCGTTCTGGTGTTAGGGAGGTAGTTTTTGCACCTGCCTCCTTCTGTTTCTGGGTCAAGGGCAGCCAGAGTCTTCCTAGGGAGAATTGTCTTTAGCCTTGCCCAGGTGTCCGGGGCTCTGTTGTGTAGAAAGACTTTAATCGGATCTATGCCAATCTCTTCGCGGGGTCTTCATTAAGGCATGAAGTCTTGCCACCTGAAGTTGGTGATAAACCGGAGTCCTCGATTTTGCATCCGCTGTAGTTTTGACTTGTTATTTGTTGAAGCTGCATTGAGCGGTATAACAGGATACACCAATACAGATCTAACCTAACTGGTGTATAGTTTCTTCTTGTTGGCTCGGTTAGGGTTTCGGAATCGTTATAGCTTGTCCAGTTTCGTATTTGTCTGTCCGATCCTTGCGCCGATGTTTCTGCTCATACCCTCGCCGGCAAGTTGAACCCGAGGACGGTTACACTTGGCGAGTGCTCTATGTAAGTTGCGTCTAAATTGAGAGTAATGGTCCGATGTCTCTCGATTGCGGTTGCCGTGAACTTCGCGATGTTGACTGCATTTTCCAGCGTCTTTCAAACCTGGAGATTCTTTCGTCTTCTGCGGTTGTGGCTCTGGCCATCATCATTGAGGATTTTGTCTTTCGAACCACGATCTGGATGATTTCGTCCGCGTATTGGATGTTAAGTGCTCTCCTGTCTATAGGTTTAGGGATATACCTCAATAAATGGTTAAGAGAGCTGACCTGTTTGTCAAGTAGCTAGGGAGGATTTTTTAGAAAGGGGGTGTGAATCTCAGTCGCGAGATTTTGTATTTCAGGCAATCGATCTATACTTTATCAAAGGCCTTCTTTACATATCTGCAGACGACGTCGATTCAACACCCATTATACCGCCCTGTTGCTGGGTGTAGAAGCATGTGGGCTATGGCTCTCTCCGTGCCGCGATGCTTCCTAAATCCATTTTGTTCCTCGTTCAGCAGAGAGTGTTCCGATAAGTGTGTCGTTAGTCTGTTGTTAAGAATCTTCTCAAAAACCTTCCCAATGATCTCGAGCAATGAGATGAGCCTAAAGTTCATGACCTGGTTTGTTGGCTTCTTCAGGATGAAGATCATCTTCGAAGTCTTCAGACTGTCCTGGAAGTATCCCATTACCAGGGACGCATTAGGCAAGTTCAACAGTCTAGTCCGGAGTCCTTCTGGGGACTCTTTCAGGTGCTTGATGGTAATTTACCTGAAGCTTGGGGCTTTTGATCCGGAACGATGAGACAGCTTCCCACAATTATGCACTGAGGGTGTTTCCGTTTATAGGGGAATCGACCCTCTCCCCTCTCTCTCAGTTGAGACACGGAACGTTGACGGCAAAAACATCCGGACCAGGCACCTTGGGTCAATCTCGTAACCACAGCCCCTTGCCACTCGTCCCTATGAAAATCCGAACGGTTTAAACTGCAAGACCTCTTCTACGAGTGTATATTCAATTTCACGTCAAGTACGAAATTGGAGACGCTTTTCTCTCAAGCTCGAAGGGTCAGCTGGACCAGAGGGAAGACTTGCTGAAAAAACAGTTGTAGTAAGAACCCTCCTGCGGCCCGTCCACAAGCCTCCCCCCTCCTACCCCTACCCCAGTGGGGTGACGAGGTATAAATACCAAACACTTGGGAAAAACGAGGTAGAATCCGTGAGTCAACGAGGCTACGAAGTCCCCGGCAAGAGAGGCCGGGCTACCAAGCGGACTAAGAAGCAGCTCATCCTCGAGCTAATCCCTGGTTATCAAACCGAACTTTAAGGTAACTTTTTCAAGTTCAACTTATTCTCGTCAGAGAACCCCCCCCCCCTATCCTGGTGTAGCACAAAGCACCGTAATAGTCCTCACCCTTGAGAAATTACGAAACGAAGAAGAAGAAGCTTCTCCTCGAGCCCGTTCTCCGGTGGTCACACCGAACTCTAAGTTAACTTGGTTTAAGAACTAAGTTCTACTTACTCTCGTCAGAGAGACCCCTCCTATCCTGGTGCATCCTACAGCACAGGGATAGTCCTCGCACTTGAAGAAGACCCCCGTCCCTCGAGTACTCTCCTCGCCATTGAAGAACCCCCCCCCCCCACTATCCTGGTGTAGCACAAAGTACCGTGATAGTCCTCGACCTTGAGGACTTCCGAAATGAAGAAGAAAAAAGCTCCTCCTCGAGCCCGTTATCCGGTGGTCACACCGTACTCTAAGTTAACTTGGTTTAAGAACCAAGTTCAACTTACTCTCGTCAGAGAGACCCCGACTATCCTGGTGCATCCTAAAGCACCGTGATAGTTCTCGCCTTGAAGAAGCCTCCCCCGGATACCGTCTGCCACACTCGCCCAAAGTCCCTTGTGACTGCCAAGTCATCCTGTCCACCGCCAACAATCTGGTCGAGGCACGCGTCAAAGAGCCCACTGGATTTCGGAGGTGTCTGGGCTCATTGAGTTCAAGGTCAGACTCAAACCAGACGCCAGAGCAACCAAGGTATTTAAACTCCAGTAGAGACAATTAGTATATTTCTTTTATATTGAAGTGAGTAGCGAGTTAACCAACATTATAGGGTCAAGTTAAAAAGCCTTACTTAAAAACTTATTGAAGTCATTATTGTGTATTTAAATTCGCAGTATTTCTGTGGTTCATGTTTTTTTGTGTAGTAAATTGTTAAATTTAAAATATATGTTTATTTTTGGATAATTCATGTGCGTTTCACTAAATCCTAACGTGTTTGAGACCGGCTCTTCCTTAAAAAACAAAAATAGTATTCTTCGACGAAAGTATTCCTCGACACCGTTCTGTAAGTTATCGTGGAGACGAGTGAGATTCGCGGCTCTATAAAGATTGAATCTGTCCACCCTCCTTTCCATGTATTTGAGGACCTAATCCTCGAAGTCTGGGTCGAAGTCCTCCTCTTCTTCATCTGAGATTTTGAAGACGTTCTTTCAGACTTCGCGGAAAAGCCTTTCTTTCTCACAGGGGGTAGTCGCCGTGGTTCCGCCGTGCGAAAATGGAGTAGAGCAATGAGTTCTGGCAGTCCCATTGAGCCTGCGGATGACTGACCAAAGAGTCCTCGAATTCCTATTGACGTCTATTCTATCGATTAGGCGGTTCCACTTCTCCTTCAGGTTTTGAGACAGGGCGGTGTTGAGCTGTCTCCTGCGTTGCTGAACAAGATGGAAGTCCATAGGCCTTGTGTTATCCATGTCGAGGATGTGGTCATAGACTTCACTGAAACGATCGTGGAACACCACTATCTCTTGTGCAGGGGTGGTTGGCGGTAGCGTTTTGAGAAAGATTATCTGGATAGTTATTGCGTTTGCATTGGAGATGCGCTGTTGATAGCAGCCAGTTGGTAGTCAAGATTTTCTTCGGATGCGCCGTTCAGATCAGAGAGGTCCAATGGGAACGCTCTCCTGTATGCATCTCAGTCTGCCTTAGAGAAGTCTTTCCTGGATGCAGCGGGAACTAAGATAGGAACAGCTGCTACTGTGATGAGCATAGTAATGTGATCACTGGGCGTCAGAGGCCCAGGCTGGACTAGCTGGTGGAACGGGAAGTCGGAGTTCGTGAGAACTATATCCAGTTTGGTGGCTAACCCTTGGTACAGGAATGTAGGGAAATCAGGCCCAGTGCGTTCGGCGACGTCTGTTCTCAGCAGCAGGAGAAGGCCCCTGCTTCTAGCGTCCGCTCTCGTGTAGCCAGCTATTCTTTTCTTTGCATTCAGGTCCCTGGAGAAAAACAATGGGCACTATTTCTTGAATAGGATGTCCAAGTCGAGAATGGGCAGATAGGGATGGCAGGGAGGTTGGTATCTCGCGCTATTTCGGTGTCCCATAAAGAGCCCTTCAGGACTATCGACAGGAACGATTCTTCCAATGCATTCCCTGGTCTGAACTGCATATACTTCTTGAGTGATATCATTTCTCCGTCGAATCTATGTCCTGTAACGTTCTTTTGAAGAACGTTATACCCCCAAATTCTTTGTCTGTCATCATTCCTGATGCTGATTTCCGACAGCAGCAGAATGTCTGGGTCTAGTTCTCTGTAGATGTTGCATAGCTTATGCACCTGCCAACCCTGCACGTTACGTGCTAGAATAGTTGGTCTATTTCTAGCAACCATCTTGTTTCCTTCACTCGGCTAGTGGGCTTTTGGTAGTGTGGGAGGCTGTAGAGCCTGCCCGAGCGAGGTTTTTGTAGAGGGATGGTTCGTAGAGCTTGAATCAATCGTCGTACAGCTTGATCTTTTCTCGACAGAGGGTCTCTGGACCGACGATTCGTCTACGTTTGAGTTGTAGCACCATTTAAAATGGCTTCTACGGACTCCTAATGGCACCTCTTCTAAAGAGATTTTCCTTTTTTGGGTAGTGTGTGAATTTAGGGCGATGGTGAGGTTGATTTCATTAGCATCGCACTTGTACTTGATTGGTGGGGCGCGCTTAGGCTAACGTTATGTAGTTTCTTAGGTTCTTTTGTTGTCTTTAATTGTATAGTTTTGGACGTGGTGGCTCCATAAGGGGCTCAGCCATTTGCCATCCTGGCCGCCATGCTGACAGGACTCAGCACCCCGTCCGAACACAGCTTAGCCTTTCTCATTCCTTCAGACAGCCTGTATTTCTCCCCTACTTGCTCACTTTCTCTGGTCAGCCGCTAATTTCACAAGGTAGATGCTGACCTTCTTCTCAGCCAACCGTCCCTGATCGGGGCTGAAGGGGGAGGGGAAAATGTTGCATAACCCCTGAGCTCCAGGCTGTGGTAGTGGGTTTTTAACAAGCTTCTTCATTCCTACCCATACCTTCCTCACACCCCCTTTCCTTCTCACTTCACAGTCTATCTTTGTTTTTACGCCGTGTCCAAGGTGGAGCCGCCATGCCGACGAACTGCCAGGCCACCAGGCGGGAGGGATGGTCCTGAATGGCGGCACCTGGCTCTGCCAGGCTTGTAGGCAACCCTTGCAGGGCGGGCTAGTGCGAGGGGTGGTTAGCGTATGCATCCCGTGAAAAATTTACGGTCACCATACCCAATGATGAAGAAATAAAAAACCTCCCTTAAATTTCCGCTGTCACATCGTCGGAGTCGCCCTCGGGCAGCTCCACAGAAAAAATGAGGCTCCCCCACTTGTGCTTGCGCAGGGGACCTTCCAAATTTCTCTAACCGGAGAGGAGGCTTACTCCTCTCCTTCGCCTACGAGTGTAGGGGACTCCCCCTCATCCCCTTCTCTGGAGGTGCTTTCGGGCACATCGCACTTCCCAGCCGCAGTCCGCTCTTTTCTTTCCAAGGGGACTGCCAAGAAAGCCAGCAGGCAGCCCATAGCCGACCGCTCCCCATGGAAGCGGCTTGGTAGGGAAAATCACCTTAGTGAGGCAGAGGGAAGCCAGGCCCCTTCAGTCGCTTCCGTAAAAAGACATGCTGGCAAGAATATTGAGCTTTGCCGGGGTCAAGGCTTGTGCCTCCCCATAAGTGATTTGTGACAACGCTGCCAACGGGACTGCAATGTCATGTGGGGGGATGACCAACTGGAAGCCACCCTGAGATAGATATGGTCCTTAAGGCAACCCAGCCTCAGACGGTAGGGCCTTCCATAGGAGAGAATCCGGGCTCGGCGACAAGCACCAAACCCGAATCCACCCCTATGCAAGGTCCTCCTCAAACGGCCTGGGTTTCCAAGGCAGTACAAGAAGGGGAGGGATCTCCTCCGTCCAATGTCCCTGCGACTTCCAGGACCTTCTCCATCTCGGAGAAGGACCTGGCTAAGGCCGGTCCATCTGGCCTGGGGGCTCCTGCCGGCGAAAGGGAGAAGCGGGTTCATTCCCCGCCCTCCTCTTTTAAAAAGAAGAAAAAAAGAGTAAAAAGACTAAGGAGACTCGGGGCTTCTCTCTATCTGCAGGGGCTGCGGGGACAGATAGGTTTGCTGCCACTTTGGTAAGCGACCAAGCCAAGTTCGGCGCATCCATTCCCTATGCCCCCACCCCGGGTGCGGAGCCCCTGACTATGATTAAGACCAAAAGTGCGCAAGGCGGAGCCCCTGACTATGACTAAGACCAAAAGTGCGCAGGGCGGAGCCTCGATAACATCGGGGCCCCTCATACAGAGGTTACCTAGCGTTTTCGAGACCGCTGGCTCTAAACGCTTCCTTGTTATTCGCTCCACTGATGGCAGGATGTTGACCAAGGGCAACATGATCAATCAGAGGAGAGCATTAGCTAGTGTAATTGTTAGAGAGCCGAAGGTGAACCGTTTCTCGGACGGGAGCCTTCTGGCGAATGCGGCCGGTCCCTCCGAGCTGGCCGAGATAAGTGTTCTTCGGACACTAAATGGCTGACCGGTGAGTTGACGCCGCACTCTACCATGAACTTTGTGAAAGGAGTAGTTTATGCAAGGGAACTCGTTGACTACTCCATAGAAGACATCACCTTAGAGCTGGCCCACCATGGGGCGGTCAAGTTCGAACGTGTTATGAGAAAACAGGGAGGGGCCTCGAGACCTACCACTACACTCTTTGTCACGTTCGACTGTGACAAGCTCCCTGAGTTGGTGCGTGCCTGTTGATACCACCCCCGCGTGAACGAATTTATGCCACTGCCGCGGCGGTGCTATTACCATCACCGCTTCGACTATACGAATCGCTAAGGTAGACTTGCAAAGTCGGGGTCACCCAAAGTCTGTGTAAATTGCTCCAAGGCCGCACACGGTAAGTCCAAATCGTGTGTGGCCAAGTGTGTCAATTGCGGAGAGCCGTACCCCACTTCTTCGAAGCAATGTGGTGCATATCTCCTTGAGAAACAAATTCTGGCCGTTCAGGCCCAGGATCGACTCTCATTCCGCGAGGCTAAGGACTTGGTCCTGCGCGCCGGGCTCTGCCTGGAACGTCTTATACCGCAATAGTTAGAAAGAAACCCTTTGCTCCTGGCCCATCCAGACCAACGAGCACGGTTTTTTGCACGCCCATTCGGAGCCCTTCTGCTGGGTCTCCCCTGGAAAAGCTGGCATCACAAAGGGTTCACACCCAGGCCCTGCTAAAACCACGGCTCCCCCACTTTCCCCAGCGTGACCGTTTTCCGTAAGGCGAAATAGCCACGCACCTCCACCGAGTCGTTAGACTCACAGGAGGCAGCACCCCTGAAGTTGGTCGCCAGGCCATCTTCCGGGGTTCTTAAAGCTGTCCCCCGAAAGGAGGACAGCAACAAAGGAGCTTCGGCTCCTTTGCCCACGCCTAGTGATGGGCTTAGTGGCTCGGAGACGGTGGATCCTCGAAAAGAGGGAACCCCGCCTCCGAAGCCGCAACGCTTGCCTAAGGTTTCGATGCAGACGGAGGAAAAGACGCATGGTGAGCTCAACCTCCGTCAATAAGTCCTCGAAGGCGACAGTGCCTTCAGCGATTTTTCCCGGCCAAACACGCCGGGGTTCTGCCTCCGGGAAACCCACGGCAATTCCCGTGATGGTCTTCTGTTCGAAGAGGGCCCACGCGTCTCCTTCGAGCTGGACCTGGAGGGCATACTCCTTCAATGGAATTGCCGTGGACTCCGGGCCAACTGGGAAGAGCTGCGGAGGCTCGTCTCGTCCCGTTCCCCGTTAGCTATCTTTTTGCACGAGACCATGCTAGGCGCGTGTTCCCTGCCCGCTCTCCCGGGGTATAAGGGTCTTGCGACCCCACCACCGCGAGATGGCCGGGCTCGGGGATGCGCGGTTTACACCCGGCATGATGTCTCCGTTCTTCCTTTCTCTTTAGATACCTCCTTTCAGGCAGTGGCTGTGCATCTTCACCTGGATAGGAGGTATACTATCATTTCTGCCTACATTCCACTGTCAGCATGCTTCGACGCGGGGGACTTCCGCTGCGTCGTGGCACGGTTGCCGAGGACCTATCTCTTGCTTGGAGATCTGAACGGCAGACATCTTCTCTGGGGGGATTACTCAATAAATCCCAAGGAACAAGTCCTTGCCGATCTGATCGAAGAGCTTGAGATAGGTGTCCTAAATGTGGATGAGTTTACGCATCACTTCCCGAGAATCGCTTCATTTTCTTGCCTTGATCTACCTTTGTGCTCTTCGGATGTACAGCCTGATATTGATTAGGGGGTGGTCGATGACCTCCATGGTAGTGATCACTTTCCTATTCAAATATCATTTTCAGGGCAACTGCCGCCTGAGAGCCCACCTCGGTGGTGCTTGGCGCGGGCGCGGTAGCTTGCATTTCAAGAAATGACTCAATTCCCTATCTCACTCAAGGAGTTTAGGTCGGTAGATGAGGCTGTTGAGTTCTTCTCCGGCAACCTCATCGCCGCGGGCCTCACTGCTATTCTCAAAACGTTAGCCGTTTTGCACGCCGACTACTCCCGTGTTGGTCAGCCGAGTGTGAGACGGCCCTCAAACAGAAGCGTTATGCCTACATGCGCTATTACCGCCGCCCAAACGATTTCACTGTCGCTGAATTTCGTCGGGAAAGGGCTAGGTTCCAGTATACTTCGAAGCACGCCCGCCGCTCTTCTTGGCGTGCATACGTTTCTTCCCTTAACGGGAAGTTCCCTTTAGCGGTGGTGTGGAAGCGAGTCAAAAGGATTCGGGGCAAGTTCTCGCAGGACCACCCTCCCATTCTCCAGGAGAATGGGACCGCAATCTCGGACCACGCGTCTGTGGCGGAATCCTTCGCGACCGCTTTCTCAACATTCACTAGCCGGGATGCTGCTCCTCCAGCATTCAATGCACGTCGTGATATTACGGAAGGCCGCCAACTGGACTTTACCTCCAGAGGGGACCTTCCAAATTTCTCTAACCGGAGAGGATGCTTACTCCTCTCCTTCGCCTACGAGTGTAGGGGACTCCTCATTCTTCGTGCGCGGACACCGCTTATGGACCGGATGATGTGCCGTACGCCATGCTTCGACACCTGGGTTAGCAAGGCACGGCCTTTCTGTTAGATTTGTTCAACAGGATCTGGGTGGAGGGTCTCCTCCCAGATTTCTGGTGAATCGCTACTGTGCTCGCCTTTCGCAAACGGGGAGAGATCACTCTACTCCGGCCGGTTTCCGCCCAATCTCTCTAACCTCTTGCGTGTGTAAGTTGATGGAGAAATTGGTAAATGTTAGATTAGCCATTTTTCCTGGACAGCAGAGGCCATCTGTCTTCTTCACAGTGCGGCTTCCGCAAGTTCCACTCCACGTCAGATGCTCTGCTCCGACTGGAAAAAGCCGTCTGCCAGGCCTTCATTCGTAGACAACACTACGCCACGGTGTTTTTCGATCTGTAGAAGGCCTATGATACCGCATGGTGGTACAGTGTCGTAGAATGACTCCCGACGATATACCATATATCACTATTCGTTGAGGGAACTTCCTTAATTATCTTTAGAGTGCGTTAATGTCTGGCGGCCGATATTATGTATCTTCTATATGCTTAAGAAGTGGAACTGAGCTCAAGGATAATAATATTGCTATCATTAATAAAATAGAGTTTTATTAATAATAACTATTAACAACACAAGACGGAAAATATTGACATAAACAGAGAATGGAAAGCGTCGTGGAGACTCGGGCTAATCCGAGGATTTAAAGGATTTAAAAAGGTAAAACAAATATAGAGTTAAAGAGATGGGATGGTTCGATAAACCAGTTGAAGCACAGGATAGAATTGACAAAAGGGTTAAGTACTCAAAGGTGACGTTTGGCTTACGTAACTTTACACTCGTGTTGCAGTGGTAGGTGGCGCGAAGGAATTTTCGGTCCGCTGGCGAGTTCCAGCCGAAGGGGGGGAAATAAGATGATCCTGACGTGGCGTCTTGGGAATGAGAACCGTTCTCGATGAACGGCTTGAAGAACAATGGCTGTTCTATGTTGTTCTCTTCTGAACAAAAGGGGGGGTGAGAACCGTCTCTTGTCTACGGGCTGAAGAACAATTGCTGTTCTAATGTTGTTCTCCTCTGAACAACAAGGGGGAAGGGTGAGAACCGTTTCTTGTCAACGGGGCTCGAACGAACAATGGCTGTTCTAATGCTGTTCTCCTCTGAACAACAAGGGGGAAGCCTTTTGGAGTCGGCGTTGCAAAGTCTCGAACTTTGGCACTCAAGGGATTTTTGTCCTCCTTCTGGACAAGTGATGGTGAATCTCGAGGTCGAGGTCCCTTGGCGGACGAAGTGAGAGAGGGTCGTGGTGATGTTTCGCGACGAAAATCTGGATCTCCAATCTGATCTTAGTGGTAAAGTTTCCATATAAATAGCCAGGACATCTCCTTGGCGTGGGGGACAATGGAGTGGGAGCTTCGAGGGAACACACAGCCGAGCCGGAGAACAATGCCTTATCTGCCCATAAGCCTAACTCAATCTGGCGAGGTCGGCGTATGGGGGAGAACGGGGGGACGATAACCTCCTTGTTTAAACATTGACATCCGGTGGCTGTGATAAGGCGCCAAGCTTCGAAACGAAGATGCACGTGGGCCCATCGTGGTTTTAAATAATATGTGATAGAAGTTGAAATTAACGCAGCTTCAACTCGTTCTATCACACCCCTCCATTCTGGGGGAAGTTGTCACTTCGAAAAAAAAAGAGAGAAGGGACAACGATAGAGCTCCGTTGTGGGGAACTCGTTTTCTTGTACCAACCGTACCTTCCTGCACCTAACTAGTATTACCTCAATACATATGATTATTTTGATCTTTAGATTACAGGCGAAAATAACCTTTAATACAACTTAATCAAAGAAAAAAAAGGGCATGGAACAATGAAATGATATAAAATTAGTACATACGGGACAAAATAATTTATACGTAAATTAATGGGTACAAATATATATACATACAAAAAAAATAGACATTGAGCGTTACAAAATTCAGACATATACATTAATTAATTATATTACAAGAGAATCTTAATTTAAGTCGTACAAGACGGTATATACCTACATGGAGATACTAATCCTATGAATACACTTACTCTACGCTATTCGGTAACGCATTCCTACTGAGTGCGTCAGCGACCGGGTTATCGGAACCTTTTATATAATTTATTTTAAACTGATACTCTTGCAAGAGTAAACTCCAGCGCATAATGCGGCCGTTTGAGTGTCTCACATTCCTAATATAGGCTAACGGACGGTGGTCGGTTCCTATCTGAAATTCTTTACCAATCAAGTACATCTTGAATTTGTCTATGACCCAGATAATTGATAGAGTTTCCTTTTCTATAGTGGCATATCTCTTTTCGCGTGGTAATAATTGACGACTAGCATATGCAACTGGATGACTCGTGCCGTCATCCTCGTATTGAAGGAGTACACCTCCAATGCCCTCGTTGCTCACGTCGGTCTTAATCCCAAAGGATTTTTCCGGGTTAGGCAACTTTAAAATGGGGGCAGAAATGAACTTACTCTTGAGCTGATTAAAATGGGAAATAGTGACATCATTCCAACGTAGACGATCGGGGGAATTCATATTTAAAAGGGGGCTGAGGGGGGCCGAAATTGCAGCGAAATTCGGAACAAATCGCTGATAGTGAGAAGCTGATCCTAGGAACGATCTTAATTGCTTCTTTGTAATCGCGAGGGGCATGTCGGCGATTGCCTTAATCTTGTTCTCCATATAAATAGCCAGGACATCTCCTTGGCGTGGGGGACAATGGAGTGGGAGCTTCGAGGGAACGCACAGCCGAGCCGGAGAACAATGCCTTATCTGCCCATAAGCCTAACTCAATCTGGCGAGGTCGGCGTATGGGGGAGAACGGGGGGACGATAACCTCCTTGTTTAAACATTGACATCCGGTGGCTGTGATAAGGCGCCAAGCTTCGAAACGAAGATGCACGTGGGCCCATCGTAGTTTTAAATAATATGTGATAGAAGTTGAAATTAACGCAGCTTCAACTCGTTCTATCACATACAGTAATATGGAGACTCTACACATGATGGGTGCGAGGGGACGCTTGCCAATGTTTATATCTGAACTTTTGCGAGATCGTCAACTCCGCGTACGGGTGGAGGGAGCCCTCTCCGGCCCAATGGAGAACGAAGAGGGTTTCCCGCAGGGAAGTATCCTCAGTGTCACACTCTTTGCCCCGAGAATCAACGGCGTCACCTTGGTGCTGCAGGAAGATGTTCTCGCTACGCTCTACGTGGACGACCTTTCGATTTCTTATGGCGAAGCTCAGATGCCAACTGTGGAGCGTCGACTCCAACAGGCATTGAACCGCGTCTTTCGCTATGCCGAAGCGCACAGGTTTCGGTTTTCTTTGGCCAAGACTAAGGTGATGCACTTCTGCCGCCATCCACGGCTTCAACCCGACCCAGATTTGTTTCTTAATGGGGTGCGCCTGGCAGTGGTTGAATCGCACCGTTTCCTTGGTCTTCTATTTGCCCGCCACCTCATCTGGAAAACTCACATTTGCAACGTGAGGGTCAGCGCTTGGGGTGCTGATAGGGCTACTGCCTTACTTTTTAATCGATCCTTTGTTCGTTCGAAGCTCGACTACGGATGCGAGTTTTATACATCCGCAGCCGAGCGTGTATTGCAGAAGGTGGACTCGATCCACCACACTAGCCTTCGCCTGGCGACCAGTGCCTTCCACATTTCCCCCATTGAGAGCCTACTAGTCGATGCTGGGGAGATGCCACTAGCTCTACGTCGTGTACAGTGCATCATTCGCCTGTACGCGCGAGCCCGGCGCCTCCCTCAGTCGCCAGCAGCTCTCACTTCATCCGCAGTTGATTCCGACGGTGCCTATGCCGCCGAGAGACGCCAGTCATACCCTAAAACCTTTGGATTTAGGGCCAGGAAACTCTTTTGAGAGTTAGTTATAGCTCTCAGGCCGGTGGCACCCCTGGTTCTGCCCAGGACGCCACCCTGGAGGGTACCACATTTGGCTATTTGTCGCCACGCCTCTGCTCCTAAAGCTTGTACAGCGCCGGGAGTATTGCTTTTGACCTTTTTTGAGTACACCTCGTGTCACGCTGGAACCATGCCAGTGTATACAGATGGCTCCAAGTCTTAAGAGGGGGTCGGCTTCCACGCCGTATCCCCCCTGTTTGAATTTAGCGGGGCTCTGCCAGGCACTGCGTCTGTCTTCATGGCTGAGCTGGTGGCAATACACCACTCGGTACGGGAGATTAAGTGACGTGCCCGGTTCGGAGACTGGATATTGATCTATAGTGACTCACAAAGCGCACTGAGAACTTTGGGGCATTGGAATCTCCGCATCCCCTTGTTCACGATATCCGTGACGCAACGGTTTCTGCAAGCCGGGCGAATGTTGAGATTATCTTCTGCTGGGTTTCTGGATATGTACGAATTGCGGGGACTGAGTGCGCCGATAAGGGCGCAAAAGAGTCCGCTAGGACCAGGCGACCGGACCAGTGTTTCGCTCTTCCTCACACCGACTACATGGCAGGAATACGGGCAGCTCTTCAGTGCTTTGCAAAGAAGATGGAAGACGGTCCAGAGGAACTTAAATTGCGTGCCATTGCGCTGCGACTGTTCCCATTGACCTATCCCCCAATGCCGCGACAGCTTCCGGTGGCTTTCTGTCGTCTCCGAATCGGGCACACTCGTGTAACGCGTGGCCATTTGATGGAGCGCTCGCCTGCGCCCTATTGTAGCGACTGCGTCGTCCCCAGACTGTTCGGCACATTCTTGTCGAATGTCCCAGTCTGGGTGATTTTCGCGCACGTTACCTGTCCCAGTACCGGGATGGAGTGGCTCGCTACCGCCAGTCCCTTATACTCGGGACGAATTCTTTCACACCGACCTGTGGACTTTTAGACTTTTTGGAGGAGGCCGTCCTTCTCCCCGTTATTTAATATTCAAATATGGATCGCAGTCTTCGTCGGTGGGGGAGAGTGGGCCTTCCTTCGTCGATGGAGCTCGCTCTATATTTTTCAATTTGTTTGTTTTTCTTTTGCTATTTGTTTGTTTTTTGTTTTGTTTTTTTTTACTTGGCTTTTAATATAGCCTAGATTTAGTCTAACCTGAGTACGGCGACTTATGCCCTGGAAGGCAGTCGCCAGATGAGATAATAATAATAAAAAAATCTGGCTATTTTAACCACAACAAAAAAGCCCAAAGTATTTCTTTTGTCCTGGTGATGCAAATGACATCTCGAATTACTGCAGATCGTGCGAAATTGCCAGAACTCCACGGCAAAAGAACGCATCAAACCTGCTCCTCTTCTGAAGGGACCCAATATTTCTGAGCCCTTCTCCCGTGTGGCCCTCGACGAAGAGTTGGCTATCGAAGCTAACTACCCCGCCGATCCATTGAATGTAGTACAGGTCGTTTGTGTGCAGCAGGACAAAGATTATCTGCTCTTCACCTTGGCAGTGCGCTGCCGACTTACAACCTTTTGCCCTAGATATTGACGCGTGGCTGACGCCGGTTGAGAAAAGTCAACTGCAGCAGCCGCTGAGTCAGTTCGGGGGTGTGATTTCTGAAGTCCCGGGATGTGCCACACAGGTTGAGCACGACATCGCTATAACCACCTAAGAAGACAAAGTCCGAACCATCGTGGACATGCCTCTCCCCTGTAATAAGAAACAGTTAAGATCTTCCATGGGATCTGCTTCGTTTTATCAGCACTTCGTTCCCGACTTTGCGTCCCTCTCCGCCCCCTTATGCAACCTCCTGTAAAAGAAATCTCCCGACCGCATTATTTTAACTCCGAAAACCACTTTTCACTTCCACCATCTAAAAGGTAAATTGGCGCCCGCTCACATTCGTAAGATACCTAATTCTATTAAACCGTTCGGAATCCGCACTAATGCGAGCAACGAGGAATTGGTAATGTGGATACGATGGTGAAAGCCACCCAGTAGCGTACGGGAGTCGCCAACTTCTCCCACACGAAAAGAACTATGCCGTAATAGAGCGATAAGTGCTTGCCATTGTTTGGGGTGTGCAGAAATTCAAATTATACCTTGTAGGGAAAGAATTCATGATCGAGACGGATCACCGACCTCTTGCATATTTACGTAATGTTAGG
Source organism: Ceratothoa steindachneri (assembly GCA_963969495.1). Lineage (NCBI taxonomy): Eukaryota > Metazoa > Arthropoda > Malacostraca > Isopoda > Cymothoidae > Ceratothoa > Ceratothoa steindachneri. The sequence goes on from OZ018323.1 coordinate 127,539,278, forward strand.
GGGATAGCACATTTATTCATTAGTCACTTTTCAAATTCTTTCTTTCAAAATTCGCATTTTTTGGTTTTGTATATCATTTTATTGCAAATTTATGCATTTTTTATGGTATAATTATTTTTTTAGCAACATGACTAGAACATAGTGAAAATTAAGATAATGCAAAATTGTATACATTCGTGGAAAGTTTTCTTAGATATTTAAAGTTAATTTGTGAAAAACAAAACAAAACTACACCATTGATTTTTATATCATTTTATTTTTAATTTTATGCACTTTTATAGTATATATTTTGTTTTAGCAACATGACTAGAACATAGTGAGAACTCGGATAATGCAAAATTTTATACATTCGTGGAAATTCCCCGTAGATTTTTAAAGTTGATTAGTCAACAAAACGCAAAACTATAAAATGGGATTTTAAATATTTGCTAAAAAAGAACGGCGCCTGAGAAGAGGCTATATTTTTAGCATTAATCGAATATAGATTTAACTAAATTCCAGGGCATTCAGAACACCACTACTATTCACCTAACACCCCCTTTTCCAACTGAAAACAAAACCTATAGTTGACCTTGTCCGAAAAATATACGTTTTAGTTCATCATTAACACAAATTTACATGGAACTAAAGAAAACTGATTTCAAATGAATACTAAATCATATGTGCATCGTTTGCTCGTGAATTGAGATTTAATGTTTAATTTTTAGTAATTATATAGCCATTTATATGCTATCAGGTTTCAAGGGGAGGGGGTCTGAAAGAACCCCTTATATCTCAAAAACGGTGCCGTATGTTATTATGATTTGGGGAAAAATAAAAGGGCTTTTGGTGAGCTTTAATTTCATATATGATAATCTAACAAGTAAAAAGTTGAAAAAATAAATGTGTTATTCTCTTAAGAACAACAACGGAAGAATCATGCGTTGGAATTTACTTTTACATGAGTATCAGTATAAGATTGTGTATATAAAAGGGTCAAAAAATTGTCTAGCCGACAGCCTCAGCCGAATTTACTGGGTCCTACCCGAGCTAATTGTAAAAGAGTAGACATTTTCTTTTCTTTTTTTGTGTTGATTGATTCCTCGTATCGTATGTTGACAATAAGAAGACGCTCTTGTAAAAAAAATGTATGTCTTTGTACTGTAAATATACCTTTATTGCCCTAGTAACCTTTGGAACATATATTTCCGTTTTAGTTTTACGAGCCTATTTATTAATTTATATGTCTCTATGATGTTATTCTGTACCATGTATTTGTCATTGTTTTTTTTCTTTTCCTGTATAATTTTGGTCACTAATGAGCCGAGACGAGTGAGCCTCTGTCTGAGATTATCTTTATAGATCAAATTTTCCTTTTTCTTTTTTTGTAGCGGTACAATGAAATTCCTTGGAACTCGGATTAGTCATGCGCTGTAGCTATGTAAATCTGTATACACACAAGTCAGGTATTCTCTCATTAATTGTACCCTCGAAACCGGAAATTTGGAGCGCGCCTTTCCCAGTCTAACATTTATTTTGATGCCTATTTTCCCAAAAATTAAAAGGCGTCATATTTCGGAAGAGAGGAGATGTGATAGAATAGGTCACGGAGCCCCACGTGGACCCTAAAGACCCTCATAGCTATCAAACACTAGATCAAAGGACGAGAGAAACGGGCCTAAAAATCACGCGAAGAGGCCTTCGAAACGCAGTTGTATTTAGTTAGGGAGGTTTCACTCCCAAGCATTGAGGCAATCTTGCCTCTCGCCTAACATCTGGAAGCATGCGAGAGCGAGGAAGGACATCTGTTATCGCAAATTCCTGGCTGGAAGACGTCCATCCACCTGCCCTGTGTTTACCTTGGGAGAATCCCCTCCGTGGCCGGAGGCGATTTCACCCCATCGTCAGCCGGGTCAAGGCAGAACATGCTGGCAATCCCGCATGAAACACGTCTCTTCTTGATTTGGCTCCGTTTTCGTCTCCACGAGTGCAAAAGCAAGAAGTTCTTCCGTCGGAACTCCGCCCCAGTCAATTGGCGATTTGCCAGTCCAGACGTTCTCGGTGACCAGAAAAATACTCCATCGTCAAAGTATTCCGAGGTAAATCTCAACTTTCTGCAATTCTCCTCCTCGAATTGCCCCCTTCCCTTCGTCGTCCAAGCATTAACTTCTCCAAGGCGTCGACGCGTGTGGATCCCTTTAATCCGGTCATCCCATAGAGATTTATTCTTATTTCGGCTCCGCGAAGCCTTTGAAGACTCAATCCGAGTTTAGTCATTTACCTGCCTTAAGCTCATTAGCTTGTCCCTTTTACAAGACTATCGAGTCCGATAGTTTTGGATACTTCAATTTCATTTCATTTGTGTAAATATTTCTTTTTATCTTGTGTTATTCAATATTATTTTTTGCAATACTCATTTAAGTAATTTAAGTAACCCAGAAAAGCATTCAGCTATAACTAAGTAATCAACGGCCAATCTGCACTCGCTTTTTGTTATTTGCCTGCATACTCGGGGGAACGGTTTACCCCATCATTCCCACACAATATCTTACCGCATCATCTGGTAATGGAGCTGAGAACAGGTCACTTGAGCGTCCTTTCGCTCTATTCCTCACCACTCAGCTAGTCAAATCCCTCCATATATATAAATATATATATATATATATATATATATATATATATATATATATATATATATATATATATATATATATATATATATATATATATATATATATATATATATATATATATATATATATATAAACGAACGAACTATGCCACTGGACCCACCGCACGGGCCATCAAGGTCACGCCCCTGCCATCCACGGCTCCACCCTCACTTAGAATTGTTTTTCAATGGGGTACGCCTGGAAGTGGTTGAATCGTATCGTTTTCTTGGTCTTGCATTTGACTGACGACTCACCTGGGAGGCTCATATTTGCAGCCTTAGGGTCTCTTGTACCCGCGCTATGGATATTCATCGCTTGGTGGCGCTGATAGGGCTATTACCTTACTTTTTTATCGATTCTTTGTTCGTTAGAACCTCGAATACGGATGCGAGTTTTATGCATCCACAGCTGAGCGTATATTGCGGAAGGTGGACTCGATCCACCACACCAACCTTGGCCTGGCGACCGGTGCCTTCCGCATTTTCCCCATTGAGAGCCTACTAGTCGATGCTGGAAAGACGCCACCCGCTCTACGTCGTGTACAGTGCATCATTCGCCTGTACGCGCGAGCCCGGCGCCTCCCTCAGTCGCAAACAACTCTCACTGCATTCGCAGTTAATTTCGATGGTGCATATGCCGCCGAGAGACGCCAGTCATACCCTAAGACCTTTGGGTGTAGAGCCAGGAAACTCCTTCGAGAGCTAGGTATAGCTCTCGGGCCGGTGGCGCCTCTGGTTCTTCCCAGAACGCAACCCTGGAGGGTACCACAGTTGGCTATTTCTCGCCACGCCTCTGCTCCCAAATCTTGTACAGCACCGGGAGTATGCGTTCGACCTTTTTGGAGCACACCTCGTGTCACGCTGGAACCGTGCCAGTGTATACGGATGGCTCCAAGTACAGAGAGGGGATCGGCTTCCACGCCATATCCCCTCTGCTTAGAGTCAGCGGGGCTCTGCCAGGCACTGCGTCTGACTTCACGGCCGAGCTGGTGGCAATACAACACTCGGTACGGAAAACCGGATTGTGATCTATAGCGACTCACAAAGCGCCTGAGTGCTCTCGAGGCATTGGAATCTCCGCATTCCCTCGTTCGCGATATCCGTGACGCCACTGTTTTTGCAAGTCGGGCGGAGGTCGAGATTATCTTCTGCTGGGTTCCTGAACAGGTAGGAATTGGGGGGAATGACCGCGCCGATGAGGGCACCAAAGAGTCCACTAGGACTGGGCGACCGGACTAGTGTTTCGCTCTTCCTCACACCGACTACATGGCAGGAATACGGGCAGCTCTTCAGACTGCTTTGCAAAGAAGATGGGAGACGGTCGAAGGGAACTTAAAGTTGCGTGCCATTGCGCCGCGACTGTTCCCATGGACCTATCCTCCAATGCCGCGAAGGCTTCCGGTCACTTTCTGTCGTCTCCGAATTGGGCACACTTGCGTGACTAATCGCCATTTGGTGGAGCGTTCGCCTGCGCCATATTGTGACGACTGCGTCGTCCCCCAGACTGTTCGGCACATTCTTGTCGAATGTCCCAGTCTGAGTGATCTTCGTGCACGTTACCTGTTCCGGTACCGGGATGGGCGGGGTCGCTACCGCCTGTCCCCTATACTCAGGACGAGCGCGTGCACATTGACTGGTGGACTTGTAGACTTTTGGGGGGAGGCCGGCCTTCTTCCTTTTATTTTACTTGTTTTTTGCTCTTGCGTCGGCGGGAGGGACCTCCCGCCGACGCAAGAGCTTGCTTCATCCTTGTTACAATTTTCCCTTATTATTGTCGTTGTTATTGTTTTCATTCTTATTTTAAAGTAGCCTAGTGCTAGGCTGTCGTGAGTGCGGCGACTTATGCCCAAGTGGGTAATTGCTAAATAGGCTCTAAAAAAAAATCCGAATCCTTTGTACCAATCTCTAATGCTGTCGCTTGATCAACAGCTGAAGCTATTACTGTAAGAGTTTTGTTTTCTCGAAGTCTCGTTCTGATTTTTGATGATGAAAGCCCAGTGATAAAGGCATCTCGTATATTCTTGGTTCTATACGTTTCGGCATTCACAGCCTTGAAATAAATTGCAATCCAAACTGAGTGTCTGAAGAGCACGTATCAATCGATTCACCATCTGATTGTTTACGAGTCGCACCACGACCAAATTCGCAGGTTGAATAAAGGCTCATTTGAGAGCAGCAAGAGCATCGTCGAAAGTAAGTAATACATTCGGAAATTATCTCGAAATTTTGAGGAGAAACTGAATTTGCTAGGAACCCTAAATACGAATCGCTTGTACCTTCAATTGACGCTTTGTAACTTGAGAAGAGAAACAACTAGTGTTTAAATACACGTCCAGCTTCTGTTGCAGTTGGAAGAACTTCCAAACGATCGGGGCGAAGACCACGTTCCATTCTTCCTAGTGAGATAAATTAAAGTAGCCCAAAGGTCAAAGAAGATTCCAAACGTTGGTTATATTTGACTGAAATAAACAATTACAGAACATTAGTATACAAAGAAAATAATACATATAATAAACACATTCTCGTATTAGTGCGCACACAAAGAGGCACACACAAGCAGACAATGAATCAGTGGCGGTGATCTCTTTCTCTAGTGTGCAGTTTCCTATCTTGGACATGATAGCCCCGTAAGGAGCTCGACGATTTGCCATCCTGGCTGCCGTGCTGACGGAACACAGCACTCCGTCCGACCACAGCTTAGCCTCTTCTTCTTTCAGACAGCCTGTATTTCTCCCCTACTTCCTCACTTCCCAAGCAAACTCTCCAACAACTTTCTCTGGTCAGCCTCTAATTTCACAGGGTAGATGCTCACCTTCTTCTCAGCCAACCGTCCCGGGTCGGGGCTGAGGGGACAATGTTCCGTAACCCCTGAGCTCCGGTCTGGGGTGGTGGGTTTTTAACAACCTGCTTCATCCCCACCCATGCCTTCCTCACATCCCCTTTCCTTCTCACTTCACCATCTATATTTGTTTTTACGCCGGTCAAAGGTGGAACCGCCATGCCGACGGACTGCCAGGCCACCAGGCGGGAGGGATGGTCCTGAATGGCGGCACCTGGCTCTGCCAGACCTGTACGCACCCACTGCAGGGCGGGCTACTGCAAGGGGTGATGAGCGTATGCATCCCGTGAAAATTTTAGAGTCACCATGCCCAATGATGAAGAAATAAAAAATCTCCCCTTAATTTCCCCTGTTTCATCGTCGGAGCCGCCCTCAGGCAGCTTCCCCCAAAAGACCGACTGGCAAGAATATTGAACCTTGCCGGGGTCAAGGCCCGAGCCTCCCCATACATGACTTGTGACCACGCTGACAACGGGACCTGCGATGTCCTAGTGGGGGGGGGGGCAACTGGAAGCCCCCCTTGAGATGGACATGATGGTCCTTGAGGCAACCCAGCCTCAGACGGTTGGGAGGGATTTCCTCCAACCGGTGCCTCTGTGACTACCAGGACCTTTTCCATCTCGGAGAAGGACCTGGCTGAGGCCGGTGCATCTGGCCTGGGGGCTCCTGCTGGCGGAGGGGAGAAGCGGGTTCATTCCCTGCCTTCCTCTCCTAAAAAAAAATATAGGAAAAAGACTAACAAGACTCGAGGCTCCTCTCCATCCGCGGGGGCTGCGGGAACGGATGAGTCTGCTGCCAATTCGGTATGCGACCAAGCCAAGATCGACACATCTGGCCCCTCTGCTCTCCCGGGTGCTGAGACCCTGACTATGGCTAAGACCAAACGTGCGCAGGGCGGAGCCTCGATAATATCGGAGCCCCTCATTCAGAGGTTACCTGGCGTTTTCGAGCCACTGGCTTCGAACGCTCCCTCGTTATTCGCTCCACTGATGGCCTCATGTTGTCAAGGGGCAACATGATCCATTAGAGGCGAGCATTAACTAGTGTAATTGGTAGAGAGCCGAAGGTGACCCGTTTCTCGGAGGGGAGCCTTTTGGCGAATGCGGCGGATCTCCCTGAGGCGTCAAAGATAAGTGCTTTTCGGACACTTAATGGCACCCCGGTCAGTGTGACGCCGCACTCTACCATGGGGCGGTTAAGGTCGAACGTGTGATGACAAAACAGGGAGGGGCCTCGAGACCCACCACTACACTCTTCGTCATGTTCGACTGTGACAAGCTTTCGGAGACGGTGCGTGCCGGTTGGTACCGCTACCGCGTAAAGGCATTTATGCCACTGCCGCGGTGGTGCTATTACCATCACCGCTTCGGCCATAAGAATCGCTCATGTAGACTTGCTAAGTCAGGGTCACCCAAAGTATGTGTAAATTGCTCCAAGGCCGCACACGATAAGTCCAAATCGTGTGTGACCAAGTGTGTCAATTTCGGAGAGACGCACCCCGCTTTTTCAAGGCAATGTGGTGCATATCTCCTTGAGAAAGAAATCCTGGACGTTTAGGCCCAGGATCGACCCTCATTCCGCGAGGCTAAGGACTTGGTCTGTGCGCGCCCGGCTTTGCTTGGGAAGTCTTATGCCTCAATGGTTAGAAAGACACCCTCTGCTTCTGGCCCATCCAGGTCAACAAGCATGGTTGTTTCCGTGCCATTTCGGAGCCCTTTTGCGGGTTCTCCCCTGGAAAAGCTGGTCGCACAAAGGTTTCAAACTCAGCCCCCGCTAAAACCAGGGCTCCTCCCCCTTTCCCCAGCGTGACCGTTTTCGTAAGGCGAAACAGCTACGCGCCTGCACCGAGTCGTTAGACTCACAGGAGGCAACACCCCTGAAGTTGATCGCCCTGCCATCTTTTAGGGTTCCTAACAAAGGAGCTTCGGCTCCTTCGCCCACGTCTAGTGGTGGGCTGAGTGCCTCGGTGACAGTGGATCTACGAAAGAGGGCCCCTCGCCTAAGGTTTCGAGGCGGACGGAGGAAAAGACTCATGGCGAGCTCAACCTTCCCTAATAAGTCCTCGAAGGCGACAGTGCCTTCAGCGCTTTGTCCGGCCAACAGTTCCCAGGGTTCTGCTTCCGGAAAGCGTACGGCCATTCCTGTGAGGGTCTTCTGTTCCAAGAGGGCCCTCGCTTCTTCGCCGAGTTAGGCATGGAGGGCATATTTCTTCAATGGAATTGCCGTGAACTCCGACCAACTGGGAGGAGCTGCGGAGGCTCTTCTCGTCCTGTTCCCCGTTAGCTATTTTTCTAAGGGAGACCATGCTAGGCGCGTGCCAGCTGCCTGCCCTCCCGGGGTATAAGGGTTTCTGGACCCCACCACCACGAGATGAGGGCCGGGCTGGGGGATGGGCAGTTTACACCTGGCATGATGTCTCCGTTCTTCCTTTCTCTTTAGATACCTTCTTTCAGGCAGTGGCTGTGCATCTTCACCTGAATAGGAGGTATACTATCATTTATGCGTACATTCCACTGTCAGCTGAATTCGACGCGGGAGACTTCCACCGCGTTGTGGCACGGTTGCCGAGTCCCTTTCTCTTGTTTGGAGATCTGAAAAGCAGACATCCTCTCTGGGGGTATTACTCAATAAATCCCAAGGAACAAGTCCTTGCCGATCTGATCGAAGAGCTTGAGATAGGTGTCCTAAATGTGGATGAGTTTACGCATCACTGCCCGAGAACCGCTTCATTTTCTTGCCTTGACCTATCTTTGTGCTCTCTGGATGCACAGCCTGATTTTGATTGGGGGGTGGTCGATGACCTCCATGGTAGTGATCACTTTGCCATTCAAATATTATTTTCAGGGCAACTGCCGCCTGAGAGCCCACCTCAGTGGTGATAGGCGCGGGTGCGGTAGCCTGCATTTCTGGAAATGACTGAATTCTCTATCTCAGCAGAGGAGTTTAGGTCGGTAGATGAGGCTGTTGAGTTCCTCCCCGGTAAACTCATCGGCGCGGGCCTGACTACTATTCCCAGAACGTCTGGCTGTTTTGCACGCCGACCACTCCAGTGTTAGTTGGCCGAGTTTGAGACAGCCTTCAAATAGAAGCGCTATGCCTACATGCGATATAAGCGCCGCCCGAACGATTTCACTGTCGCTGAATTTCGTCGGGCTAGGGCTAGGTTCCGGTATATTTCGAAGCACGCCCGCCGCCTTCTTGGCGGGCATACGTGTCTTCACTTAACGGGAAGCCCCCTTTAGCTGAGGTGTGGAAGCGAGTCAAAAGGATTCGGGGCAAGTTCTCGCAGGACCTCCCTCCCGTTCTCCAGGAGAATGGGACCGCAATCTCGGACCCCGCGTCCGTGGCGGAATCCTTAGCGACCGCTTTTTCCGCATTCTCTAGCCGGGATGCTGCTCCGCCAGCATTCAATGCCAAGGTTTGGGCGAGCCGGGCAGATGTCGAGATTATCTTCTGCTGGGTTCCTTGGTATGTAGGAGTTGCGGAGAATGAGGGCTCCAAAGAGTCAGCGTTTCGCCCTTCCTCACACCGACTACATGGTAGGAATACGGGCACCTCTTCGGTCTGTTTCGCAAAGCAAATTGGAGACGGTCGAAGCGGACTTAAACTTACGTGCCATTGCGCGTCAACTGTTCCCATGGACCTACCCCCAAATGCCGCGAAGGCTTCAGGTTGCTTTCTGTTGTCTCCGAATTAGACACACTCTTGTGACGCATCGCTACTTGATGGAGCGCTCGCCTGCGCCCTATTGCGACGACTGCTTCGTCCCCCAGACTGTTCGGCACATTCTTGTTGAATGTCCTAGTCTGGGTGATCTTCGCGCACGTTACCAGTCCCGGTACCGGGATGGGCGGGGTCGCTACCGCATGTCCCTTTTACTCATAACGATTCGTGCTCATTGACTGGTGAACTGTAGACTTTTGGGGGAAGGTCGGCCTTCTCCCTTTTATTTAACTAGGTTTTTTGTTTTGTTTTTTGTTATGGTTGTTTTCTTTGTAGGTCACACGCTCCTGCGCCGGGGGGAGGGGGACCTCCCTCCGACGCCGGAGCTTGCTTCCTAATTGTCGTCATCTTCCCTTTTTATCTTTGTTTTTTTTAAATATTTTGAAAATAAGGAGGCTAGAGCTAGGCTGTGTGATTGAAGCGACTTATGCCCATGTTGGCAGGGTAAATATGTAGATTAGCGACTCGGCCGAAAAAGTGTTTTTTTGGTATATATTTTTGTTCACCCCTACCGGAATATTCATGCGCGTTTGAGTCGTCTGACGTCAGACCCCACTTCTACCCCCATTATAATTCGCAAAACTATTAAAGGCGCTGACATGATTTGGTTAAATCATTGAAATCTGTAAACGTTAGCACATTAGTCTATAAACAATTAGGATTATATACTGGGGGCTGTGCCCCCTAGACCCCCCCCCAGTTTAATGAAACTCAGGATCATCGTAGTGTGGTCTTCCCATTGTGTTTACCCCCCACACGAGCCGTCCCCTTAAATGTACTCCAAAAACGTGAATCATTTTGGAACACGGACAAAATAGTACATCCCATCGTTCGAGTCGCCAATCTACATATTTACCGTTGGCAGTCGCCAGATAGCCTCCTAAAAAAAAAAAAAAATCGGACATGTTATGTTAGCATGCGCACAAGAGCCAAAACACCGCGTCGCTGGGACTGTGAAGCGCACACTTCTATATTAGAATTTTTGTATTTTTTCATAAACTAGGGGACATTAAGCTTACGGATTATATACTGTAGAAGTATAAAGTAAGAATTAAAGCAAAACGGACTCATTATATTGATTGTTATCGATAATATCGAGTGGAAATAGATAGTGCTGCAGTTCGGGAGTGCCTATACACGATCGCCACTGCATACACTCTCACATATGCACACGCACAAATATAGGCACATGTACATTTCACAAACAAAGAATTATTAATGTCAATATTTATAAGTGCCATAATGCTGGTTTCACAAACCTAGGAGTCCAATTAGTAGAGGAACTGCAAGATCTTCCTTTTCATATATTATCGCCAGTCATATAGTAATAAATCTATTTCATACTTTTATTTAATATTTGAACATAATAAAGAGAGAAACACAGGTTAGTTATTAACTTAACCCTAAACTAAATTATAACAATATATATATATATATATATATATATATATATATATATATATATATATATATATATATATATATATATATATATATATGAACACAATTTGGAAGGATACAGGTTTATATGTTTTGTCTTGTAGACAATTATACTTTACTTTTTATCTATAGCCCCCTTTCACGTCCCACCACCACCGTTTCTTACGGGGTGATGGCAGACACCGGATGCCAGTCATGCCTGGCTGGGACAACCCTTTTACCCAGACTAGGCACCGCCGAGCACCTATCGGAACACACCCGCCCACTCTCGTTGGCCACCACTGTCCTTCGGAGATTATGTCCGAATCCAGAACCAAATTGGGCCTAACCCTACTAGATGGGACAAAACCGGCATTGTGGTGGAAGTGCGCCAGTTTGACCAGTACGTGGTTCGAGTGGATGACTCAGGACGAGTCACACTAAGTAACAGGAAATTGCTCCGGAAGTACCTCCCAATCGTACACCGGTCGCTACTAATCATGGCCCATGGTCCCACTACGACCCTGATACCAACAACTCTTCCAAACCAGCATGATGGAGCCTCTCAAGGCTGTACCACAAACGCCTATACCGGAGCGCCCCATCACCACACCCAGGAACCTAAGCACTTGACCTACCCTGACAGCCACCCCAACCAGATCCACAATCCCAACGATGACAACTCCATTGACCCCTGATAACCAACGACACAACGCCGGGAGTTACGCCCCAAGAGCCCTCCGCGCGTTACTGCCACACAACGTCCTTGGTCTTAAGGAGAAACCTGGCCCACAGATGACTGATCCCCGACTCGACAATCACTCCGTCAGACGCTCTGCCCGATTGGTCAAAACCGGCACGAAACCTGTCTCTTTACAACCACACGGAATATTTTCAGTCTTCGTCATTTCCCTCCAAAGACATGGTGAGTACGTAGAGGAACACAATTTAGAAGGATTCAACTTCATTTAATTCGTCTCGTACACATGTATACTTTACTTTGTATCACTACCTTACTTTGTATCTCTGTATTTCAGACATGGCAAGGACATCTTTTGTTATTGCTTAATTTCCATAAAATCCTGAAGAGAGCAAAGTGTTTCTGTACTCATCTAATATATATATATATATATATATATATATATATATATATATATATATATATATATATATATATATATATATATATATATTTATATATATAAACTGTGTATCACGCTTTATTGCAGGTCAAATTTTTAGCTATTTTGAATATTAAACATTGTACAAACGTGAAACTTAGTCCACTGAAATATCCTAGGTAGTTACTACGCAGTTAACATTTCAATCGTATTGATAAGATACATACAAAGTTACGTTGAGTTATGTATTTTGATGTGCTTTCAACTGTGTGACGCTTTACTGCAGGTGTACGAAAATACCAATTCAGGGTAATGAAACAAAGTATTATTGCAATAATGAAACACGTTACAAAAGAATAGAGGCAAAAGATATGAAACAAACATGTCGTGGAATGGTCGAAGTTGGTTTAAGATTCGACCAAACCGTTTCGTGTCCCGGAAATAGATAAGAATTCAGTGAGGGATGGGGGGGCTGTTAAAAACAAATAATTTTGAGTGCAAGTTGGCCAAAGATTAACAGGTAGCTGGTACTCGTTTAGGGTTGCAATAAAATGACGATAAAAAAATATATCTTTACTAATAAATAAATATAATTGAAATATATACAGAGTTTAGAGGGAATGATCGTACACGCGAAATTAAATGATGTCAGTACGGGACACAAGAGGGATAAATATCGGATTAGTGGTCGGGTTCAGGTCGGTGATTAAAAAGGGGGATTTTAATCCGGGGCTCACACACGAAGGATGGGACGATTTTGGTAGACGAGATTATAGAATAATATGTAGGCGTCAACTATTGCAACTGCTTACGTGTTCTTTAAAGGGAAGGGCCAGTCGGGATACGATGAGCTGGGTTACCTCACGGAGCGGATGAGGGACTATGGCAGAGTTCACTGATGTCCATTTAGACTTTGTCCTCGTATCGAAATCGCCGGTGTCTCTGATAGTGACGGGTGAGTGTGTCATTTGATCATACGCGGTGTTAGGCGGGATGGTTCAGAAGTTCTACACGCTAAACCGAGTCGGGGAATTATAGACGCTCCGTTGGTGGCTGGGATTGCCTGGTGGGCGAGCCTCCACGACTCGTGCGATCTTTGGGGGATGGAGCGACTCCTTCGGGGGAAGATATAAAGTTGACGTAGAATGTTCGAAGAAGCTTCGATCTATGCCGGAGTGCGAAAGGCTGGCTGACAAGACATGGGAAACGAGGAAAATGTGTCCCTAATTAAATGAAACTGGGGTGCATTAAAACGACGTGGACCCCACCCTCGTCATAAATCAGCCTCGCTTCCAACGCTCCATGCGGTGATCTCGAGACCACGTGGGTACAGAAGGGCACGAGGTCGCCCTACGACCTTATTCTCCTACAAAACACAATTAAATTGTTGGTGCTGTACTTTATTTGTCTACGTAACTTCCTTGTTTTGAAATGACATCAAACAGTCTTTTGTCCACAAAGCTGTTAGCCGACTTAGCTGGGAAGAAGTTATAGTACCACCAACTGTTTTGATCTTTTCCGACAGGGCATCCTTCGATGAAAACTGGATACCTCCTTCATACACTTTCCTCTTCATGATCGACCAGAACTGTTCGATAGGGTTTAAGTCAGGAGAACAGAGAGGCCAGGTCATAGGTGATTCCCAAGTTGCGAGGTATGAAATTGTAGCCTTGGCTGAATGCAAATGAGCATTATCATGCATAAAAACTAATCGCCGTCGACGTGAGTTGCAAATCATATAACCATGCGCAAAATGCTCCTCCAGAAACGCGGTGTAGGAGTTGCTGGTGAGTTTGACACCTTCTGGAACTCGAAAGGGCCCGACAAGTTCATTTACTATGATTTCTGCCTAAAACATGACACCACCACCTCCTTGTTGACGCCGAGTGCGATGCGAGCGAGTGGCTCCAAGATGTACCCAAACTTTGGCCTATCCAGAGTCGTTCTGGCGTCATCCGTGAAGAGGACATCTTGGAAATTGATCTTCATGTACTTCCGTGCCCAATCAATGCGTTTATCTTTGTGATTCTTGCCCAGGATGGATCTAGTGATGCATTAAACACTTCTGGCCATCTCTTTTAGGATCCTACACCGGTGCTTCTGGACAAAGGAGCAACTCCAAGACTTTCAAATATGGCAGCACTTGTGCTACCGAGGTTTTTTCTTATTTGTCTACCTATTTTTCGAATGTCACGCTGGTTTTCTGATGGGGTTTTCCACATACGCCTTCAATGTTCTTGTATCCCAACCAAGATCTTTGGCTAATTCTCCAACATATAAGCCTTCTGCGAGACCTGCAACAATTCGCATCTTCTCTGTAGCTGTCAGACGTCGTTTCAGGAGCATTTTCGTACACCTACAATAAAGCGTGACACAGTTGAAACTTGAAAGCACATCAAAATACATAACTCAACATTCACAGTTATTTACAGTAGAAACCCTGGTAGGAGGCTGTTCAGCCTTTGAGACCCGGATCATCATTGAGTTTTAAAATCAGAGTTATCCTTCTCTTAGATGGACTGCCTGCCATGACTACGAGCTACACCTACCCGTTCCCACCGTGACGCCCAACCACGGTGGTAACCTCCCTAGTAAATAGTGTCAACTTTAAAAAGACTCCAGAGAGAGATTCGAACTGCCGACCCAACGATTGATGGGCAAGCGCACTAACCACTATACGATTGAAATGTTAACTGCGTACCTAGGATATTTCAGTGGACAAAGTTTCACGTTTGTACAATGTTTAATATTCAAAATATCAGCCGCCAAAAATTTGACCTGCAATAAAACGTGATACACAGTTTATATATATATATATATATATATATATATATATATATATATATATATATATATATATATATATATATATATATATCAAATAAATTTAATTTGTAACTTTCAACAATTCCCCTGTTTCTGCGATATTGGCAACGCTAAAACATGTTTTAATATTTACATTCAATTCCTCGTGGCACTCTTCCCCTCGAAATGTGCCATTGTCCTAGCTTCTTGTTTGGTAAGTTTGTTAAATTAATTTTTTTTTGTTTTTTTTCACACGTAACACTTTACAATTCTAATCTTTGTCTTCAATCTTACCATGACTCTCATTTAGTGTGCCCCATATAACCCTAATATATTGCTATAGTTTGGGTATAATAGAGACCAATTCGTAATAGTAGCGAAGATATCCAATTTTAGATTCGTGTTTTTTCTTTTATGGTTAACGTTATGGACACAAAATTTAATCTTTTAATGTCCTAATGTAATAGTCATTTATAAATTTAGAAATATACTAATAATATTGACTTGGAAAGCGTTTATTTCCGCATTGGCCTAATGTTCTCTGAATTAATGGACTTGAATGAGTGCCTATATTTATGATAGCAGTGGATAAGGGTTAATTAACCCATGCTCCTTTACATATTACGTTGCTACATTTTAAAATAACGATCTTAATAAATGGGTAAATATTAAGGACGATTTGGTGTTATTACTGAACAAAAACCGATTATTTGAAAGGTGTGGGCAGTCGCCTGATGGGTGGTAAAAAACAAGTTATATCGGTTCAAGTCAAGATTTAGAAAGCATCCCAAGATCACCTAATTATCTGTCTAGTTTAATTTTAAAGATTATTATTGAAGTATTATCCAGCATTAGTAATCAGGGGGAAAAGATCCAGGTTTAACACTTCATTACATGCATTAACAACTCAAATAATTAAAAATATTTTTCCACCAACTGCTATCCAAGAATAATACAACCCATCTTTCAAAGAAATTTGGACTGGTGTCATTTACTCCTGACAATACTTAATATAACTGAATCTCTTCCCTATGTATCCTTTTGTTAATTAAAAACAATACAACTTGTTCAGTCTCAGCTAAATCTAGATAGCCCAGGAATGAGTTTTGTTCTGGACCCCTCCACATATCTACATCTAGATAATTGTGAAGAATCAATGACTATACAATTTGCAAGGTGTGGTTTATTAATTTAAAAGATGTAGGTATAATATAGTTATTCCCCCTTTACTCTTACACTTCTCTTTAGAATCACAACCATCCTATTCACATCCTTATATCTACCTTTCACACAATTCATGGGCCTTAAATTTAAACACTTAGTAAAACTAATTCTTCATCTTATTTCTATTTCAAATTTTAGATTGTAAATATTAGATTTTAAAATATATTTTCAGGATTAAAATTCTAAAACTGGTTAATTGCTCTGCTGGGCTTAGATTTTTAATCCCTTTGATATTTCATTAAAGATAAGACAAAATTATTTATGATTCTTGTTAAATTATTTTAATAATTTTTTGTAAATTTTCACTTCTCTATTTCTTAAATAATTAATATTTTCCTTTGGATTTTTATTTTGTCAAGCCAGTCAATTTTACAACACAAGTTTCTAGATTTTAAAATATGCTATTTCATAGTAATTCCTTATGGTTAATATAAAAAAAAATGAAACTTTAGCTTACTTCAATTCTCAAATTTATTTGAAAAAGGTTAAAGAATTTACAATATGCAAATTGACAATAACATTTTTGCATAGGAAGTATGCACAAATCCTCTTAGAATCACTATGGCTAAAAGGTAAAAAATATTTTATGTAAGCATAAATACTTATATAATTAAATATATTTCTTTAAATGATAAGATCGACCTATAACAATGTAATAAAAGTTCTAACATTAAAAAGGAAAGGTGTTTAAAGAAAAATTCTATTTTCCATATTTCTGAAAATGGTTGCAAAGCAATTTCTTTAGTGATCAAAGTTTGTGCCTAAATGCACATTAAACAGAAAAAACAAGCAACAAAAGACATGGGTATGGCATACCCAAGTTAAAATATAGGACCCATTTGAGAAAGGCTCTAAAAAGTGTCAGAGAACGGCGTTCTCTTATCATGAATAAAGTATGTTCTGGAGAGTTAGGTCTGCTCGGTGTAATTCCATATGTAATTCTCACACCCAATGTAACCAGTCTCTAGAACCTCTCCAAAAGATATCTGGAATAAATATTTTCGTTGTTTTTCGCTTTATTAAATACTAAGGTTTGTGCATTTGGGGTCTAACGCACTCATCTGGTGGCTAGAAAGGATTCATCAATGTTTAGTCCCTGATGGGCTGCCTCTTCCAAGTCAACTATTTTATTTGAATATTTACATAATTGACATTCTTTTTTATGTTTTCTAATATTTTTATATTAAGTCTAATAATAATTTGTTTAGTAATTAAATCTTCCGGTTTTTTCTTACCATATTTATTCACTCCTTTCTTTTTCAATATTTTTTCCTAAATAATCTTTAATACAAATCATTCCATAATAACCAATAATTTCTTTTGCTTCAAATATTTTGGCAACTGATTTCGGCGTCGGTTTCGATTTGTTGTTATTGGGTGTTGTTGTTTGCGTTGTCAGGATTTGCCAACATTTCGCAGAAAAGGTAGGTAGTAATTTCTAATCATTAAGAAATGAAAGTTGAGGCCTCTTTTTTTTGTGTGTGAGGGGTGGGGGCCACCTGCCTTCACTGCATAACGGGGGTTAGTTTAAGGAGAGCAGGACAGCTGTGCACGCCTCCCTAATAGCTTGCACCGTCTGATTCCCCTCTCAGTGAGGATCTACAGGGATCCGAATCGGGTCACTGCAAGTGATTCCTCGAACCTCGTCCTCATCCCGCGACTAACCATACCCGCCTCAACTTCGGTGGTGGTGTTCAGAGGCTGGGAATGAATGAATCTGAACTCTTTTTCCTTCCAATCCAATCCAATTCCTGGCGCGCCATCTCGCGGGCCCCTCGTCAACATTCGTCTCCCACCTGGCGGCTTTCTTTTTCCACTGTCAACTCCTTCGCTTAATCATGCCTCTTCGGTCGCCGTCCTTTTAAATGGACTCAATTTGGAGTCGGGTGTGTGGGAGTTTGTTTTGTTTTTTTAATCGGGTTTGGGGGGTTACTTGGTGGTTATGGTTGCGTCAGGCTTAATAATAATAGCCCTCCCTCCATCTGTTAGATCTGATGGGGTTGGGGCTTTTTCGACTGCCGTCTTTACGTCCCCCCCCCTCCTCCTCCCACCTGCGAAGAAAGAGAGAAAAGGAGACATTAACTGTCCTTTGTCGAATTAGCTCCCCCTCCCCGCCTTTGGTACCGAGCGCTTTCAGTAGTGTCCTCTTTATGCTACTCTAGTTGTATACCTTTCGCACACCACTTCTTTACCTGCTTGAGATGCCCTCGTTAATTTTTAAGTCCCATTTCTTTAAAATTGCCATCTATGTTCTATGATTATATTGGCCTACTACGGCTATGAGCCAGCCGATGGGAAACACCCCTTCTCATTGCAACGAAGTTAAGCTACATCGAGTGTGGTAAGTCGCTGGATGGAGTCCCGATTCGGGGCAGCTTTCACTGCTGCCGCCAATACACAACCCGTTTATACCCATGGTTCAGATCCCACGGTCAACTCCAGGTCCCTAAATGAAACCTAAATAAGTAGGAATCATCGGTGGTAAAATTCGTTTTAACCGAACCCAATCAATCTATTGACATGAACGTCATTCATAACTTGGATTCGTTCTTATTTTCATTGTCTTCTGCAATAGAACGGGTCTTCAGTTGATGAAGGGGTAGAGTAACTCGTCCTCCTGGAGCCATATGTATGGTGGTTATTCCGTATTTTTCACTTATCCTGACTTACCACTTTTGCGAATCTCTTAAAAAAAACTGCCGGAGATTCGCTCCTTGGTTTTCGCTTTATTTAAATAAAGAAGGGAAATAACTTTCCAGTTCTCATGCTCCCCCCCCCTCTCTCTTACACACACCCGTTGTCGCCCATGACGTCAACGGGTGTCAAACCACAGGACCAGAATTTCGTTTGGTTCTCTGGTCATTTCGGAGAGGAAACCACGAGCAGTTCGTATTACACCTCGTGTCCCTTGAAAGTTGCCTTATCCCAGCAGAGCCAAACGAAATTCTGGTCAAAGCGGTTTATCACCCGTTGAGGTGATGGAGTAGGGGGGGGAGGGTCCGCCTGCCTCACACCCTCAATCGCCCCTCTCCCCGTTTCAACACCTCAAGTATCGGGAAAACAAATAATTCTCCGAAAAACGAGGGTATAATATTTCGCTCCAGTATGCTGACGCCAGAAGGGTGGGGTGGAACGACGAAGTCGCTAGCAGTACGTATTCAACATCATACACCGGTGTAGAGACAGTGCGTGAATCTCTCGGAGAAAATGAACCGCCATTCCTTTGGAGGTAAGGCGACTTAGGGCACTTTTCTGCGGTGTCTTCTTTTGTATGTTAATTGGTGCGATCGTCGATATTGCTTTCACTCTCACGGGTTAGGAAAGGCGAAAACCATCGTAGCTACCATTTGCCAGAGGATATTAAGAGTTTAATCCTCTCAAATTTGTAAAATGTCGCCCTACTTAGGAGTTATCAGATATGTCCGTTTCCGGACAAATTTCCCTTTAGAGCAAACACGATATATTCATATATTAAGACATGTTTTCGTGCTGTTGCTGTAAGGATTTTTTGTTGGGGGGGAGGTGTTATTCCTATAAGATGGTAAGAAGCAAACAATACATTTTCATAGCTCTTAGCTTGCTTCTTTTCTGTATGTTCTAAGGCCTAACAAAAGGTTATGCGGACATAGTTACGTTCCAATGCGCTTGTGTTTTTTACACTTGATAGATATAACAAAGAATCTTGTTTTCAATTGTGTTGCAGACCCTAAGTGAGTTATGCATTGATTTTTTTTTATTCTAGGGCATACTCTAATACTGTTTCCCAACAGGGGTCCATAGCAGAGTTGAAGGGGCCACAGGAACATGTTTAAGATTTAGAGGTGTCATAGGGATTCAACCTATTGAAGCCTAAATTATAGTTAGGCCAATGATAAATTATGTAGTCGAATTACATTTAAATATATATACAAGGTGTCCCAGAAAAAAGTTAACCCACCTTTGAATTTGTATAACTCAAAACCTATTGGAGATTTTAGAGTCCTGCAAAACAAAACAAATTTAACAACTATTTATCTGTTGATTCTGAAAATTTCATTAAATTCCCTTTTATGATATTAATACATTAATGGGTTTAGTGGAAGATATCAAAAATATGTTTGCACAAGGAAGTAAAATAATGAAACTTCGAAGTTAATATCAACAAATATATTTAAATCCATTTTTAACAATAACACATCTTCATATGGGTAATAGAAATTCATTTTTTAAGCACCGTTTCCTTCCACATGTCCTCCATTTTTTTCCCAGCACAGTTGCGCCTTTGATCGCATTGATTGAACAACCTTTTTGATTAACTTGTGATTTTCCTTAAGTCTATTGATTCACGTGTGATACTATCGCTTAACTAGCTGATGCTTTGTGCTGGAGTAGAATACACTTTATTCTCTTGATATCCCCATAAGAAATAATCGCACAGTGTTAAGTCAGGGGATCTTAGGGGGCCATTCAATTGCATGATTTAGCGCGACAATGCGGTTGTCAAACGTTTCTCTTAGTTTTGTTCTTACATCAAGCTGTCTATGAGCTGGTGCGCCGTCCTGAAGCCATCCAAGTCTATTGAATGATTGCCGTAAATCTGGCGGAGTTCCGGGAAGATCCTTTCGCGGATCATGCTCAGGTAGGCAGCACCATTCAAGTTATTCTCGTAAAACAATGGGCCGACAAGGTATCCATTCTCGCATATTCCGATCCACAGAGACACTTTCTGATGCCAAATACGTGTGTCAAAGTTGAATGCTGGGGGGTGGGGGATTCAGCGGCGCATACTGCCGAATGTTATGGCTATTTACTTTTCCATTCATGAAAAAGGCTGCCTCATCACTAATCACAATGTTTTCCAAGAAACGAGCAGGTTTAAGGAGGAAGCCATTCAAATTGTCTACCACGAGGTAAAATCAGTTTCAAGAAGCTGGTGTCTTGCATGCATCTTATAGGGATGCCATTTTGTGTCATGTTTAATAATGCGGTTAAATGATGAGTTTGACAATTGCAACCCATTCTTTCTGACTGATACATGTGGATTTTGAAGAAATGTCAGCGGAACATTTTCGATATTTTCTGTTATTCTCATACGACCCGAACGACCTCTGTTTAGATTTAAGCATGTTCCTTCATGTTGGTATTTGTGAACATTTTTTCCGATTGTGGGCTTGCTTGGTGGGTGCCTACCTGGAAAACGTTCAAATGAATCTTGTACTTGTTTAATACTGCCAGTCTTAATAAAGTTTGTAAATGCGCGTTGATCTTTTGCATGATTAAAAAGGTTCTATGGAAGTAAACTTTTACACAGAAACGCCTTGATTTGCTTAGTAAGCAATAATGACGAGACCAAACAACAGCATGGCTGAAAAACCACTGTAAAATGGCCTAGGCTTTGCTTGAAGAATCGCACAGTGACCTAGGCTCCCTACGCTTCTCTTGAAAATGCACGGTGGCCTAGCCTTCCTAGGCTTCGTTTCATTATTTTACTTCCTTGCGCAAACATATTTTTGATAGCCTCCGCTAAACCCATTAGTGTATCAATATCATAAAAGGAAATTTATAGAATCGACAGATAAATAGTTGGTAAATAAAATACTTTTTGCAGGATCCAAAAGTCTCGAATAGTTTTTGAGTTATTCTAATTCAAAGTACGGTTAACTTTTTTTCTGGGACACCCGGTATATTCATTTTATTAGATATTTTGGTAAATGTTGCGAGTGTGGGCGGATGCGATTCTAGCTTATTTTGAGGGTCGGCTCGTCGGGGGGATGGGCCATTTCAATCATTTGGGGGAGTCCTTGGGGCGCAGCCCCCCCCCCCTAGTATATAATCGGAAATCGCCATAAACTTCGTCCACATGGATTTCAGCTCAGAAAAAGTAGCTAGGACTCGGATCCGGCCATACTTTACACAATTACCGAAAAGTGTATAGTGCTGCCGATAGAGATTAGAATTACGATATGGTTTACTTGGATTTTAGTAAGGCTTTCGACAGGGTGCCACATTTAGGACTTCTGATCATGGGATCAATGGAAGTATTTTTTAGGTGGATTCAGTTGTGGCTTAGTGACACGGAATTATATCTGAGTGCTGGTGGCTTGTCATGATCCAGTGTTGGGAGCGGTTATTCTTGATTAACTCCAAATGACCTTTGTTCTTTAGGAAAGCGAATGTAGAAAACTGAATATTTACTTTAAATCTTTATAAAGATTACTCCTGAACACATTATATGAATGAATGAATTCATTGCTTGGATAACTTAGGAAATTTTTATGGCGTCTATTTATACTATAAGTGACAGGTTTATTCACTAAATTAAAGGAAAGTTATGAGTTTCTCAGGACGCTACAGTTTTATATTATAGGATTCATTGTAGTTTATACTATATTTATTTATACTTTTATTCCTCAGCTCCCCCCCGCCTCCACAACCCTAAATGTTTGTTCGGAAATTTCATAACTAAATTCTTTTATCTCTTCACATGTTAAGACTTGGAAAATATAGTTGGTTAAATATCTAAAACCCTACAATAAAGTTGGACATAAGATTTGAACCTCACTTAATTTCTAACACAACGTAATGCAAGCATAACACGACTAACAAATAATATCGATTTATTTTTAATATCTCGCTATTCTACATACCGATAGTTGTTGACCAAAGGACTATGCCTAACTATGTTTTGGCCTTCGTTACGGGTTTTTTGAGAGGGGATTGGCAAGTTGAAGCCTAGCAAAGAATTTGAGGTAGCCTTGAAATAACATTGTTAAGCATGGCAAATACTGCAAGGACTCTGAAGCACATATTGCTGGAAACAATTAAAAATAAGCCGGATCATTTGGTTTTGGTTCACTGGACATTGGACATAATAAGAGATGAAATATAGGTAGAATTAGAAAGAAAATAGTAAGAGAGTAAAGTGGTTAAAGAGTGAGTTTAAAGAATAGATGATGTGTAGGAGACAGAATAAAAAGGTCCCTGGTGAAAGGGTAGCTCTGTTTGTGTTAGTTTTTTTTTTGTTTTTTTTATTTATAAACTATAAATTTTATAGTTTATTTAATTTAATTAAAAGTGTTTCATCTTAATGATGATTGCTATGTGGCATTCAAGCCTTTATTTGAGACGGAGGGTTTTAAACCCGCTTTAGGTATTTGAACAATTATATTTTTCTTAAAATGTTAAGTTGAGTTTTAAAAATAATTTTTATTATTAAAGTGAATTTGGGTTTATAGGGAAGTTAATTTTAACTAAAAAAAACTTGCGCATTTCACTGGTTGAGTCTTGTCTATTGTCGATTCCGTAGTGTGTATTGGGGAGTCACGTCACCGTCAGACTGTAATTTTCTGCTTTTTAAAACGTCTTATTTGTCGGTCGGCTTCGATGTCTAGGTGTGTACGAGAGAATTCAGGGGTCAAGCGGGCACCAATGGCTTGCCATATCCTCTTAGCTCTCTCGTGGAGCGCCACGTTGATTGGAGATAATCCAACCGAGTCGTGGAGCTCCCTCTGTTATTTATGTTCTCTTCTTTGGGTGTTTGTAATAAGTAAAACCGCCTTACTCTGGATGACTTGTAGTTTCGCAATGTGGGTCTTGGCGCTCGCGTTCAACGGCACCGGGGGGTATAAGAGTCTCGAGCGAATGCACGCATTGAATATCTTGAGTTTATTTGAGCGAGTTAGGTCAATGAACCTATAAAACTCCCTCAAATTTCTCTTGCTATTCGCGACTGTCTGCCCGATATGACTTGTAGGCCCCTGTGGTGATTTTGAGCCCCAGAACCGTCCCTTCCAGGCAGTAGGGGATTCTCTCCCCTTCTACCCGTATATCATTGAAGGTCTTGCGAAACATGGTAATTATTTTGAATTTTGGGGCATTGGTCGATATCTTCCATCTCCTCTCGAAAGAGTTGATGTTGGAAATCGCCATAAATTCCCTGTGAACGTAAGCGGCTGTACAAATTTGCGATATATCGTCAGCGAACTGAATGTATATCGTACCTTCGGATAGAGGTTGTGGTAGGTCACGTGTATATATGTTGTATAGAAGGGGACTGAGACAGACCCCTTGTGGGACCCATGATTCGAGCTCGAATTCGAAGCATTTGTATCCTCTGATGTGTATGTATGCTCTCCTCTCCATTATGTAGTCGCAAAGAATCCTCTCAAGAATGGGGTCGAGGCCTATTTGAAGGATCTTAAATTGTAGGCCTCTCTTCCAAACCTTATCAAAAGTTTTTTTGACATCTCGGAGCACCAGGTCGGCATGCCTTTTGTTTGCCTTGATCTTAGCGAGCTTTTCTGTGATAACGGCTAGAGCCGTATCAGTCCCTCTTTTCCTTCTGAAGCCGTGTTGTTGCTCGTTATGCAAGTTGGCTTCGTCGAGAAAAGAGTTGACTCTGTTGGCTAATATCTTCTCAAAGACTTTGCCAGCAAATTCTAAGAGACATATCGGCCGAAAGCTGGCAGGGCAGTCCGGGGGCTTTCCTGATTTGGGAATAAAGATCATCTTGGCCACCTTCCACTGATCGGGAAAGTAGCCCGTGTTCAGAGCGGAATTCATGATGTTATGAAGCCCACTCAGAACATTAGGCGGGGCCTTGATGAAATTCTCCCTGGTCAGTCCCGTGGTACCCGGTGCTCTTTGATGAAAGGATTTTAGTGCAACGGAGAGCTCTTGGGCAGTTATTTTACTCCCATAGCCCCCCCTCACTCTTTCCTGCGATACACAATGATGAGGGGAGGTTCTGTGTATTTGTGTGTTTAGTTGTTCGATTATGTCAGTCTCGAATTCGAGGTCGTAATTGTCATTTTCTTCTGGGGTAATTGTGAAGATTGAGGACCAGAAAATCCTAAAAATTTCCTCAATCTCTTCAGGCTCGTCGATTTCTATACCGTCGTTTCTAAGTGTTATTCTTTTGGGGGGAGCTCTTCCTTTGCCAGAAGGTGTGTGAGTCTCAATGTCGAGTCTTTCTATTAGTCTGTCCCATGTGAGTATCTGTTGGTCCGTAATTAGTGTCTGGAGTTCGTCTTTAATTTCTCTTAGTCTTCTGTGGGCATTGTGGTTGGGGCCTGTCAGCGCTACTACATTGGACGGGTCCTTATATTCCTGGGCCAGGGCTTTCATGGGAGGGGTCCAATGGGGAGCTGGAAGGGTTTCATACTTAATATGGGGAACACTATTTTCATCGGCTTTAATTAGGTCAGTGATTTTATCCAGCTCTTTATCTATCTCTTCTAAATTGGCATCGAGTAAAGGGTCAGGGATATAATTTAGAAGATAATTTCGGTAGCTTTCCCAGTTCGCCTGCTTGTAGCTTTTGCGTTCTGGGATTGAAATTTGGATGGGATTTACACCTACTGTAATTTTAATAGCCTAGTGGTCACTCGGAATTATGGGGCCCAGTTCAATGTAGTAGTTGTAGGGAAACCTAATACTGGATAAAACAATATCAGGTTTCGTTGCTGCATTTCCTGTAATGTATGTCGGGAATTCTGGTCCGATCCTTGTCACGTATTGTCTGTCAAGTAATACTTCGATGTTTCTACCTGCATTGTTGTAGGAGGTATACCCTGATGCTGCACATCTTGTATTCATATCTCCAGCAAAGATTACGTTTTTTTATGGCTGAAGATCTGTAGAAGGTTGTACAAGGGTACATAGCCGCGTCTGGGGGGTTGATACCCCGTGGCCACGACCAGACCCCCCAGGGTAGTGCCTACCTCAATGGCAAGGTAAGATTCATCTAAGTCGGGTAGTTTTTTATATTTTAGTCCTTTTTTTGACGGCTATTGCGCACCCGTCATACCGTTCCTGGCTATGATTTTTACTAATGACGTCGTATTGAAATATTTTAAACACTCTTTGCACGGTCAGTCCGTGTTTGTTTATAAGTATGATGTCAGGGTCATTTTGTCGCAAAATATTGCCATAGATGGAACCTTTTCCGTCCCATCCATCGATATTCATTTGTACAATTGTAAGTCTATTGGTCATTTTGTGTAATGTTGGGTCTTTTGTGTGTGGGATTAAAGTGGATGCTTATTCGCGATCCACTTTAGCCCCATGTGGTGTACTGGGCGGGATGCGCACCCTGCCGTTTCGTTTTTTCCTGAATTCAGTGTCAGTGATTGTGAGAAAGCAGTCGGTGGGCAATTTGATCATGTTTTTGGAGAGAGCCTCCTCAACCTGCCGTTCCGGAACCTCATCAGAGCATTCCCACTTGTATCTTCCGGTCCTAAGATCCTCAGATACTTCATGGGAATCGATTTCGGTTGGGAAGGGCGCCGATTCGGGGGCATACATCTTGAGATCGAAGCCTCTCGCATGATACTTGAGTTGGGTCTCCCTGCCTCGAGATGAGGAGGATGACCTTGGGCCACGTGTTTTTGAGAGTTTTCTTGACCGTGGAGACCTGGGCTCTTTTGGTCGTACTGCTTCCTTGTTTGGTGTGTTTGTGTTTTTGGTGTTTCTGTGTTAGTTTTTTGTGGGGTGAGCGGCACTTGTTTTTCTGTTTGTGGAGTTTGTTTAGACGTGGGTCGCGTGCGGTGGCTGTGTTTAGGGGTGCGGGTACCTTTTGGCACGGTTCTGGGCACTGAGGGGCTACGCTTATGCGCATAACCTCCTCTGAAGGAGGGTTGTCGGGGAACCACTTCTCCTGTAGGCCGTTATTTACGAGAGTACGGTTGACCTCGGTTGCGAAAGTTCCAGGGCGAGTAATGTTGGCTATGTGTGCATAATAAATGCAGCACATTATTTTGGTGGAGTGTTCATTTTCGATGTGGAGGTAAGTCTTCTGGTTGCTCGTCTCGGCAATCGCGGCTTTGGCAACTTTTGCATAGGTCGAATTAACCTTCTTTTCCTCCGTCTCGCGTCGTAGCTGGGTTTGTTTTTGGATTTCTGTCTTCCTGATCGGACATGCCATGGACATAGTCCGGTGGGGGCCTTCGCAGTTCAGACACGTTGAGGAGGTACTCTTGCAGTTGCGACTGGCACAGACCGAGCACAGTGTGAGGTCTTTATTTTCAGGGCAGCTTGAGGTGGTGTGTTTGCCGTACTTGTAGCACCGAAAGCACATTTGCAAGTCAACAAACTTCTCCCTTTCAATCTTCTCTGTGCAGACTCTCACACTAAATAGAAGCTATCCAAGATCCTTGGCCTTTTGCCCCATCGCCGTATCCTCGAACCCAACCTTGAATACGTGCGTGTGGGTTTTAAATTTAATTATCTCTGCAACTTTCGCCCAAGGGTGGTTCCTTTCAACTTCGTTTTTAAATATCTTCTGCCGAGTGGCTCCCGACCCAAGAATCGAGGCGCCTGCAGATGACACTACGGTGCGTTTTGATTTGAGGGGGTGTGTGAGGTTTTAGGTTAACAGTCTTCAGGCATTCAACTGCTTTGCTTGAGGCCAAGGCTTCACAATCGGCCTGCCTCGCACAAATAGCAGAGTATCCATTTTGTATGTCAATGAGTCGTACCAAGGCAATCTTTAAGTTTCCGTATATTTGTTCGAATACCTTTCCTCGGTCCGGTTTTGGGCCCTCCGAAGAGTGATTCCAAGAGTCTTTCATTTTTTATACATCCTACCGCACACTAAATAGTTACAAATCATAAAAAAACACGTGTAAAAATGTGGTGAGAGAGAGAAAAAAGAGGGGAGATCAAAGGGTCAATGTCCAAGAAAAAAAAATAACCACTTTACTTCAAAATACTTTCCACGAAGGAGTGAAGATTCGTCCGTGCCGTCTCCCACGAAGAATGCCAGTGGTCCACTTCCGAACGATCGAGCTATCACAATCGAGACGAGTCACTCTGTTCACTATTCACGCTAAAAAATTCACTTTATAAAAATTCCGAATTTTCTGTCAAAGCGGGAGTCAAACTTGCTAAGGCAACCAGAGCAGTCTTTTGGTTCACTGCTGATCTTTTTGTAAATTGCACCACTAATATAGTTTTTTACGGTGATTTCACTTTTGTAGGGGGGATTAGTTCTAAAGTTAGTTTAGGTTATCTGATGATGCAAATAATATGACATTTCATAATAAATTTGAAAGATTTTAAGTTAATCATTAATTTATTTACTTTTAAACTTGGAAATGCACCGCAAAAATCTTCTTAAATAGGTCTATTTTCGTGCTTTCTACGCCATACGAATCTAACATGGAGCTGTGCCATACAGCTTATAACTACCACCGTAGTTTGGGTAAAAAAAAAAAAAAAATGAGGTTTCCAGTACATCTTATAATGATCCTAGCGTGTGTGTCCGCCCGTCTGTGCATTTTTTGTAATTGTGATATTTTTTTGCACACCAATTTGGAATGTGTTATGAAAATTAAAAAAAAACAACTGTTTTTCTCTCTCACACTTAATTTTGTGAGCGAAGTGTACAGGCCCCGGATTTTTGCTATATCTCCTAATTATTATGATATACGGAAAAAAACCCCTCGGAACTTAATTTTAATACATTTTCTCAAATTCAGGATTTGTAATTAATTTTACTTTTTTTAAAATCCCAAACATTCAATAATCATATTTATTTTTTAGGCTATTGCATTTGCATCATATTGTACCTACCACCCACCCCTCAAATTTAAAAAAAAGCCCTCCTAATGGTCCCAATTCGAAAGCCTATCCTTAGATTCGAATCCAAATGGCGATTGCTAAATGTCGTTAGGCCTCTAGTTTTGATACTGGGTTGCTTGACCTCAGACATATAAGCCTCACCCCCGAATGATATTTTATTTAAAATGTATTTTTTTTATTAAAAGTACTTACTATATTTTAATTAATACAAAAAATTCCCTTCAAAATTATATATAATACACTATGATGCGATTCATATTACACGGAGCTGTGTGTTTTTAGGTTAGACTAGACTAGGCCTTGAATGAGGCAAATTACTGCCGAATCACAATTTTAGCATATTTATTAATTAGAAAAGAAATATTTTATAAAATTGAAGATAAGCTGCTCGGCTGCTAATTTATATCTATAGATTATTCGTATAGTGTTTGGTTACTGGAAGCCGGTTTTGAGCCGGGCTATGAGTTACTATATAGGGGGCTACGACCCCCCATACCCTCCTGCTCGCTCCGCTCGCCCTCAGGAACAAGTATGCGAGCAGCTTTTCTTCAACTTTACCAAATATTTTAAGTGTTTTACCCCCCCCCCCCAAAAAAAAACAAAACAAACAAACTACATAAACCCCCTACGGAACCGATTCTTTCGATTGATTAAAATAATATATAACACAAGATGGCGAAAATGGCGACCAATCTATTACAAAGTGCCCACAAAATTTGCTATAAAAGGCAGTATTTTCTCACAGAAATATGGCTTGGCACTAGTTAGATCATTCCTAATCCATTTAATTTAACCAAATTTCAATTTAAAAATCCATGTATACCCAATCTATTTTGGAACTACCGTTGCTAGTAGTAGCGTCTAAAGGATGTGCTGCTTCCTCTTAGGCATAGACTATATGTTTGCCTTAGCCTAGCTCATCTGGTAAGCTAGGCCTAAACCTAGGTCCGCCTTACACGCCATTTAGACTATTCTAAATAAAAAAAAACAAAGATGTAAGTCGTCATGTCACTTTACCCGTTCTCATTAGGTTCTGAAATTATTTTAATTGCATGAAGCCACACCCTCTTCTGAGCAAAGGGAATGTGGGAAATGAAAACATGGCGCATTATTGTTTGTCCTTAATTTGTTTAGCAATTAGGCACCAAATATATAAACCATTTTCTTTTAGCATTTGACACAACACCGCGTCTACTGTTTCTACAAAGGCGTTATTTTTACTGATAACATATATGATTCTTACTGAAATAATAAAAAGTAATTATGAATTTAAATCAGAATCATTTTACATACCAGCAGGTCAGGTTTGAGGAGCTGCGGGGCCCGTAGTACAAGGAACAGGGGTGGGGGCACCCGTATATATATATAGAGAGAGAGAGAGAGTATCAAACCCCCACCCCTCCTTTTCCTTTGCAGAGAGGGAAAAAGGTATCTGAGGAATTTAAAAGAAATGCTAGTATGGCAGGGAGGACTCAACTGAATCAAGGTCTGGTGACCAAAGAGTCGTGTACTCTCACTTATTCTGATTTATGACCTCAAGACCTTTAAAACTTTCAATAATTCCCGGATTAACCTCGGGAGGACCTTGGCCATTCTATAATTCGAAATATAATGTAAAACAACATAAGGGTTTCAAATATCGTTAGAATCGGCTGAATAGTTATGATGTTATTGCCAAAACAAAATAATTCGGGCTAACCTCGGGAGGACTTTGACATTATATAATTCGAAAGAGAATGTAAAATAAACAAGGGTTGCAAATATCTTTAGAATCAGCCCAATAGTTACAATGTTATTACAAAAAAAAGATGCAAAACGGGGACTGACCGACATAGTGAGATAGAGACTTGCTCGCGACTAAAAAGATGGTTTTATTTTGTACACTTTTTATTCCTTTTTAAAGAACATCACCCTGTACTACCATAACATAATGCCAAACTTATTATACTATGCAATTTGTGAGAATCGGACTCGGCGTCGGCAAAATTTTGCCGATTCTTCGTCAAAATTTTAGCTTTTTATACAGTTTTGGTGGCTGAATTGGGCCAGACAACATACTTTGTGTTACTAGTTACTACAGCTTTATTAAGTAACACCTTTATTGTTTAATTCTGGTCAGATTATAGTATATGCTTTCAGGGATATAATTACTAAAAAGTTAAAAAAAATACTCAACCATAAATGTGGTTTCAATGATTGTATTTTGTCTTTTGAATTTTAAGTCTTATATAGCGGTTCACCTACTCAGGGACGTTTTATGGTGTTCCTTATCCATGGACATTGTCCAGTTATCATGATATACTGGCCCCGTGTCAAAATGTATAAAGAAATTAAAAGAGATGAAAACAGTGGATCCGAATATCTTCAATCCGAAACGAGATAAAGCACTAACTAATAAAAAGAAAAGTGTAAATATACTAACAAAATGTTTAATAAAACGAAGTAAAAAGTAAAAGGAAAGGAGTGAGTTGAGAAAAAATAAAAACGAAAATGCTAAAGAAAGTTAAAAAACTCTACCCTAACGGTGGCGCGAGAATGAAAGCGCGCATGGAGGTAATTAACAACCAACCCTCAATTTTACTGTAATCGGGTCGAGCACTATGTTTGCAAAGCCAGCAGCAAAGAATCAAAACACTAACTCCCACAGAGAGGGGAGAAGCTGAAATTGTAACTTCCAGAAAGTAGCCGTAGCCCTAAATACATCGGCGAAGAGACTCCCGTTTTAACCAAGAACAAAGTTAATCCCGCGGCAAAAGCAGTATTGACAAGCCGAGACGCACAATTCGCTAATTAAAATGGGTACAGATGCTTTTTTAATTTACATATTTTACGTTAGGGATTTGAAGAGGCCTAAATTTCCCCTGGATTTGAAAAGGCTTAAATTTCCCCTCTAAAGTTGTTGGTACGTAAAACCAAGTCAGCGAAAAGTTCCTCCTCGATCTAATGCCGAAGTAAAAACAAAAAGCCAGGCAAGTCATTTGTTTCGAAGCCGATCGTTCCCAAGAGTACCCAGAAGAGACTAGTAAAACGATAAATTCTATAAAGTTCTACCGAGCAAAGAAGACAATTTCTCGTTCTCGACGAGAGTATTATTCAACCAGAAGAAAGATTCCTTAATCTAAAGGAATAGCTATTGGGAGCCGTAGTTAAGTGAATCAACCGGAAACCTCAGAATTTCCACCTACGAACGCGCAACTAACCAACGCCTACCTTTTTGTCTGGAGAAAATCTACGCCAGTCACCTGGGGTCTGCCGGCCCAAAGCCGCACCGAGACGGTGACGTCACACATAGCCAGCCAAGCCTTCAAAAAAATAGCGGTAACTCAAACATTTTTTTAGTATTTTGTGGAATCTATCCACAGTTCGCATTGTTGGGCGATTACTGAATTCGTTAAAACGAACGGTGGCCCAAAGTTATCTGGGTAGCCCCACAGTTCGCATTGTTGGGCGATTACTGAATTCGTTAAAACGAACGGTGGCCCAAAGTTATCTGGGTAGCCCGTTGTAATATTCCTTTAGTAAACCAGTGCATTGAAAAATTTTCGAAGATTAACATTTGCATATTTAAGGGAGTGTAAATTAATTATTTTATGAGTCAAGCCTTATATCAATTAGTGAGTTAATTTTTTTAAACTATCTTTTTGTTTTGATTGATTAGTTTGTTGTAAAATAAACTACTATTTTTGGTTAATGTTTCCATCTATCGCTTGAACGAAAGTTTTGGCAATATTAGTAGTCATAATTCGAGATTCTACTTTAGTTTGTGATATTAATCCCTTGAACCCCTAATAACTGCCTTAATCGAGTACATACGAGGTGCAAGGCACCAGCTCTTAACCTCAGCATCGGTCAAAAATATATATAAAACTACTACATTATTAATTTGTGTCATGTTTTAGAGGATTATAAACGAGCCCCCCCCTCCAATATAAATAATTAGTTAGTCGTTTTGCCCCTTGTTGAATAAGAACAAATTATTGCCAAATCGTTCAAGGATAGATAAACACAATAGCAAGATGAATTCGGGGTGAAAAAGGGAGTTTTATTTTGGTACCGATTGCTAACCTAGTTAATTTAAAGAGAGAGGTTAGGTTAGGTTAGGCAAAACACTAAGTGTTTAGTGGTGGTATATGTTCAGTTCACTTAAGTAGGCCCCTTATCAATTAGTTGAAAATGTTACCGCGCCCCTCCCGTAAGAAACATCCCCTTCGTCAGCGCCTTATACGTTCCCCTCAGCTCCACCAGAGCGACTGGTGAATTGCATAATACATATGAGATCACCCGGAAGAGTAAAATTTGAGTCGGGGACGGTAAATGGTCATCCTTTGAAGCACACTTAACCTGGTCTAATGCCCCAAATATTGATCTTAATTATTAAAAAGATTTTCCTGTCAAAACGTTAGTAACGCGATTATCGATGGGAATAAAAAAAATTTACATTGTACGGCCTATGCGCTCTTAATAACAGGCCCTTATCTTGCAAGCGAGTCAAGAACAGCTTGCCCAATACCTGTTTCTGAGCCAATTTTGGAAAGGGCTATAATCCTACATTTCTTCAGTGTTTCGATGACTGAGGTAACGGAAAAAACCCCCAAAAAAACCCGCTGTACTCCAAACTACTATCTGTAATACACGCTCTCGATAAAAGCGCTGTATTTTTGTCAGTATCGACACTTTAAAACAATGAAAAAAGTATAAAGATTTTATAGGGCTTTCCAAAATTGGCTTGTATACTTTACTTTCCCATTTTTTCAATAGTTTGATTGGTCCTCTTTTTCAATTTTATTTTCGTGAATACTTTTGTGTTCTCTTCTTTTTGCACAATGGATGATGGTTCCCTGTCAGGACTGTAGCCTTATTTCGCTGTGTATGATGCCATTGTCCGGTGTTTTAAGAAATGTACCATTCTGGAAAATCGTGTCATTTATCAATTCCTTGATAAGGAAATTTACCCACTTTCTGCTTAGTTTAGAGGTTATTTATTGATTTTTTACTTTATTTTATTTATTGGCCTTGCCTTTTCATATACACCAATGGCCTGATTATTAAATATGAACAATATTGTGGGGAAGGGGGTTACAGTTGGGGACAGCGCTCTCTGTCTAAGAATTACGGCGAGTTAGTGACGGGTTTGCCCATAAAGATTAATTTTGACTGGGCTAGATTAGGCTAGTGGCCTTAACTTAGAAATTCTGACCAGTAGGCCTAGCCATCGGTTAGCGACCAGTATAGCAGTGAAGGGGGAGGGCACTCCTTATTTAGAAGGGGGTGGTTTACAGGGCCGCAGCACCGTGTCAGATATTTGGTGAGCTTCTGACCGGTTCGCCCGTGAAGGTTAGGTAGGGCTAGGCTAGTGGCTGTAGATTAGTAGACAGTATCCATATAGCTGTGGCCAGTGAAATTTCCGTATCAAACCAGATCACCAAAAGGTTGAAAAATTACCTTGATCACTTATCTTACTGACCTGCCCCAAAGGTGGTTTGGCTAAAGCTCTTTGGTCATAGGCTAACCTAGGTCTATGTGGAAATATTGCGATCTATGAAGAGAGTACCAGTAACCCAGGAGCGGTTGCTTTCTTTTCCCTGCACCTTCAGGAGGGAGATGCCCTCCGAAAATTAAATTCACATATCGAAGTATCCTCAGTCGTGTACTTTCAGAATATATATAGTCATGGGGGCTATCTCCAAATTCGTAGGAGGAGTTCGTTAAGAAACAGACAGACAGGAGCTACAACTTTATTATAATTAATATATATATATATATATATATATATATATATATATATATATATATATATATATATATATATATATATATATATATATATATATAACAGGAGCAAGTTCAAACTGCACAAAAAACACACAATGAGTGATTACATCACTACAAAGAAAAACACCAAAGGTGATTGCAGGCCATCAACAGCAAGCAGTTTGCATTCAGAATTGCAAATAACATTAGAAGAAACCCTCAAGCTCAAGAAGATTTTGGACATAAACAGGGATCAATCCAAAACAATTCTTACTGCTATTGGTGAGATGATAGCACTAGACTCGCAGCCATTTTCAGTTGTTGAAGATATTGGATTACAAGACTTATGAAACTGCTGAAAGCCACTTATCAACTGCCCTCCCCAAAATATTTTATTACCAATATTATTCCCAGTTTGCACACCAAAGTAATGACCAAACTCCAAAGTAGGAATAATGAAGCAAGCAACATGAGCTTCACCACAGACATCTGGACGAACAATGCTGATGCGTCATTTATCAGGTAATAATCAACAAGCTTCTAAGTTTCAAATTTTAATGGCCATCAAGATTGCTTACTCAAATAATGTACAGAGTTGTTTTTTAATAACTATGTTAAGTAATGTTAAATCATGAGTTATTTCAGGTTAAAAAAATTAGGTTTTTAACTTATTTCATGCTATTAATATTAGAGAGTTTAGACTGAACTAAAAAGTAAAAATCTTTGACGAAAATTTCAACCAGTCATTAGTTGGTTTACGAGTGAATCCATTCCCAGATTCACATACTGCAACTAACATATGTGATACTGTTCAAGATGTAGTTGATGATTGCAAAATATCCCCTTACAAAGTCCACATGATGGTTCATGACAACGCAGTAAATATGGTGAAGGGAATTTCAAGTACTGGCTTTAACAGTCTTAGCTGTTTTCTTCACACCAACCAATTGGTCATACATGATGAAATATTCGAACAGCGAATGATCAAGGACATAATTGCGAATTGCCGCCAAATAACAGGGCATTTTAATCACTCGTCGTTAGCATACACTAAACTTGAAAAGCTTCAAACACAGCATAATTTGCCCAAACATTAGTTGATTCAAGATGTAACCACTCGTTGGAATAGTACATAACCTCATGGTTGAACGAATATTCTTACAATTGCTAACTACTGTGCAGAAGTCCCAAATTTGCCAGTATTTGATGCCAACAAATGGGCACTAATTGGCAAATGCTCAAGCCTGCTCAAATTTTTTCATCTAACAACACAAAGGTAATATGATATATATATCAATAAGCTTTCTTTTACGAAGAGATCACTGGAAGATATTTTATCTCTTGAGAAGTTTTTTATTTTTTATATATTTTTCTTTTTTTATTTCCGGATAGTGTTTACGAAGGGGATACACACACCTTCATCTTCGGCCTGGTACGTGACCTGAAATTGGTAGTAAAGTAAGAATATGGAAATAAAATTAAAAAAATTCTCTGCAAAAGAGATAAAATATCTTCCACGGAAGCTGCAGTTTTCTCTTTAATATTAAGCAAATAGATAAATGGTGGGAGGAGTTCGTCAACAATACAATTATAATTGACTTCAATTTTCAGTTGTTAATCTGTGACGGGTTAACTCTGTTAGATAATAACTGTTAATTATTTAATATTATTTATTTTTAATTACTTATTTATATTATAAATTAATTATTTATTACAATTATGATTTATATTTTAATATTTTACCATGTAGCCAGTTAATAAATATTAAATAGGTAAAGTTCTTCAGCTTCTTTATCTACGGTACTGAACGCACATTTGTCTCAGATATTAATTATTTATTGCTGCCTTTGTTCACAACCTACAAATTACAAAATATCAATGTAATTCTTTTAATTTATTTTTTCAGGCTGAGTGGAAGGACAGCCAAATGCTTCAGAAATTATTCCACAAGTGAGAGTCTTGGAACATGCCATAACCAAAGCTATATCAGATTCAAGGTTCAGTGGATTGGGTAGCACGGTCAGCGCAATCTCAAGATCGATGGACAGCAGATTTGCTAAGTATGAAGCAAACGAAGATCTAATAGCAGCCACCATGTTGGATCCAAGATATAAAAATAGTCTTTTCAAAAGTTCTGAAGAAGGTTCAAAGACCCATTTCATTTCAATCCAGAATTATTTGACTGACACTCATAAGAAAATGCATAATGATAAAGAGAATTATGAAGACTTTGAAGAGAATGTAAGCTCTGTGCCTCCAATAACATAGAATCTACAAATGAAAATCAAAACGAGGAAGCTGGAGCAAGTGTCGATCTTTTTGAATTTGACTCGTGTTTGAATGATTTGATAGCATCAGCAGAGTCAAGTACCACCACAAATGTTGAAAAGGAAAACAAGAAGAAACTTCGCCGGCAATCTTCATCTTCACATGCTGTTAGAAATGAACTCGAGAAATACTGTTCGCTTCAATTAGAACCACGAGATACGGATCCACTACTTTGGTGGAAAGCAAACAGAAAATGCTTTCATCTCCACCGTCATCATTGAGAGTGAGAGACTTTTTAGTATTGGTGGTAACATCTTCACGCGACATCGTAACCGTCTTACTCCAGAAAATGGAGAAAAATTAATGTTATTAAATTTCAATTTACGTGTTTTTAATTTTGAATACTAAATATTTTGTATTTTTTTCTGTAGCTAGTTGAAAAATTAATACTCAATATACTGTATTTATTTTTTTTGGTGGCAAGTTGAAAAATGAAAGTGGTTTAACCTTGTAAGAAAGGAAATGAATAACTAAACTGCTAAACAAAATATCAATTCGTTTAGCAGTTTAGGTATGACAGTTCCTTTGTTATTACTTAGAATATTTTCATTTTTTAACTAGCACCAAATCAAAAACCACAGAATGATTCTATTTGACATCATATTTTCAGTTCCTTTGTTATTACTTAGAATATTTTCATTTTTTAACTAGCACCAAATCAAAAACCACAGAATGATTCTATTTGACATCATATTTTCAGTTCCTTTGTTATTACTTAGAATATTTTCATTTTTTAACTAGCACCAAATCAAAAACCACAGAATGATTCTATTTGGCATCATATTTTCAGTTCCTTTGTTATTACTTAGAATATTTTCATTTTTTAACTAGCACCAAATCAAAAACCACAGAATGATTCTATTTGACATCATATTTTCAGTTCCTTTGTTATTACTTAGAATATTTTCATTTTTTAACTAGCACCAAATCAAAAACCACAGAATGATTCTATTTGACATCATATTTTCAGTTCCTTTGTTATTACTTAGAATATTTTCATTTTTTAACTAGCACCAAATCAAAAACCACAGAATGATTCTATTTGACATCATATTTTCAGTTCCTTTGTTATTACTTAGAATATTTTCATTTTTTAACTAGCACCAAATCAAAAACCACAGAATGATTCTATTTGACATCATATTTTCAGTTCCTTTGTTATTACTTAGAATATTTTCATTTTTTAACTAGCACCAAATCAAAAACCACAGAATGATTCTATTTGACATCATATTTTCAGTTCCTTTGTTATTACTTAGAATATTTTCATTTTTTAACTAGCACCAAATCAAAAACCACAGAATGATTCTATTTGACATCATATTTTTAACAATAAAAATGTTGAGTAAATACTAAATAATGATGATTGGAACATGTTTTTTTCAATTTAGAAAAGTCTAAACTGGATGTAGGCTTTAACTTTCAAGTTATGGAATTTGGATGAATCAGAAATATATTTTTTGTTGCTGTTTGGTATATTGTCTATTCCTAATATGAAAGGAAAAAAATAAATTCTGTAAAGATCCATATTCATTTTGTATCCTAAAACCTTCCATCAAAAGCTATAAAATTCCATAAACTCAATGGTTAAAAAGTAAAAAAAAAAACAACTAAAAAATAGTCCATTGCTTTGTCTATTGACTTCCAAGTTCCAAGCTTCCAACAGCCTAACAGTTGAATAATATAGTTATGGAAACTAATTATAAAGTATCTAATAAATTAAGCATAATACACTAAAAAACAAATATTAGCCAGAATCGGTATCGGCAAAAATTTTGGAATCTGCACAACTCTAGTATCTAATCAACAACAATAATTATTAATTACTTAGAAAAATATTTGTGGAATTATACAATAATAAACGTACTGAATGGCTAAAAA
Organism: Ceratothoa steindachneri; assembly: GCA_963969495.1. Taxonomy (NCBI): domain Eukaryota; kingdom Metazoa; phylum Arthropoda; class Malacostraca; order Isopoda; family Cymothoidae; genus Ceratothoa; species Ceratothoa steindachneri. The sequence continues at coordinate 127,577,580 of OZ018323.1, forward strand.
AAATCTTCAATTATACATGAATATATTTGATTTGAACCTAGAAGATATTAAAACCAAAAAACAAAATTAAACTGAAAAATATTATAAATACCATAGACAATAACAAATGGAGCATGGATTTATTAGAAAAAAAGTAGTCTGGCAGTATATAGAGAATGTAACTGAAAATCAATGATGATAAAGTATATTACAACCAGGCAATGGCTTCGCTACTAAGATTAAAATTTAAAATCTAAAAAAAAGCAGCCATGGTCAAATTTTTATAAATTTTCTGAACTTCGCCAAATATAATAATTTAAAAAAGGAACTCAAAACTAAATTTCCTCCCCTTTCAAAATATCATATTGCTTCACCATTTTGTTTTTTAATATTATAAAAGAATTATTAGAGATAACTGATAAAAAAATACGTCATAACCAAACTAAGATGAGATTAGTATTCAAATACTCAAAAAAATCCCCTTCTTAAATTATAGAGTTAGTGATGATGACCAATACTAAAAAAATTTGTTTCTGGCACGAACTAATACCCTCAAGCTAAATTGGAGATATAAACAAATAGATATTAATCAAAATGAATTATGTCTCATTTGCAATACAGCACGAATAAAAAATATTAATTTTTTATATTACTGTCCTACATGACATTAGATTGGAGAGTCAATACTGCACTGATGAAAAAACATTTTATAAATGCAATCCTATTATTTTAGAAAACTATGAGCAAAGATGAACAAGAAAAGCATAAAATCATACTATTTAGAATGTGGAAAATGAGGGAAATAATAATGAATAAAAACTACTTATTACATGCGGTGACGCTACATATAGTTTTATATCACACTGCAGTCTAAAAATGAATGCACTTAGTAATGTAGCGAGTTCCTTTAATATACTGTACACAAAAACAGGACAGGAGGACAAAGCTGAAATAAAACTCTGCTTAATAATAATATAAAATAAGATTGCACAATATAATGATTCTTGGACAAAGATATATATCTGCTTATAAATGAATATAATTTTTATATAAGGTGCTGACGTAAAGGCAATAACCTACAACCTAAACTGCTCTCTCTCAAGGGACCCGTGATGAACACGTCTGTCCTCGGTGACCATGGAGAGGTTTTGCAAATTTGAACTAAACCCCTTCTCTTTTGGTTACCCGGGCTAGGAATCTTCTACACATTTTCAATTTCCCTAATCACCATTTTTCATTCAAACCTCTTCTAAAATGCAATGTTGTTTTTTGCCTTTTATAATAATTGCCTTCGTTGTAAAAACAGATCGTCTCGTGAGGGTTGTGCGCCCGGCGGGTGCCTTATATCGCTACTCGGTCTCTGTACATTACCTTGCACGCATTTTTACATCCCATAACTTTGCCAATTTCTCTACGAGTCTCTTAACAAGTTTTCTTGCCTCGAACTCGTCGGTTTGACCTCAAAATGAAATCATGGCATATTTTCTGCTTTCCTTGAAGGAGCCCGATTCTGCTAATGACGTCCCCTTCTGATGTTTCAGAGCAGCAGTGCGCGCAGTTGCTCGGCGCACGGCAGGGCGTGAGCGAAGCGAGAGGGCGCTTCAGTCAAGACCTCCACCCCCACCCTAATAAGGTCACCATGAAAATGGACGTACCGTGGCCTGCCCACGCACACATTATCGGGCGAGGGGGCAATACAATTCAGTCGGTTGTCAAGCGAACGGGTACGTACCCCTCTCGGGCAAGCTGAAAACGAGGGTGACACGCGTATTTGACCTCTCCTCTCCCTCTAAGGTCCTCTAATTCAGCTGTTGGGGCAGTCGGTCCCGTCTAATATTCTGGTTATTTAGGGAAGGAACTTTAAAAAAAATGGGTCTACATCCTCGTTATGTGTGTGTTTATTTTTAGCTTTAGGAATGGGGTCAGTGGGGATCTACAAATTAATGGGTCTTCTAAACAAGGACTTCCTACAGCCACCTCGGGCGACTAACCTTCCATAATGCGCCTTCGCTACCGGAGGAAAGCCGTATTTGGCAGCCGCAAAGTGCTAAAATTTCCTACCCTTGGGCTCCTGGTTAGAACTCCGTCATCCCTAGGATTCTGCCATGGTTTGGGCGATGATTCCCCCCCTCTCCCGCAGGTGTCGGCATTCACTTCCCGGACGGGAACAAGAACTCCGGGTTTCACAAGAGCAACCAGGTGACCTTAAAGTGTCTCGGGTCGCAAATTTCGGGGCTGGAGGAGGCCCGTCGCTCAATTCGGGATCTCTCCCCGCTCGTTTTCTCGTTCACCCTCCCCGCCGGGGTCCATTTCGTCAGCCCCATGACAAATCCCCTCCTCATCGTTCAGAATGTCGAGAAAGTTTATAATGTCCAGGTAAGAAGGAGCACCCGCTTCCTTGCAGAGAGTTAAGGTTCATGTTTACGAACTTGTTTATGTGGAGGGTTGGGATGCACCAGGAATTAGGTTCGGCCTTTTCATCTGGTTTAGATGGGGGGGGGGGGGTGAAGCAGTGGTGGGATTCACAGATTTTAAGAGCAGGTCTTACTAACAACAGGTTCTCTCACTACAGGTCTCACTACACATCTCTAACAACAGGTTCTCACTAAGAATAGGTTCTCTCACTGCAGGTCTCACTAACAACAGGTTCTCTCTACACGTATCACTAACAACACGTTCTCTCACTACAAGTCTCACTAACAATAGGTTCTCTCACTACAAGTCTCACTAACAATAGGTTCTCTCACTACGCGTCTCACTAACAACAGGATCTCTCACTACACGTATCACTAACAACAGCTGCTATCACTACAAGTCTCACTAACAACAGGTTCTCTCACTACACGTCTCAGTAACAACAGGTTATATCACTACAGGTCTCACTAATAACAGGTTCTCACTACACGTCTCACTAACAATAAGTTCTCTTACTGCAGGTCTCACTAACAACAGGCTCTCTCTACACGTATCACTAACAACAGGTTCTCACTATACGTCTCATTAACAACAGGTTCTCTGTAGTAAGAGGTTAGTGAACCTGTTGCTAGTGAGAAGCTGTTGTTAATGAGACCTGTAGTGAGATAACCGGTTGTTAGTGAGACGTAGAGTGAAAACCTGTTGTTGTGAGACGTGTAGTGAGAGAACCTGTTGTTAGTAAGACGTGTAGTGAGACAACCTATTGTTAGTGAGAAACTGTTATTAGTGAGACCTGTAGTGAGATATATAACCTGGTGTTAGTGAGACGTGTAGTGAGAGAACCTGTTGTTAGTGAGACACGTAGTGAGAGAACCTGTTGTTAGTGAGATCTTGTTGTTAGTAAGGCGTGAGTGAGAGAACCTGTTGTTAGTGATACCTGTATAGAGAACCTGTTATCAGTGAGACCTGTAGTGAGAGAGCCTATTGTTAGTGAGACCAGTAATGAGAACCTATTGTTAATGAGGCGTGAGTGAGAACCTGTTGTTAGGACCTGTAGGTTCTCACTAACAATAGGTTATCTCACTAAGAAAAGTTCTCACTACACGTCTCACTAACAACAGGTTCTTTCACAACACATCTCACTAACAATAGGTTCTCACTACAGATTTCACTAACAACAGGTTCTCTCATGCCTCACTAGCAACATGTTCTTTCACTACACGTCTCATTAACAAAAGGTTCTCTCACCTTACCTCTTACTACTTATCTAACTAACAAGTTATCTCACTATACCTCTTACTACAGGTCTCACTAACAACATGTTCTCTCACTATACGTCTTATTAGAACAGGTTTTCTCAATACACGTCTCACTAACAGCAATTTCTCTCACTACATGCCTCACTAACAAAAGGTTCTCTCACTACACGTATTACTAACAACAGGTTCTCTCACTACAGGTCTCACTAACAACAGGTTCACTAACCACGTATCAATAACAACAGGTTTTCACTAGCAGCAGGTTCTCTCACTACACGTCTCACAACAGGTTCTCACTAACAACAGGTTCTCTCACTATACTTCTCACAACAGGTTGTCTCACTGACCCGGTTCTCTCACTACAAGTCTGTTAACAACAGGTTCTCTCACTATACGTCTCACTAACCCCGTTCTCTCACTACAAATCTTAACAACAGGTTCTCTCACTACTGTTCTCACTAACTACTGGTTCTCTACATGTCTCACTAACAACTGGTTCTCTCACTACACGTCTAACTAACAACAGGTTCTCTCACTACACGTCTCACAACAACAGGTTTTCACTCTACGTCTCACTAACAACCGGTTATCTCACTACAGGTCTCACTAGCAACAGGTTCACTAACCACGTATCAATAACAACAGGTTTTTACTAACAGCAGGTTCTCTCACCACACGTCTCACTATAGGACTCACTAAAACAGGTTCTCTCACTACACGTCTCACTAACAGCAGGCTCTCCCACTATACGTCTCACTAACAACAGGTTCTATCACCACACGCCTCAAAACAGGCTCTCTCACTACTGCTCTCATTAACTACAGGTTCTCTCACTATACGTCTCATTAACAACAGGTTCTCACTATACGTCTCATTAACAACAGGTTCTCTAACTACACGGTTCACTAACAACAGTTTCTCTCACTACTCGTCTCGCTAACAAAAGGTTCTCACTACACGTCTCACTAAAGAAAACGCTAACAACAGGTTCTCTCACTACACTTCTCTCTAACAAAAGGTTCTCTCACCTTACCTCTTACTACATATCTCACTAACAACATGTTCTCTCACTATAAGTCTCATTAGAACAGGTTCTCTCAATACACGTCTCACATTAACAGTTTCTCTCTACACGTCTCTCTAACAAAAGGTTCTCTCACTACACGTATTACTAACAATAGCTTCTCACTAACAACAGGTTCACTCACCACGTATTACTAACAACAGGTTCTCTCACTTCACGTCTCACTAACAAAAGATTCTCTCACTACAGGTCTCACTAACAACAGGTTCTCTCACTACACGTCTCAGTAACAACAGGTTATATCACTACAGGTCTCACTAACAATAGGTTCTCTCACTGCAGGTATCACTAACAACAGGTTCTCTCTACACATATCACTAACAACAGGTTCTCTTACTACAGATCTAACTAAAAATAGGTTCACTACACGTCTCAATAACAACAGGTTATATCACTACAGGTCACTAATAACAGGTTACATTACTACAGGATTCACTTATAAGAGTTTCTCAATACACGTCTCACTAACAATAGGTTCTCTCACTACGCGTCTCACTAACAACAGGATCTCTTACTACACGTATTACTAACAACAGCTACTGTAACTACAGGTCTCACTAACAACAGGTTCTCTCTCTCACGCCTCACTAACAATAGGTTTTCTCACTACACGTCTCACTAACAACAGGTTCTCTCACTACGCGTCTCACTTCCCACAGGTTATCTCACTACAGGTCTCACTAACAACAGGTTCTCACTATACGTCTCACTAACAACAGGTTATCTCAGTACAGGTCTCACTAATAACAGGTTCTCACCACACGTCTCACTAACAATAGCTTAATAGCTTCTCTCACTAACAACAGGTTCGCACTACACGTCTTTAACAACAGGTTATCTCACTAATAACAGGTTCTCACTACACGTCTCACTAAAAACAGGTTCTCACTACACCTCACTAACAAAATATTTTCACTACACGTCTCACAAACAAAGGTTCACAACACGTCTCACAAACAAAGGTTCACAACACGACTCACTAACAACAGTTTATCTCAACACGTCTCACTAACAATAGGTTCTCTCACTACTGATATCACTAAGAACAGGTTCTCTAACTACACCTCTCATTACAACAGGTTCTCACTACACGTCTCGGTAACACCAGGTTATCTTACTACAGGTCTCACTAATAACAGGTTCTCACTACTGATATCACTAACAACAGGTTCTCACACTATATGTCACGAACAACAGGTTCACTCACCACGTATCATTAACAACAGGTTCTCACTCGTCTCACTAACAACAGGTTCTCACAACACGTGTCACTAACAACAGGTTCTCTTACCACACGTCTCACAACTGGTGCTCACATAACGCGTCCACTAACAATATGTTCTCTCACTACATGTCTCACTAACAACAGGTTCTCTCACTTCAGATCTCACTAACAACAGGTTCTCTCTTACACGTCTCACTAACAACAGGTTATATCACTACAGGTTTCACTAATAACAGGTTATATCACTACAGGTCTCACTAATAACAGGTTCTCACTAACAATAGGTTCTGTCACTACAGGTCTCACTAACAACAGGTTCTCTCTACACGTATCACTAACAACAAGTTATCTAACTACAGTCTCACTAATAATTGGTTCTTTCACTACACGTCTCAGTAACAACAGGTTCTCTCACTACAGGTCCTAACAACAGGTTCTCACTCACGCCTCATTAACAATAGGTTCTATCATTACTGGTCTCACTAACAATAGGTTCTCTCACTACAGGTTCTCTCACTCCTCACTAACAATAGGTTGTCTCACTACACGTCTCATTAACAACAGGTTCTCACTATACGTCTCATTAACAACAGGTTCTCTGTAGTAAGAGGTAAGGTGAGAGAACCTCTTGTTAATGAAACGTGTAGTGAGAGAACCTGTTGTTAGTGTAATCTTTAGTGAGAACCTATTGTTAGTGAGATGTGTCGTGAAAGAACCTGTTGTTAGTGAGACCTGTAGTGAGACGTATTATGAGAACTTGTTGTTAGTGAGACCTGTCGTGAAAGAACCTGTTGTTAGTGAGAAGCGTAGTGAGAGAACCTGTTGTTAGTAAGGCGTGAGTGAGACAACCTGTTGTTAGTGATAGCTGTATAGAGAACCTGTTGTTAGTGAGACCTGTAGTGAGAGAACCTATTGTTAGTGAGACCAGTAATGAGAGAACCTGTTGTTAGGACCTGTAGGTTCTCACTAACAATAGGTTGTCTCACTAACAACAGGTTCTTTCACTACACATCTCACTAACAATACGTTCTCACTACTCACTACATATTTCACTAACAACAGGTTCTCTCACGCCTCACTAGCAACAGGTTCTATGACTACACGTCTCATTAACAAAAGGTTCTCTCACCTTACCTCTTACTACTTATCTAAGTAACAAGTTATCTCACTATACCTCTTACTACAGGTCTCACTAACAACATGTTCTCTAACTATACGTCTCATTAGAACAGGTTCTCTCAATACACGTCTCACTAAAAGCAATTTCTCTCACTACACGCCTCACTAACAAAAGGTTCTCTCACTACACGTATTACTAACAACAGGTTCTCTCACTACAGGTCTGACTAAAAACAGCTTCTCACTAGCAACAGGTTCACTAACCACGTATCAATAACAGCAGGTTCTCTCACTTCACGTCTCACAACAGGTTATCTCCCTACATGTCTCATGAAAAACAGGTTCTCACTATACGTCTCACTAGCCCGGTTCTCTCACTACAAGTCTTAACAACATGTTCTCTCACTATACGTCTCACTAACCCGGTTCTCTCACTACAAGTCTTAACAACAGGCTCTCTCACTACTGTTCTCACTAACTACTGGTTCTCTAAATGTCTCACTAACAACTGGTTCTCTCACTACACGTCTAACTAACAGCAGGTTCTCTCACTACAAGTCTCACAACAACAGGTTTTCACTCTACGTGTCACTAACAACAGCTTCTCACTAGCAACAGGTTCACTAACCACGTATCAATAACAACAGGTTCTCTCGCCACACGTCTCACTAACAACAGGTTCTCTCACTACACGTCTCACTAACAGCAGGCTCTCTCACTATACGTGTCACTAACAACTGGTTCTCTCACCACACGCATCACAACAGGCTCTCTCACTACTGCTCTCATTAACTACAGGTTCTCTCACTATACGTCTCATTAACAACAGGTTCTCATTATACGTCTCATTAACAACAGGTTCTCTCACTAGACGGTTCACTAACAACAGTTTTTCTCACTACACGTCTCACTAACAAAAGGTTCTCACTACACGTCTCACTAACATTAGGTTCTCACTAAAGATACCACTAACAACAGGTTCTCTCAAGCCTCACTAGCAACAGGTACTTTCACTACACTTCTCTCTAACAAAAGGTTCTCACCTTACCACTTACTACATATCTCACTAAGAACAAGTTCTCTCACTATACCTCTTACTACAGGTCTCACTAACAACATGTTCTCTCACTATACGTCTCATTAGAACAGGTTCTCTCAATACACGTCTCACCAACAGCAGTGTTTCTCACTACACGTCTCTCTATCAAAAGGTTCTCTTACCACACGTTTTACTAACAACAGGTTCACTCACCACGTATCACTAACAACAGGTTCTCTCACTTCACGTCTCACTAACAAAAGATTCTCTCACTACATGTCTTACTAACAACAGGTTCTCTCACTACACGTCTCACAACAGGTTCTCACTATACGTCTCACTAACTCGGTTCCCTCACTACAAGTCTCTTAACAACAGGCTCTCTCACTACACGTCTCACTAACAACAGGTTCTTTCACTACACGTCTCACAACAGGTTCTCTCACTTCTGGTCTCACTAACTACAGGTTCTCTACATGTCTCACTAACAACAAGTTCCCTCACTACACGTCCATCTAACAGCGGGTTCTCTCTCTACACGTCTCACTAACAACCAGTTCTCACTCTACGTCTCAATAACAACAGGTTATCTCAGTACAGATCTCACTAATAGCAGGTTCTCTCAAAATACATTTCAATAACAACAGGTTCTCTCATTATACGTCTCAATAAGAACAGGTTCTCTCACCACACATTTCACTAACAACAGATTCTTACTACAGGTCTCACTACCAACAGGTTCTCTCACTATACGTCTCACTAACAACAGGTTCTCTCACTATACGTCTCATTAACAACAGGTTCTCACTAGACGTCTCATTAAAAAATGTTCTCTCTCTACACGTTTCACTAACAACTATTTCTCTCACTACACATCTCACTAACAAAAGGTTCTCACTAACAACAGGTTCTTTCACTACACATCCCACTAACAATAGGTTCTCACTACAGATTTCACTAAAAACAGGTTCTCTCACTACACGTCTCACTAACAACAGGTTATCTCACTACATGTCTCACTAACAACAGGTTCTCTCACTACACGTCTCACAACAGGTTCTCTCACTACACGTCTCACAACAGGTTCTCTCACTATACGTCTCACTAACCCGGTTGTCTCACTACAAGTCTGTTAACAACAGGTTCTCTCACTACGTCTCACTAACCAGGTTCTCTCACTACAAGTCTCCTAACAACAGGTTCTCTCACTAACAACTGGTTCTCTTACTACACGTCTAACTAACAGCAGGTTCTCTCACTACACGTCTCACTAATAACAGGTTCTCTCATTATACGTCTCAATAACAACAGGTTCTCTCACTACAGGTCTCACTAATAACAGGTTCTCTCATTATACGTTTCAATAACAACAGGTTCTCTCACCACACTTCTCACTAACAAAAGGTTCTTTCACCACACGTCTCACAACAGGCTCTCACTAACTACAGGTCTCACAAACAACAGGTTCTTTCACTATACGTCTCATTAACAACAGGTTCTCACTAGACGTAGCATTAACATGTTCTCCCACTACACGGTTCACTAACAACCATTTCTCTCACTACACATCTCACTAACAAAAGGTTCTCACTACACGTCTCACTAACAACAGGTTCTTTCACCACATCTCACTAACAATAGGTTCTCACTAAAGATTTCATTAACAACAGGTTCTCACTAAAGATTCCACTAACAGCAGTTTCTCTCGCTAAACGTCTCTCTAACAAAAGGTTCTCTCACTACACGTATTACTAACAACAGCTTCTCACTAACAACAGGTTCACTCACCTCGTATTACTAACAACAGCTTCTCACTAACAGCAGGTTCTCTCACTTCACGTCTCACTAACAAAAGATTCTCTCATTACATGTCTCACTAACAACAGGTTCTCTCACTACACGTCTCACAACAGGTTCTCTCATTATACGTCTCAATAACAACAAGTTCTCTCACTACAGGTCTCACTATAAACAGTTTCTCTCATTATACGTCTCACTAACAACAGTTTCTCTCGCTAAACGTCTCACTAACAAAAGGTTCTCACTACACGTCTCACTAACATTAGGTTCTCAATAAAGATGCCACTAACAACAGGTTCTCTCACGCCTCACTAGCAAGATGTTCTCTCACTACACGTCTCATTAACAAAAGGTTCTCTCACTTAACCTCTTACTGCCTATCTAACTAACAACAAATTCTCTCACTATACCTCTTACTACATGTCTCACTAACAACATGTTCTCTCACTATACGTCTCATTAGAACAGGTTCTCTCAATACATGTCTCACTAACAGCAATTTCTCTGACTACACGTCTCACTAACAAAAGGTTCTCTCAATACACGTATTACTAACAACATGTTCTCTCACTTCAGGTCTCACTAAAAACAGGTTCTCACTAGCAACAGGTTCACTAACCACGTATCACTAACAGCAGGTTCTCTTACTAAACGTCTAACTAACAACAGGTTCTCTCACTACATGTCTCACTAACAACAGGTTCTCTTACTACACGTCTCACAACAGGTTTTCTCACTATACGTCTCAATATACGGTTCTCTCACTACACGTCTCACAACAGGTTTTCTCACTATACGTCTCAATAACCCGGTTCTCTCACTACAAGTCTGTTAACAACAGTTTCTCTCACTATACGTGTCACTAACCCGATTCTCTGACTACAAGTCTCTTAACAACAGGCTCTCTTACTACTGGTTCTCTACATGTCTCACTAATAACTGGTTCTCTCACTACACGTCTAAGTAACCAGGTTCTCTCACTACACGTTTCACAACAACAGGTTTTTACTCTACGTCTCACTAACAACAGGTTATCTCACTACAGATCTCACTAATAACAGGTTCTCTCATTATACGTCTCAATAACAACATGTTCTCTCACCACACGTCTCACTAACAAGAGATTCTCACTACAGGTCTCACTACCAACAGGTTCTCTCACTACTCGTCTCGCTAACAGCAGGCTCTCACTACCAACAGGTTCTCTCACCACACGTCTCACTAACAGCAGGCTCTCTCACTATACGTCTCACTAACAACAGTTTCTCTCACCACACGCCTCACAACAGGCTCTCTCACTACTGCTCTCATTAACTACAGGTCTCACAACCAACAGGTTCTCTCACTATACGTCTCATTAACAACAGGTTCTCACTACACGTCTCATTAACAAAAGGTTCTCTCACCTAACCTCTTACTGCCTATCTAACTAACAACAAATTCTCTCACTATACCTCTTACTACATGTCTCACTAACAACATGTTCTCTCACTATACGTCTCATTAGAACAGGTTCTCTCAATACATGTCTCACTAACAGCAATTTCTCTGACTACACGTCTCACTAACAAAAGGTTCTCTCAATACACGTATTACTAACAACATGTTCTCTCACTTCAGGTCTCACTAACAACAGGTTCACCAACGACGTATCACTAACAACAGGTTTTCACTAACAGCAGGTTCTCTTACTACACGTCTAACTAACAACAGGTTCTCTCACTAACAACAGGTTCTCTTACTACACGTCTCACAACAGGTTTTCTCACTATACGTCTCAATAACCCGGTTCTCTCACTACACGTCTCACAACAGGTTTTCTCACTATACGTCTCAATAACCCGGTTCTCTCACTACAAGTCTGTTAACAACAGTTTCTCTCACTATACGTTTCACTAACCCGATTCTCTGACTACATGTCTCTTAACAACAGGCTCTCTTACTACTGGTTCTCTACATGTCTCACTAATAACTGGTTCTCTCACTACACGTCTAAGTAACCAGGTTCTCTGACTACACAACAACAGGTTTTTACTCTACGTCTCACTAACAACAGGTTATCTCACTACAGATCTCACTAATAACAGGTTCTCTCATTATACGTCTCAATAACAACATGTTCTCTCACCACACGTCTCACTAACAAGAGATTCTCACTACAGGTCTCACTACCAACAGGTTCTCTCACTACTCGTCTCGCTAACAGCAGGCTCTCACTACCAACAGGTTCTCTCACCACACGTCTCACTAACAGCAGGCTCTCTCACTATACGTCTCACTAACAACAGTTTCTCTCACCACACGCCTCACAACAGGCTCTCTCACTACTGCTCTCATTAACTACAGGTCTCACAACCAACAGGTTCTCTCACTATACGTCTCATTAACAACAGGTTCTCACTACACGTCTCATTAACAAAAGGTTCTCTCACCTAACCTCTTACTGCCTATCTAACTAACAACAAATTCTCTCACTATACCTCTTACTACATGTCTCACTAACAACATGTTCTCTCACTATACGTCTCATTAGAACAGGTTCTCTCAATACATGTCTCACTAACAGCAATTTCTCTGACTACACGTCTCACTAACAAAAGGTTCTCTCAATACACGTATTACTAACAACATGTTCTCTCACTTCAGGTCTCACTAACAACAGGTTCACCAACGACGTATCACTAACAACAGGTTTTCACTAACAGCAGGTTCTCTTACTACACGTCTAACTAACAACAGGTTCTCTCACTACATGTCTCACTAACAACAGGTTCTCTTACTACACGTCTCACAACAGGTTTTCTCACTATACGTCTCAATAACCCGGTTCTCTCACTACACGTCTCACAACAGGTTTTCTCACTATACGTCTCAATAACCCGGTTCTCTCACTACAAGTCTGTTAACAACAGTTTCTCTCACTATACGTTTCACTAACCCGATTCTCTGACTACATGTCTCTTAACAACAGGCTCTCTTACTACTGGTTCTCTACATGTCTCACTAATAACTGATTCTCTCACTACACGTCTAACTAACAGCAGGTTCTCTCACTACACGTTTCACAACAACAGGTTTTCACTACGTCTCACTAACAACAGGTTATCTCACTACAGATCTCACTAATAACAGGTTCTCTCATTATACGTCTCAATAACAACATGTTCTCTCACCACACGTCTCACTAACAAGAGATTCTCACTACAGGTCTCACTACCAACAGGTTCTCTCACTACTCGTCTCGCTAACAGCAGGCTCTCACTACCAACAGGTTCTCTCACTACACGTCTCACTAACAGCAGGCTCTCTCACTATACGTCTCACTAACAACAGTTTCTCTCACCACACGCCTCACAACAGGCTCTCTCACTACTGCTCTCATTAACTACAGGTCTCACAACCAACAGGTTCTCTCACTATACGTCTCATTAACAACAGGTTCTCGCTATACGTCTCATTAACATCAGGTTCTCTCACTACACGGTTCACTAACAACAGTTTCTCTCACTAACAAAAGGTTCTCACTACACGTCTCACTAACATTAGGTTCTCACTAAAGATACCACTAACAACAGGTTCTCTCACGTCTCGCTAGCAACAGGTTCTTTCACTACACTTCTCTCTAACTAAAGGTTCTCTCACCTTACCTCTTACTACATATCTCACTAACAACAGGTTCTCTCACTATACCTCTTACTACAGGTCTCACATGTTCTCTCACTATACGTCTCATTAGAACAGGTTCTCTTAATACACGTCTCACTAACAGCAGTTTCTCTCACTACACGTCTTACTAACAGCAGGCTCTCTCACTATACGTCTCACTAACAACAGGTTCTCTCATCACATGCCTCACAACAGGCTCTCTCACTACTGCTCTCATTAATAGAGGTCTCAGAAAGAACAGGTTCTCTCACTATACGTCTCTTTAACAACAGGTTCTCACTATGTCTCATTAACCACAGGTTCTCTCACTACACGGTTCACTAACAACAGTTTCTCTCACTAACAAAAGGTTTTCACTATACGTCTCGCTAACATTAGGTTCTCACTAAAGATACCACTAACAACAGGTTCTCTCACGCCTCACTAGCAACAGGTTCTTTCACTACACTTCTCTCTAACAAAAGGTTCTCTCACCTTACCTCTTACCACATATCTTACTAAGAACAAGTTCTATCACTATACCTCTTACTACAAGTTTCACTAACAACATGTTCTCTCACTATACGTCTCACTAGAGCAGGTTCTCTCAATACACGTCTCACTAACAACAGTTTCTCTCACTACACGTCTCACTAACAAAACTTTCTCTCACTACACGTATTACTAACAACAGGTTCTCTCACTACAGGTCTCACTAACAACAGGTTCTCTCACTACACGTCTCATTAACAACAGGTTCACTCACCACGTCTCACTAACAACAGGTCTCACTCACGTCTCACTAACAGCAGGTTCTCTCACTTCACTTCTCAATAACAATAGGTTCTCTCACTACACATCTCACAACAGTTCTCTCACTATACGTCTCACTAACCCGGTTCTCTCACTACAAATCTCTTAACAACAGGTTCTCTCACTATACGTCCCACTAACCCGGTTCTCTCACTACAAGTCTTTTAACAACAGGCGCTCTTTCTACTGTTCTCACTAACTACAGGTTCTCTACATGTCTCACTAACAACTAGTTCTCTCACTACACGTCTCACTAACATGGTTCTCTCACTACACGTCTCAAAAACATGGTTCTCTCACTACACCTCACTAACAACAGCTTCTCTCACTAACAACAACTTCTCTAACTCACGCCTTACTGAAAACAGGTTACCTCACTACACGTCTCGCTAACAATATGTTCTCTCACTACACGTCTCACTAACAGGTTCTCTCACTATAGCTCTCACTAACAGCAGCTTCTCTCACTACATGTCTCACTATACGTCTCACTTACAGGTTCTCTCACTACAGTCTCACTAACAACAGGTTCTCTCACTATACGTCTCACTAACAGGTTCTATCACTACAGTCTCACTAATAACAGGTTCTCTCACTAATAATAGGTTTTTCACTAACAACAGGTTCTCACTATACGTCTCACTAACAACAGGTTCTCACTACATGTCTCACTAACAATAGGTTCTCGCACCACATGTCTCACTTAAAATAGGTTCTCACTACACGTCTCACTAACAACAGGTTATCTCACTACACGTCTCACTAACAACAGGTTATATCACTACATGTCTCACTAATAACAGGTTATATCACTACAGGTCTTACTAATAACAGGTTCTCACTACACGTCTCACTAACAATAGGTTCTCTCACTACACGTCTCACTAACAATAGGTTCTCTCACTACAGGTCTCACCAACAACAGGTTCTCACTACACGTATCATTAACAACAGGTTCTCTCTACACGTATGACTATCAACAGGTTCTCACTACACGCCTCATTAATAACAAATTCTCACTACACGTCTCTAACAACAGGTTCTTTCACCACACGTCTCTCTCTCTCTCTCTTTTTTTTCTCTCTCTCTCTCTCATAAAGAATGTAGAGGGAGAGGTGACCCCCCTTGTCGTGGGAAGAGAGCTTGTGTGTACCTTTGACTTTTCGAGCTATGTCGGCGGGGGTATCCCTGGTAGGGCTTCCCTTTTCGATTTGGTTGGAAACGAGGTTCCAAACTAAGTTTGTCATTCCTTCCTTTTTTACTTTTATCCTATCTCTCCCACTTATACAAAAAGAAAAAAAAAAATCCTATTCCTATCATGTCACTCTTTCCCTTTTTTCCCTCTATCTACATATAAGGACCTGGCAGCTACCTCAGGCGTCAGAAGAGAGGCTTTGGAACCTCTATAAACAACGCCAATCGAGGCTCACTGATTGCGAGAGTTACAAGGAGTTTCAAGGAAAGAAAGTACCCTAGGAGACCTTACGGTCCATTGAAAGAGGATACTTTTTGGACTAGCATCTAGCGGGCACATGGCTGCTCAATTGTTTTAAGTCCCTAAACGGCCACTTTTCAAGACTTTGTCTAGTCTTGACTTGAACTGGTCAACAGATTCACTGTTGACAACGTCCACTGGAAGTGTGTTCCACTTACCGCAGATACTGTAAGTAAAAATATTTCCACACAGATTGCGGTTGTAACGCTTCAGTTCAAGTTCGAAGCCGTGAGAGAGAGAGAGAGCGAGTTACAAGGAGTTACGAGGAAAGAAAGTACCCTAGGAGACCTTACGGTCCATTCAAAGTGGGTACCTTTGGACTAGCAATTGAGCAGGCACATGGCTACCTGGCTGCTCAATTGTTTTGAGTCCCTAAATGGCCACTTTTCAAGACTTTGTCTAGTCTTGACTTGAACTGGTCAACAGATTCCCTGTTGACAACTTCCACTAGAGTTGCTTTCCACTTACCGCAAATACTGTAGGTGAAAAAATTTCCACACAGATTGTGGTTGTAACGCTTCAGTTCAAGTTTGAAGCCGTGATTGCGCGTTCTGTTCTCACTCAGTGTGAAAATATCCCGGTAGTCAACATTGTCGAACCCTCGAAGTATTGAAAACCTCGATGAGCTGACCACGCAGTCTACGGGTTTCCAGCGATAACAGATCTAATTCCCTTAGTCTATCCTCATAACTTTTATGTCGGATAGAGTGAATCAGTTTGGTTGCCCTAGCTTGTACGCGTTCCAACCTTGCGATGTCGTTTCGAAACGAAGGACTCCAAAATTTTTCCTTCATACTCCAGGTACGGCCGAACGAGGGAGTTGTGCAGACAAAGTACACTTTCCTTCTTATGGTATCCAAACTGGCGCTTTATGTAGCCTAACATCCTTTGGGCTTTCTTCTCTGCCTCGATGCACTGTTTTGAGAACTTAGGTCGCTAGTGATAGTAACACCCAAGTCCTTCTCAGTGTCACTCGATTCAAGGGCAGTTCCCTTAAGGAAGTACTGAGATTTGGGGTTTCGGTCGCCGATATGCATTACTTTGCATTTGTTCACGTTGAAAGGCATTTGCCACGTTTCCGACCACTCCCCAATCCTTTGAAGGTCCTCTTGGAGGCTGGCAGTGTTCCCCTCCTTTGCCACATTGATACCAAGCTTGGTGTCGTCGGCAAATTTGGAGATTTTGGCAACCATGTCTCCGTCCATGTCGTTGACATAAATAATAAACAGTAGTGGTCCCAGGACGGAACCTTGAGGGACACCGCTAGATACGGGCGCCCATTCAGAGGCCCGACCATTCACCACTACGCGTTGCCGTCTGTCACTTAGCCAGCTCTCTATCCAACCTGCTACCTTGCCTCCTATGCCCTGCGCACGCACTTTCCGGAGAAGGCGGCTGTGTGGTACCTTGTCAAAGGCTTTTTTGGAAGTCAAGGTACACAACATCCACCGCCTTGTCTCGATCATGCTCACTGAACACGAAGTGGAAGAATTCCACAAGGTTCGTCAGGCATGACCGTTGCCTTCGGAAGCCGTGCTGGGAACTCTTCAGTAGCAGGTTTGACTCTAAATAAGACGTTATCTTGTCCACTATCATGCTTTCCATGAGTTTACCGACTATCGAAGTCAGACTGATGGGTCGGTAGTTTGACGGATGGCTGGGGTCTCCTTTCTTGAAGATCGGAGTCACCTCCGCCTCACGCCAGTCTCTAGGAACGCATCCGCTCCGGATTGACATGTTAAAGATAGCGCACAGATGTCGTGATACTTCATCGCACACTTCCTTCAACACCTTGGATAGAAACCCGTCCGGTCCGGGGGACTTATTCGTCTTTAGGTCAGCGATCTTTTTCTTTATTTCACCTTCGGTGAAGTCCATTACCTCCAGCTCTTCCCCCGAGTAGGAATCCGTGGGCTGTGGGATGGGACCACACTCTTTAGTAAACACTGAAGAGAAGTAGTCATTGAGCAGGTTAGCATTTTCTGCATCTGAGTGAGTTAATGCACCCTCCTCGTCCACCAAGGGCCCAATCCTACGATGAATTGGTTTACGGCTATTTACATAGCCGAAGAACTCCTTGGGATTCTCCTTGCAGAGTCTCGCCACTCGGAGTTCCTCAGACCGCTTAGCCGCCCTTATGCTGGACTTCACTCTTCTGGCTAGCCTCCGGTACTCGTCAAAGGCACCCGAGATCTTCGATCGCCGGTACGCATTGCTCTTCTCCCTAAGCAGTTGGCTGATTTCTCGATTAAACCACTTTGGTTGAACAGAAGACCGACGGAGGCATTTCAGAGGGATGCAACTTGATTGAAATTGTTCCACGAATCCTCAACATCTTCGCATACCGCTAGCCTTACATCAGTCAGCCCAGCACGAAGGCTCGCAAAGTCTGCTCTTCTCATGTCAAGTTTCCTTGATTGACTGGCAACAGACCTTACCTTCGGGATCTTGACGGTAAATCTAATTAGCTGGTGATCACTGCCACCGAGCTCTTCGCTTACAGAGAGATCCTCAACGATATCATCCTCAGAGGTGAAGACCAAGTCGAGGATATTGTTTCCTCTCGTCGGTTCTCTGACCCATTGAGTGAGGAAATCGTTGTTGGCGAACTCCAGGAGTAGCGCGCTCTCGCCACAGGCTGCTCTGGTTTCCCAGTCAACTTGTCTGTTGAAATCGCCCATAACGATGCACACTCTGCCTTGAACAAGCTCACCCAGCAGCTGGTACAGTTCCCTGTCCTAAACGGGTTGGGAAGGGGGTCTGTAAAGCAGCAGGGTCCTGTATCTGACAGGACCTATCTCTAGGTCAACGTCTAGAAGCTCGTGATCGGATATAATGTTGGAGTTCGTAGATTTGATTGTATCCTTGACATACAACATTACACGGCCACCCTCTCTGTCTGGCCTATCTTTGTGGAAGAGTTGGTAACCAGGAACCGTGAATTCGCCTTCAAAGTCTCGGTTTGAGGTTTTTAACCACGATTCTGTTATGGCTACCATTTCGGGTTTTTCCGTCGCTACGAGGACATGGAGCTCAGGAAACTTGTTCCTGATGGACCTCGCATTGAACAGAAGAACTTTCAGGGAGCCCCCTAATGTAGGACCCCCTATACTGTTCCGTTTCCCTGCTTCTTGGTTTTCGCGGTGGCACCATTTTTGACAACCTCCGAGAACGTTGTTTGGGCAGTGACTCGGGCGTACTGGCGTACGTCCGCCTTCCCAATGGACCGGACACTCCTTTGGGTGCGCTCCACGACATCCTGGATGAGGTTAGCTAGGAAAGCCTTGCCCTTAAAGGAGAGGTGCACCCCATCTCTTTGGTAGAGGTCTTTTCTACCATAGAATACGGCGTACGGGTCGGCAAAAAAGACACTCTCCGCCGTACAGAGGTCTGCAAGGCGCCGGTTTAGCGACATGTTCCTCACGTGGGCAGTCCGGCTTGGACCCCACCTCAGGAGCATCCCCACCACGACTCGTCTGCGGGTTTTCAATCCACAGTAGTCGACAGCGCCCATAACCGTCTTCATAATCTCGCCTGTAGGGCCTACCCTACCTTCTCTGAGGTAGAGGTCGTTGCCACTTACCATAAGAGCAACGACTGAAGTCTCAGAAATCTGAGACTTCTCGGCCTCAGCTCTTATCTGCTTATTCCCACAGTCTGGGGGGCAGCTCACCTTAACGCTTGTGCGGTGGCGGGCCGCTAGCAGGGGCTGCAGGCCCCGTGCCTGAGAATCACCCACAAGGCTGACCCTGGCACATTTGCCTGCTGAGCTCGGATTCTTTATTTTCGGAGGCAAGCTCTCCGATTCCTCTCTCTTCTCCGTCATGGTCTTTTCAGGTTTTTTTCCCCTTCTTCTTCTTCTTCTTCTTCTTCTGCGAAGAAGAAGAAGAAGAAGGGAAAAAAAACTGAAAAGACCATGACGGAGAAGAGAGAGGAATCGGAGAGCTTGCCTCCGAAAATAAAGAATCCGAGCTCAGCAGGCAAATGTGCCAGGGTCAGCCTTGTGGGTGATTCGTCCCACCGACTCTCTACTGAAAAGACGTGCTCGCTCTGTGCTCCCGCTAATTTCACTGTGCTCAGAATTTATCGTGCCTCTGCTACTGAATACTTTTATATATATCGCCTATTCAATATTCGTCGCCGTATTATAAAGTTCGATCTTTCAATAACCGTATACAGTATATTAGCTTGTTTTCTAAATTAGTGTGAATTAAAAAAACAAAAACCGACAATGCCCGTTATAAAGATCGAATGCTCAAGGTGCGCTGCTTCATTTAATAAGGAAATTTACGTTCCCTCGAACCTTGAGCAAATTAGAATATGTCGATTTTGTATGTTGAACGAAGCGTTTGAACGCAAGTTGTCAAGTGCGATCAGCGAGATCAAACTTGAATTAAATACCGTTGCAAGGGATGTGATCTCGACTAACCGTAAAGTCGATGACTTAAATTCCAAACTAGATTCTGCTATTCACGACATGCGCGGGAGGGAAAATAGTAATAGAGATAGGCGGCCTGCAAATTCGAATCATCAGGTAATTGTTGACGAGCAACAACGAATTTTAAACTCGTTTAGGCCTCAGGATTCGCAATTTCGAAGAGTTAGAAATGGGGCTAGACCAACGAGGGGCCAGAACTTCGTTTTACCCTGTTCGAACCCTTTCGCGTTGCTAACTCCTATCGAGGGGGAAGAGGAAACCGTTTTAATGGGGGACTCCTTAATTAGAAGGCAGGATCAGGAGTTTGCTGCGCGTAACCCTTCTAAGCGTAAGCGCTTTTGCTATCCCGGTGGCCGCATTAACAACGTGGCCGCCGAGATCGAGAAATTGGAAGATACGCGTGGTGAACGAACGATCATCACGATGGTAGGGGGCAACGACGTCCATAGGTATGACAGCACCCCGGAAAATATAGTTTATCGTGCCAGAACCATGATAGATACGGCGAAATCCAAAGCAACCAACGTGGGAATTATTGGTGTTCTCCCCCGACTTAAATCCACGTTGCGCCTCCAATCTAGAGCGATCTATACTAACGAATGTCTTAAGCGGTTGTGTCGAGAAACTGGTGTTAGCTTTTTTAACGTATGGGATTCATTCCAGGACCATCCGTCACTTTTCCAAAAGGACGGAATTCACCTAAGCGATGTGGGTAATAGTCGGCTGGGTAGGATCTTAGACGAGTCCGTACGTAGCATTTTAGGTAGGAGAGTTGCGCGGCCACGTGATGCCGATGCGCCGGTCCGGCCCACGCGTGAAGGGGGCACTATCGACGGGGTGCAGGGAAACGGAACGGATCTGAGTGTTATAGAAGAGTTAACGTAAAGCGCAAACTGAGATGCATATATGCGAATGTTCGTAGCATAAAAAATAAAATTGCCGAAATAAAAGCCGTTATTCTAGAGGGTGATTTCGACCTCGTATTCCTAAGTGAAACATGGTTAGACACTCATACGGGGATCAGTGTTTGCGAGTTCGATATAGCGGGGTACAAAATTCATTACAGAAATAGACAAACCGGTAGAGGAGGGGGCGTATTAATGTACATAAAAGAGGATCTAAACGCCATAACGATGGACTCGTCTAAGGATGATATGCGAAGTGATGCTTTATTAGTCCAGCTAAGTTTAGATGCTATAAATAAAATTAACTTAGTCGTGGTTTATCGTCCGCCTTGCCAATTGGAAAGAGAAGATGCTGCACTCTTCGATACGCTTACGTCTTGGATTAGAAAAGGGACCACATTAGTCTGCGGCGATTTTAATTTACCTAATGTTAACTTTAGCAACCTTACTTCTGATAAACCGGGGGAGAGGCTATTAAACTTTATGTTGGAGAATTTTCTCGTACAAAAAGTGGAAGAGCCTACTCGTGATAGCAATATTCTTGATTTGATCATGGCAACCGATGAGTCATTGTTAGAAAACGTACGTGTGGGTGAACATTTAGCTTCCAGCGACCATAATGCGATTAGATTCGATCTAAACACCTGCGTAGAAGTTAGAATGAGCTCGCAGCTCATCCCTCGTTTTGGTAGCTGTGATTTCGATATTTTTCGCGAAAGGATTAAGGATATAGACTGGGGAATACGATTCGAGAACAGGTCGGTAGGAGAGATGTACGCAGAACTTCGATGTACGCTGCTTCGTGTGAATTCTGATTTGGTTAAATATGTGCGTAAGAGCGGGAAGTCGGTGAGAGCTCCGTGGCTTAGTCCGTTAATACTACGCTTAATCCGGGATCGAAATAGAAAATTTAAAATTCATAAAAACAATGGGTCAGTTATAAGCCGGCAAAATTACATAGATTCTCGTAGGGAAGTTAAACGTGCGGTCAGAGATGCGAAGAGGAAGTATGAAATAAACCTCGCTAAGGATTCAAAGAATGAACCGAAACGGTTTTATGGGTACGTAAATAATAGGAAACCCGTAAAAGGATCGATAGGGCCGATCAAAGATAAGGATGGTCGTTTGACTGAAATTCCGACAGAAATGTCCAAAATTTTAAATGAACATTTTACGAGCGTGTTTACTGTGGAAGATTCTTCCGAATTGGAATCGTTAATTGGGGAAGTTCGTAGTGCTGATAATTGCATATCCGATGTAACTATAAATGACGAGAAAATCCTTAAATTTATTAAGCTAATGAAAAAGTCGAAATCTCCGGGCCCCGATGGGGTATATCCAATTCATTTAAAGGAGCTTCAAAATGAACTCGTTAAGCCATTGCGTGAAATTTTCAATCGCTCATTAGAGGATGGCGTAGTTCCGTTGGATTTCAAGCGAGCAAACGTTACACCTATATTTAAGAAGGGGAATAGATTTGAAGCAACGAATTTTCGGCCTATTAGTCTAACTTCGGTAGTTGGGAAGCTTTTAGAATCTGTAATTAAAGATAGAATAGTGAGCCACCTCGAGGCAAATAAGCTGATTAACGATACCCAACATGGATTTAGGCGTGCGAGATCGTGCTTGACTAACTTGCTCGAATTCTTCCACAAAATGATTTGCGTGTACGATGAAAGCAAAGCTGTAGACGTAATATATTTAGACTTTAAAAAGGCGTTCGACACCGTCCCCCACCAAAGGTTATTAATGAAAGTTAAAGCGATTGGGGTGACTGGCAAGATTTTAAACTGGATTAGAAATTGGCTGAAAGATCGCTCGCAGCGGGTGGTAATAAATGGGGAATGTTCAGATTGGGCCAGCGTTAGTAGTGGGGTACCGCAGGGCTCTGTTTTAGGCCCTTTATTGTTTTTAATTTATATTAACGATTTAGATAAAGGCATACTTAGTCGGATTTCGAAATTCGCGGACGACACGAAGCTGGGCAATCGTGCCTATGTAAGATCGGATGTCGATAAATTGCAGGGGGACCTAAACTCGATTGCCAATTGGGCGGACAAGTGGCAAATGGAATTTAATTTAAGCAAATGCAAGGTAATGCACTTGGGTTGCCATAATTTAAGAGTAGAATATACCATGAAAGGCCAAGTCCTCGACGCGGTTAAATTAGAAAAAGACTTGGGAGTATTAGTCTCAGACGATTTTAAATTCTCGAAGCAATGCGCGGATGCGTGTAAAAAAGCAAATCGCGTTTTGGGTTATATCGCGCGTAATTTCACCTTCAAATCTAAGGATGTAATTTTACCTTTATATAAATCCCTTGTGCGGCCACTTCTCGAATACGCTGTTCAATTTTGGGCTCCATATTTAATGAAAGATATCGCGCAATTAGAAAGAGTGCAGCGTAGGGCTACGAAATTAATTCCAGAGCTGAGGAATAGATCATACGAGGAAAGGCTCAGGGCTTTAGATTTGCCATCGCTAGAACGCAGAAGATTACGTGGCCAGCTAATAGAAGTATTTAAAATACTAAAGGGTTTCTCAAACGTTGACTTTCGCAATCTGTTCGAACTGGATCATAGGGGAAATACTCGTCAGCACGGGTTAAAATTAGTGAACAAGCGTTTTAACACTAGTATAGCCCAAAACTATTTTACATTTAAAGTTACTCAAAATTGGAATCGGCTGCCCACCCACGTAGTAGATAGCACTTCGGTTAATATGTTCAAAAATCGTCTCGACGTGCATTTGAATAGTTTAAATATAACGTAGTTGAGCACTGTGAATTTAAAACGTCCTTGCAGAGAGAGAGTTTGGAGCGGAGGTTTAAGGATATGAAATTATGATGACTAAAAATGATGCCGGCGATTCTCTGCATGTGTAGCTTAGATGTCCCATTTCTTTTCCGCCTATCCTATAAGTAGTCTCTATCCCTAAATTAGCTTTTCACCACTAGCAGTCGAGTGGCTGCGGAAGATGAGAAGAAAAACTTTCTATCTCCCCCGACCCCTAGTTTGATTAGTTAAAATTGCACGATAATGTACACATGTAGATAAGTGTGTACAGTAGATAGTATTAAAAAAAAAAAAAAAATATATAGCATGTTAGAGATACACTCGTAGATAAGGGTGTATCGTAGTTTTTGATTTAGTGTAGCGGACTAGCCTCGAGCGGACCTTAGGGTCTTTGCTGGTCCTAGATTCTGTAGTTCTGTAGTTAGTTCTTCTTCTTCTTCTTCACGTGCGGTCAGAGATGCGAAGAGGAAGTATGAAATAAACCTCGCTAAGGATTCAAAGAATGAACCGAAACGGTTTTATGGGTACGTAAATAATAGGAAACCCGTAAAAGGATCGATAGGGCCGATCGAAGATAAGGATGGTCATTTGACTGAAATTCCGACAGAAATGTCCAAAATTTTAAATGAACATTTTACGAGCGTGTTTACTGTGGAAGATTCTTCCGAATTGGAATCGTTAATTGGGGAAGTTCGTAGTGCTGATAATTGCATATCCGATGTAACTATAAATGACGAGAAAATCCTTAAATTTATTAAGCTAATGAAAAAGTCGAAATCTCCGGGCCCCGATGGGGTATATCCAATTCATTTAAAGGAGCTTCAAAATGAACTCGTTAAGCCATTGCGTGAAATTTTCAATCGCTCATTAGAGGATGGCGTAGTTCCGTTGGATTTCAAGCGAGCAAACGTTACACCTATATTTAAGAAGGGGAATAGATTTGAAGCAACGAATTTTCGGCCTATTAGTCTAACTTCGGTAGTTGGGAAGCTTTTAGAATCTGTAATTAAAGATAGAATAGTGAGCCACCTCGAGGCAAATAAGCTGATTAACGATACCCAACATGGATTTAGGCGTGCGAGATCGTGCTTGACTAACTTGCTCGAATTCTTCCACAAAATGATTTGCGTGTACGATGAAAGCAAAGCTGTAGACGTAATATATTTAGACTTTAAAAAGGCGTTCGACACCGTCCCCCACCAAAGGTTATTAATGAAAGTTAAAGCGATTGGGGTGACTGGTAAGATTTTAAACTGGATTAGAAATTGGCTGAAAGATCGCTCGCAGCGGGTGGTAATAAATGGGGAATGTTCAGATTGGGCCAGCGTTAGTAGTGGGGTACCGCAGGGCTCTGTTTTAGGCCCTTTATTGTTTTTAATTTATATTAACGATTTAGATAAAGGCATACTTAGTCGGATTTCGAAATTCGCGGACGACACGAAGCTGGGCAATCGTGCCTATGTAAGATCGGATGTCGATAAATTGCAGGGGGACCTAAACTCGATTGCCAATTGGGCGGACAAGTGGCAAATGGAATTTAATTTAAGCAAATGCAAGGTAATGCACTTGGGTTGCCATAATTTAAGAGTAGAATATACCATGAAAGGCCAAGTCCTCGACGCGGTTAAATTAGAAAAAGACTTGGGAGTATTAGTCTCAGACGATTTTAAATTCTCGAAGCAATGCGCGGATGCGTGTAAAAAAGCAAATCGCGTTTTGGGTTATATCGCGCGTAATTTCACCTTCAAATCTAAGGATGTAATTTTACCTTTATATAAATCCCTTGTGCGGCCACTTCTCGAATACGCTGTTCAATTTTGGGCTCCATATTTAATGAAAGATATCGCGCAATTAGAAAGAGTGCAGCGTAGGGCTACGAAATTAATTCCAGAGCTGAGGAATAGATCATACGAGGAAAGGCTCAGGGCTTTAGATTTGCCATCGCTAGAACGCAGAAGATTACGTGGCCAGCTAATAGAAGTATTTAAAATACTAAAGGGTTTCTCAAACGTTGACTTTCGCAATCTGTTCGAACTGGATCATAGGGGAAATACTCGTCAGCACGGGTTAAAATTAGTGAACAAGCGTTTTAACACTAGTATAGCCCAAAACTATTTTACATTTAAAGTTACTCAAAATTGGAATCGGCTGCCCACCCACGTAGTAGATAGCACTTCGGTTAATATGTTCAAAAATCGTCTCGACGTACATTTGAATAGTTTAAATATAACGTAGTTGAGCACTGTGAATTTAAACGTCCTTGCAGAGAGAGAGTTTGGAGCGGAGGTTTAAGGATATGAAATTATGATGACTAAAAATGATGCCGGCGATTCTCTGCATGTGTAGCTTAGATGTCCCATTTCTTTTCCGCCTATCCTATAAGTAGTCACTATCCCTAAATTAGCTTTTCACCACTAGCAGTCGAGTGGCTGCGGAAGATGAGAAGAAAAACTTTCTATCTGCCCCGACCCCTAGTTTGATTAGTTAAAATTGCACGATAATGTACACATGTAGATAAGTGTGTACAGTAGATAGTATTAAAAAAAAAAATAAAAAAAAAATAGCATGTTAGAGATACACTCGTAGATAAGGGTGTATCGTAGTTTTTGATTTAGTGTAGCGGACTAGCCTCGAGCGGACCTTAGGGTCTTTGCTGGTCCTAGATTCTGTAGTTCTGTAGTTCTTCTTCTTCTTCTTCTTCTTCTTCCGCCCGCTGAGTCCTCACTGAAAAGACGTGTTATCTCTGTGCTCCTGCTTAATTCATCTGTGCCCATAAATTTCGTTTTCTGAGTAACTTAATAATTATAGATACTTCCTGCGCTCATATAATATTAGTCGCTGTATTAAAAAGATTGGCCGTCTTATTCGCTGTGTTAATTTTATTTATCTTCATACGTATTCTAGAAATCGACAATGCCCGTGATCAAGTTTGAATGTTCGAGTTGTGGGGCTTCCTTTAATAAGGAAATTTACGTTCCTTCTAACATGGAACAAACTAGAATTTGCCGTTTTTGTATGTTAAACGATGTGTTGGAGCGTAAGTTTGCTAACGCGATTAGCGAAATTAAATTAGAACTAAATTCCGTCGCGAGGGACGTTATATCGACCAACCGTAAAGTCGACGAATTAAATTCGAGTCTAAATTCTACCATTCATGACATGCGTGGGAGGGAAAATAGAAATCGCGACAATCGGCCTACTCGTATGAATCATCAGACAATTGTTGACCAGCAACAAAGGATTTTGAACTCGTTTGGACCCCAGGATTCACAATATAGACCCCAAGATTCGCAATTTAGGCCCGTTAGAAATGGGGCTAGACCATCGAGGGAACAACATTTCACATTACCATGCTCAAACCCCTTCGCACTGCTAACTCCTATCGAAGGGGAAGAAGAAACTGTACTAATTGGGGATTCTCTAATTAAAAACCAAGAGCCGGAATTCACAGCGCGAAACCCGTCAAAACGAAAACGATTTTGCTTTCCTGGTGGCCGCATAGATAAAGTAGTTAGTGAAATTGAAAAATTGGACCAAACACGTGACGGGCGTACGATCCTCACGCTCGTAGGGGGGAATGATGTGCACAGATACGACAGCACCCCAGAAGGAATAGTAAACCGCG
Source organism: Ceratothoa steindachneri (assembly GCA_963969495.1). Taxonomy (NCBI): domain Eukaryota; kingdom Metazoa; phylum Arthropoda; class Malacostraca; order Isopoda; family Cymothoidae; genus Ceratothoa; species Ceratothoa steindachneri. The sequence goes on from OZ018323.1 coordinate 127,605,216, forward strand.
CTAAGACTCTGATTCATACTGCGAAAGTTAAAGCGGATAACGTAGGAATAATTGGCATTTTACCCCGACTAAAATCCACGTTGCGTCTGCAGTCCCGTGCTATATATACAAACGAGTGCCTTAAGCGCTTGTGTCGCGATACTGGAGTTAGCTTCTTTAACGTTTGGGATAAATTCCAAGACCAACCTTCACTTTATCAAACGGACGGAATTCATTTAAGCGATGTAGGAAACAGTCGGCTGGGTAGGATTTTAGACCAGTCAGTACGTAGCATATTAAGTAGGAGAGTTGCGGAGCCACGTGATGCCCATGCGCCAGACCGTTCCTCGCTTGAAGGGGCAATGAGTATTGGGGAGCAGGGAAACGGAACAGATTCGCGTGTGATAGAGGAGTCCACCTAAAGCGCAAATTGAAATGTATATATTCAAATGTTCGTAGCTTAAAAAATAAACTTGCCGAAATAAAAGCCGTAATTCTAGAGGGAGACTACGATCTCGTATTCTTAAGCGAGACTTGGATAGATACACATTCGGGGATCAGTGTTTGCGAATTTGATATACCAGGTTATAAAATTCATTATACAAATAGACAAACTGGTAGAGGAGGGGGCGTATTAGTGTATATAAAAGATGACTTAAACGCTATAACGATCGACTCGTCTACGGCAGATATGAGAAGTGAGGCCTTATTAATCCAATTATGTTGTAATGCAAAATATAAAATTAATTTAGCCGTCATATATCGTCCTCCATCGCAAATAGAAAGAGAAGATGCTGCACTCTTTGATATGCTTTCATCTTGGGTTAGAAAAGGAACCACATTAGTCTGCGGCGATTTTAACTATCCAAACGTTAATTATAGTAACCTAACGTCAAATAAAGCTGGGGAGAGACTACTAAACTTTATTCTGGAGAATTTTCTCGTTCAAAAAGTGGAGGAACCAACTCGTGATAATAATATCCTCGATTTAATCATGGCGACTGACGAGTCACTGGTAGAAAATGTTTGTGTAGGAGAGCATTTAGCCTCGAGTGACCATAATGCGATTAGATTCGTGGTTAACACGTGTGTAGATGTAAAAATTAGTACACAGCTCATGCCACGTTTTGGTAGCTGTGATTTTGATACTTTTCGCGAAAGGATTAAGGATGTAGACTGGGGAATGCGCTTCGAGAATAGGTCGGTAGGAGAAATGTACACTGAGCTTCGGCGTACACTCCGTAGTGTAAATTTCGACTTAGTAAAGTATGTGCGCCGTAAGAGCGGGAAGTCGATGAGAGCGCCGTGGGTTAGCCCACTAATATTAAGCTTAATTAAGGACCGAAATAGAAAATTTCAAATACATAAGAACAAAGAGTCATTTATAAGTCGGCAAAATTACATAGATTCTCGAAGAGAAGTTAAACGGGCGGTTAGAGATGCGAAGCGGAAATATGAAATAAAACTGGCGAAGGATTCAAAGAAGGAACCGAAACGGTTTTATGGCTATGTAAACAGTAGGAAACCCTTAAAAGGTTCAATAGGGCCGATTAAAGACAAAGATGGTCGTTTGACGGAAATTCCGGCGGAAATGTCTAAAATTTTAAATGAACATTTCACAAGCGTCTTTACTATTGAAGATTCGTCCCAATTAGGATCGTTAGTTGAAGAAGTAGATAAGTGATATTTGCATATCCGATATAACGGTTAATGAAGTGGAAATTCTTAAATATATTAACCTGATGAAAAAGTCGAAATCACCCGGGCCCGATGGCGTTTACCCCACTCATTTAAAGGAACTTAAGAATGAGCTTGCGAAGCCGTTGCGTGCAATTTTCAATCGCTCATTAGAAGATGGCGTAGTCCCCGTAGACTTCAAGCGTGCAAACGTTACACCAATATTTAAGAATGGGAATAGATACGAAGCAACGAATTTTTGTCCTATTAGTCTAACTTCGGTAGTTGGAAAGCTTTTAGAATCGGTAATTAGAGATAGAATAGTGTGCCACCTCGAGGTAAATAATCTGATTAAAGATTCCCAACATGGGTTTAGGCGGGCGAGATCGTGCTTGACAAATTTGCTCGAATTCTTCCATAAAATGATTTGCGTTTACGACGAAAGCAAAGCTGTAGATGTAATCTATCTAGACTTTAAAAAGGCGTTTGACACCGTTCCGCACGAGAGATTATTAATGAAAGTTAAAGCAGTCGGTGTGAAGGGTAAGATATTAAATTGGATTAGAAATTGGCTGAAGGATCGTTCGCAGCGAGTAGTTATAAATGGTGAATGTTCAGATTGGGTCAACGTCAGTAGTGGAGTGCCACAAGGCTCCGTTCTTGGCCCATTATTGTTTCTAATACATATATATAAACGATTTGGATTATGGCGTATTTAGTACGATTTCTAAATTTGCTGACGACACGAAGCTGGGCAACCGTGCCTATGTAAGAGCGGATGTAGAAAAATTACAAAAGGACCTAAACTTGATTGTCAGATGGGCGGATAAGTGGCAAATGCAGTTTAATTTAAGTAAATGTAAGGTGATGCATTTGGGTTGCCATAATTTGAGGGAGAGTATACCATGAAAGGCCAGGTCCTCGACGTAGTTAGTTAAATTGGAAAAAGACCTGGGAGTTTTAGTCTCGGATGACTTCAAAGTCACGAAACAATGCGCGGATGCATGTAAAAAAGCAAATCGTGTGCTGGGTTATATCGCGCGTAATTTCACCTTCAAATCCAAAGAGATAATTTTACCATTGTATAAATCACTTGTGCGTACACTGCTCGAATATGCGGTTCAATTTTGGGCTCCATACTTAAACAAAGATATCGCGCAATTAGAAAGAGTGCAGCGTAGGGCTACAAAATTAATTCCCGAGCTGAGAAACAGGCCCTATGAGGAAAGACTCAGGGCATTAGATTTGCCATCTCTCGAAGGCAGAAGATTACGTGGCCAGCTAATTGAAGTATTTAAAATATTGAAAGGATTTTCAAACGTTGATTATAGGAATTTGTTCGAATTGGATCATAGGGGAAATACTCGGCAACACGGATTAAAATTAGTGAACAAGCGATTTAACACTAGTATAGCCCAAAACTATTTTACGTTTAAAATTACTCAAATTTGGAATAGGCTACCCACCCACGTAGTGGATAGTAGGTCGGTAAATATGTTTAAAAACCGTCTCGACGCGCACTTAAATAGTATAAATATAACGTAGTCTGAGCACAGTAAATAATAACGTCTTTGCAAAAGGAGTTTGGAGCGGAGGAACAACGAGAGTAAAAATGATGACTAAAAATGATGCCAGCGATTTCTCTTGCATGTGTAGTTTAGATATCCATTTTCTTTTCCGCCTATCCTATAACTAGATTTTCACCACTAGCAGTCGAGGGCTGCGGAAGTTGAGAAGAAAAACTTTATATCACCCCCCCTTAGGTTGAAGTAGTTAATATGCCTGACATTGTACACATGTAGATAAGTGTGTACAGTAGATTATATATTTAAAAATAAAAAAATAAAAAATATATATAGCATGTTAGAGATACACTCGTAGATAAGTGTGTATCGTAGTTTCGGATGTAGTGTAGCGGACTAGCCTCGAGCGGACCTTAGGGTCTTTGTTGGTCCTAGATTCTGTAGTTCTGTAGTTCTTCTTCTTCTTCTCTATCATCTTTTCCCCCTTGTCATCCTTTTCAATAACTTCTACCTTTTGTTCTATTTCTCTCTTCCTCTTTCTTTCCATTTTTCGTCTTTCTTTTCTTTTTATTTTTTCCTTTTGGCGTTTCTGCCACATTCGGGCCCAGCCTTTCTGTAGAGGTGGTGTTTTCCACAGGACTCGAGAGATCGTTTAACTTCTCTTCGAGCCTGCGGATCTGGTGGGAGTGCTCCTCCTTGAGCCTCTCGATTTTCTTTTCGAGGTCTGTCGTCCTTTTCCTGTAATAGGCCACTACTTCTTCCACTTCCTTCTTTAATATGCAGGTGGTGCATACACTGCCTGGGTGGCATTTCGCATAGCAGCCCTCCGGGAAGTCAACGCACTACTTGTCCTTCTTACATGTGGCACACGTAAATTTTAGCGCTGCTGGACCTTTCTTGCCTGCCATTTTGAACACACTATATTTCTTATGCTTGTGACCAATCAATATGTAAAAAGGGGGGTTTGGTGAGTTCTTCCTGCGTGAGTCGCTCCCGCCTATTGATCGGAGTCGTTTCGGAGTCTTCCAGAAGGCACGCTCCATGTGCTGCTGTTCGTCCGACCGAGTTGTCAAACCTCGGCGTGCCGTGGCTCCCAACCAAGCAGCACAGACGGTCCCCGAAGGGGCCATCGATTTGTCACCAGGTGAACAACAACGAAGGACGCCCCTTACTAAACTCCTACTAGTTCCCTTCACAACGGCCAGGATCTCGGAATGGCGTTCAATGGATATCCCGCCACACCAAGGAACTCGACCCAAGGCTTTTTATTGGTCTGGCAACCAACATGCGAACAAAGGGCCGTCACCTCGGACCAATGCTACCAGAAGCACCCGTCAACGGGCACTGGGAACGGTCAATAATTACGCGCCAGGAAAGGGGTTAACTGGGCACTACCCTCATCCCATTCATCGTACCCCAACGCCTAGGACACCTCTAGTCCTAGTCTCTCGCAACCAGTGAGCGTCGATTGGCGTTTATAGAGGTTCCAGAGCCCCTCTTCTGACGCGTGAAGTAGCTGCCAGGTCCTTACATGTAGATAGAGGGAAAAAAGGGAAAGAGTGACATGATAGGAGTACGCCTTTTTTTTGTTTTGTTTTTCTTTATGTATAAGTGGGAGAGATAGGATAGAAGTAAAAAAAAAAGAGAAGGATGGAGTAGAAAAAGGAAAGCGTGATGCACTTAGTCTGGAACCTCGTTTCCGACCAAATCGACAAGGGAAGCCCTACCAGGGTTACCCAGAAGAGGTACCCCCGCCTACATAGCTCGAAGAGTCAAAGGTACACACAAGCTCTCTTCCCGCGACAAGGGGGCGTCACCTCTCCCTCTACTTTCTTTAAGAGAGAGAGAAAGAGACTAGGACTAGAGGTGTCCTTGGCGTTGGGGCACGATGAATGAGATGAGGGTGGTGCCCCTTTAACCCCTTCCCTGGCGCCTAATTATTGACCATACCTGCTCGACATGCCAAAAGGACAAGTGGTGCGTAGATTTTCCGGAGGGGTGTTTCTCAAAATGCCACCCTGGAAGTATCTGCACGGACTGCGTCCTAAGGGCAGAACTTCAGGAGCTTAAGGAAGGTTTTATATCTGCGGAAAAAACTCGACGGCTGGAAGAAAAGGTGAAATTCCTCGAGTCTGAGCATGTGATACAAATCCGTCATCTCGAAGCCATCATTGCAGAGATGACAGCCACCAAGGTAGAGCAAGAGCATCAAGAAACTCCCAACGACGCCGATGGCTCCTCTGTTGAGCCCTCAAGCACCGCGTCGATAGAGATAGGCCATCCATCCGACGTCCCGGAGCCAGCTGCTGCTGGGGTTACTCAGGGCGTCAAAAAGAAGAAAAGGAAGAGTAAGGAAGAAAAAACCCAATAAAGTGGGGAAGAAAGAGGAATCGAAAGAGCCCATACTGAAAGGAAAGCCTCTGTCCTCTGAACCCAAATGCGCGAGGGTCATCGGGATCGGGGACTCCCAAGCGCGGGATCTACAACCCTTGCTAGCGGCCCGCCTTCGCACCAGTGTGAAGGTAAGCTGCCTTCCAGGAAAGGAGAACAGAGAAATAAGGGTGGAGGCTGAAAAATCCCAGATCTATGAGAACTCAGTAATTGCCCTCATGGCACGCGTCAACGATCTCTACCTACGAGGAGGTAAAGTAGGCGCCAAGGGGAAGATCCTGACCACGGTTATGGGAGGAGTTGACTGGGCTAAAAACCCGCAGACGTATCGTGGTCGGGATACTCCCAAGACGAGGTCCATTCCGCAATGCTACGGCGGAAGGAGTCTTTTTTTTTGTAGACCCCTACCGCACCTTTTACGGGAGAAATGACCTGTACAAAAGGGAAGGAGTGCATCTTTCCTTTAAAGGGAAAGCTGCACTCACGAACATGATCCAGGATGTTGTGGAGCGGACCCAAAGAAGTGTGAGACCCCGAGTAAAGGAGGGCGTACGCCAGTACACCCGTGTTACACCAGAAACGACCTTTTCTGAAGTCACAAAGAGGGGAGTGACCCCACCACAGAGAAAGAAAGCGGGAAACGGAAGAGCGTAGGGAGTCCTACAGTTGGGTGACTCCCTCAAAGTTCTTCTGTTTAATGCGAGGTCTATCAGAAACAAGTTTCTAGAACTTCGTGTCCTCGTAGCAACAGAAGAACCGGAGATGGTGGCCATAACGGAGTCGTGGATAAAAACTTTAAGCCGAGATTTTGAAGGTGAATTCACGATTCCCGGTTACCAGCTCTTCCTGAAAGATAGGCCAGACAGAGAGGGTGGCGGTGTGATGTTGTATGTCAAGGATACTCCTGCCCAACTCGTTGAAAAGGACAGAGATCTGTACCAGATACTAGGAGAACTTGTCGAAGACAGAGTGTGTATCGTCATTGGGGATTTCAACACACAAGTTGACTGGGGAACCAGAGAACCCTGTGGTGAGAACGCACTACTCCTGGAGTTCGCGAACAACGAGTTCCTGACTCAATGAGAGGAGACAATATCCTCGACTTTGTTTTCACCTCTGAGGATGACATCGTTGAGGAAGGACCTCTCTGTTGGCGAAGAGCTCGGTGGCAGTGACCCCCGATAAATTAGATTTGTAGTCAAAGTCCCGAAGGCAGGGCCTGCAACTAGTAAATCGAAGAAACTCGATTTGAAAAGAGCAGACTTTGCAGGTCTTCGTGCTGGACTGACTCACGCGAAACTAGAAGTGTGCGATGTTGTTGAAGACTCGTGGAACAGTTTCAAAAATAAGTTCATGAGTCTTCAATCACGTTTCATCCCTCTGAAATGTCCTCGTCGGTCTTCTGTTCAACCAAAGTGGTTTAATCGAGAAATCGGCCAACTGCTTAGGGAGAAGAGAACTGTGTACCGGCAATCGAAGATCTCGGTTGACTTTGGCGAATACCGGAGGCTAGCCAGGAGACTGAAGTCCAGCATAAGGGCGGCTAAGCGGTCTGAGGAACTCCGAGTGGCGAGACTCTGTAAAGAGAATCCCAAGGAGTTTTTTTGGATATGTGAACAGCCGTAAACCAATCCGTCGAACGATTGGCCTTTTGAGAAATGAATGGCATTAAAGTATTCAGATGCAAAAAATTATAACCTCCTCAACGACTACTTCTCTTCAGTGTTTACTGAAGAGTGTGGTCCCATCCCCCAGCCAAGGGATTCCTACTCGGGGGGGGGGGGGGAGGTGGAGGATATGGACTTCACCGAAGGAGAAATAAAAAGAAGATCACTGACCTAATGACGAATAAGTCACCTGGCCTGGATAGGTTTCTACCTAAAGTGTTAAAAGAAGTGCGCGATCAAGTGTCACGACACCTGAGCGCAATCTTAAACATGTCAATCCGGACCGAATGCGTTCCTAGAGACTGGCGTGAAGCGGAGGTGACTCCTATCTTCAAGAAAGGAGACCGTATCCAACCGTCAAATTACCGACCTATCAGTCTGACTTCGATAGTCGGTAAACTCATGGAAAGCATGATGGTGGACAAAATGACGTCGTATTTAGAGTCAAACCTGCTACTGAGGAGTTCCCAGCACGGCTTCCGAAGGCAACGGTCATGCCTGACGAACCTTGTGGAATTCTTCCACTTCGTTTTCAGTGAGCACGATCGGGACAAGGCGGTGGATGTGGTCTACCTAGACTTTCAGAAAGCCTTTGATAAGGTACCACACCGCCGCCTTCTCCGGAAAGTGCGAGTGCTGGGCATAGACGGAAAAGTAGCCGGCTGGATCGAAAACTGGCTAAGTGGCAGACGGCAACGGGTGGTGGTGAATGGACAGGCTTCTCAGTGGGTGCTCGTTACTAGCTGGGTGCCTCAAGGTTCTGTCCTGGGACCACTACTATTCATCATCTACGTCAACAACATGGACGGTGACATGGTTGCCAAGATTTCCAAATTTGCCGACGATACCAAGCTTGGTATGAACGTTGCAAAGGATGGAAATACTGCCCGCCTGCAGGAAGATCTTGGGAAGATTGGGGAGTGGTCGGACACGTGTCAAATGCCTTTTAACGTGGGGAAATGCAAAGGGATGCATATCGGCCACAGAAACCCCCAATCTCAGTATATCCTTAAGGGCACTGCTATTGAATCCACTGACACTGAGAAGGACTTGGGTGTAACAATCACTAGTGACCTCAAGTTCTCGAAACTGCATTGAGGCGGAGAAAAAGGCCCAAAGGATGCTAGGCTATATAAAGCGCCAGTTTGGATATCGGAACAAGGAGATTATACTGTGTTTGTACAACTCACTTGTCCGACCGCACCTGTAGTATGCCGTACAATTTTGGAGTCCTTCATTTCGAAAGGACATCGCGAGATTGGAACGCGTACAAGCCAGGGCAACCAAGCTGATTCCCTCTATCCGACATAAAAGTTATGAGGATAGACTAAGGGAATTAGATCTTTTCTCGCTGGAAGCCCGTAGACTGCGTGGTCAGCTCATCGAAGTTTTCAAAATACTTCGAGGGTTCGACAATGTTGACTACCGGGATATTTTCACACTGAGTGAGAACAGAACGCGCAATCACGGCTTCAAACTTGAACTGAAGCGTTACAACCGCAATCTGTGGAAATTTTTTCACTCACAGTATCTGCGGTAAGTGGAACGCACTTCCATTATAAGTTGTCAACAGTGAATCTGTTGACCAGTTCAAGTCAAGACTAGACAGTCTTGAAAAGTTGCCGTTTAGGGACGTAAAGCATTTGAGCAGCCATGTGCCCGCTCGATTGCTAGTCAAAAGGTACCCTCATTGAATGGACCCTAAGGTCTCCTAGGGTACCTTCTTTCCTTGTTGTTACGTCTCATTAACAACAGGTTCTCTCACTACACGTCTCATTAACAACAGATTCTCTCACTACACGTCTCACTAACAACAGGTTGTCTCACTATAGGTCTCACAACAGGTTCTCACTATATGTCTCACTAACAATAGTTTCTCTCACTACACGTCTCACTAACATCAGGTTCTCTCACTACACGTCTCACTAACAAAAGGTTCTCTCACTACACCTCACTAACAATAGCTTCTCTCACTCACGCCTCACTAACAACACGTTCTCACTACACGTCTCGCTAACAACAGGTTCTCTCACTACACGTCTCACTATAGCTCTCACTAACAACAGGTTCTCTCACTATACGTCTCACTGACAACAGGTTCTCTCACTACACGTCTCACTAACAACAGCTTATCCCACTACAGGTCTCACTAACGTGTTTTCACTATACGTCTCACTAATATTAGGTTCTCACTACACGTCTCACTAACAACAGGTTCTCTCACTATACGTCTCACTAATAACATGTTCTCTCACTATACGTCTCACTAATAACAGGTTCTCACTACACGTCTCACTAACAACAGGTTCTCACTATACGTCTCACTAACAACAGGTTCTCACTATACGTCTCACTAACATGTTCTCTCACTAATAACAGGTTCTCACTACACGTCATACTAACAACAGGTCTCACTAACAATAGATTCTCTAACTACAAGTCTCACTAACAATAGGTTCTTTCACTAACAACAGGTTCTCAGTCCCTATTAATAGTGGCGCTGTACTTAGGTAACGCCATCTCTCTCAGTCGGGAAGAACCTCCCGATGGGAAAAGGAAACCAACATAAAGGCCAGCCTGACAATCCCTGGTGAGTTCGAGGGCTCCAGGAGCCGATCCTCTTTCGGGACGGGGATTAGTAGTATTTTTGTTTTGGAACCAACCAGCCATTAGGTATTAACTCGTTACCACCGGGCCATGTAGGGTGTGGGGGGGGGCACGTTGCGCGTCAGAAGTCTCTAGACAATTACCTCTCGGCAGGATTCCTAGGAACAGTGTATGTATGTCCCAATGGCCCTGACAGTCTTAAACGAGATTGAGTCTACCTGGACATTATTCCTTATTAGAGATTTCCAATTTCTTTACACACCTATTTTTCCTGGGCGGTGACTCATTTCGTAGGTTGGTAGCCGAGCAACTTTCGTCTTGTCATCCCTTGTTAGATTTTGGAGTGGTGGAGGGCTGGTTAACGCGTCCCTCTTCGTTCCGATTTTGTTCTTAACATAGATACTCCCCCCCCCTCCTTTCTATTTCTACTGCCCCAGTTTTCATTCCCAATATCATTTTACACACCATGGTACTGGCAGGTGTAGCTTGGGCAACCTTGCTGCAGCTGACATCTGGAGGATTTCGTGGCTTCCCTGCCCTAACACCCACGATTTTTCCCTCCCCCGCCCCAATCCCTAAAGGAGGAGATATGCATTTTTACTTTTCCTTTTTTCACCACTTTTCTTAAATCTCCCCTTATAAAACTTGTCGGATTCTGCCTTGTTGATATTGCGCCAGGTATTCGAAGGAAAAATCCCTTTTCAGGGCCGGAAACCAGGGAAGGGGGGGTACCTCCTCCCGCTTGACTCCAGTTGTGGCTTTTGATTGTAATATTTTTGGGTCATGCCCTCCCTTTACCCCATCCGGCGCGCCACGCTACGAAACCTTTGGCCAGTAGACAAAGGGCTGGCTCTAAATGTTGTCAAACCGTCCCAATGGAACCTCCTTTCCTCCGGCTCTAGCTCCCGGGGCGCCTGCGTCCCGGCTCTAATGTGGCCCGATCGATTATTGAATTGGAGATATAACAAAAACGGATTGACCTACAAAAGCACGACGGAAATATGAAGGGGTTACAAAGACTCCCTTTACCCTCTCTTCCTCATTGGGTAATTTGCTAGTGTGGAGGTTCTCCCCTTCCCCTCCTCCTATCTTCTTTCATAGACGACTTCAAAATAAAAGAGGAAGTGTCAGGAGAAGGCTCCTCTGCTCCAGAAGGGAGGCCGGAGGCGTTTAGGATACCCAAAGGGAAACTTGCAGTGGCAGATCCTTTTGGACTCTTGTCTCCATTTTTATATCCGGGTGGTCACGTTCCTGAGTCCGGTGTCTGGGTCTGTCCCTCACGATTTGGGCTGCAGTGTACCACAACCCTCACCCAGGACTTTGCACAAAAAGTTCTAGGCTTCATCCTATACTCTTGAAAGGGGGGTGGGAGGCTCAGAGGTTAGCGGGGGTCCTATCATGAAGGTAATTGCTCTCCCGAACGAGACCACTCAATAACACACCCTTGCGAGTGAGCCCACTTTCTACCTTGAACTTAGGAGCAGTATATGCTAGGAACCTGCTAAACTACTCACGAGGGATTTCTGAAGAACTGGCAGTCATGGTTGAACAAGCAAGGATGAAGGGGTTTCGAGACCCTCCCCGTCACATTTGACCTACTTAGGTACATGATTGAGCACGGACTGGGTGGTATTTTTACCGCTTGAAGGCATTCTTACCGTGACCGCGGCAGTATTATCTCTGCCACCGCTTCGTCTATACGAATAAATTGTGTTGTGCTGCAAACAGGGGTCAACCCCAAATTTGCTTCAGATTAAATTGCTTTGGCCACAGTCAATTTTGTGAATTTTTTCCCGGATCACACTCTGCTCCATCTAAGAATTGCGACTCGTATTTGTTTCAAAAGGAGGTCCTGGTTTTCCAGACTGCGGACTAGATCTCGTTTAGAGAGACTCAAAAGAGAGTCGTCTCGCAGTTTGCTCGAGCGTGCACTTCTTATAACTAAACTGGGTAAAGGAATCCGCCCCTGGGCCTTCAAAGACAAACGAGTGCGGCTATTGCCCTGTGCAATTCTAAGTTTACCATCAAAATGGAGTTAGCAATAAGGGTGTCAACGAAGCACTCTTACCATGATAAATAAGGGCTCCAAAGTCTATAAGGCTGCAGGTGCTGGTCAGACGGTTTCGCTGTGCGATGATCTGATTTCGCTTAATTTTGACCACGCTCTTCCCCTCCCATCTCCAGGATGGCAGGACCACTATCTGGGATCCTGTGATCGAAGCACAATTAATCTCTACCGCTTTCACTACATTCGCCAACGGGTATGCTGCTCCGCCAGCATGCTAAGCATGGCGCTGAAGGCTGTCAATTGGACTAACCGTCCATTGGCGTAAAACAGTTCAATGACCGGTTTTCACTGAGTGAATTGCGTTCCGCTCTCATTTTGCGCGGATACCTGGTCCGGACGATATCCTCGACGCCATTCTTCTACGCTTGACCTTCATGTTAGCTTTGTTCCACAGGATCTAGTCTGATGGTATTTTACCAAATATTCCATGTCAATGTCGACTGCTTTTCGCAAGTCGAGAGAGAGATTTCCACCCCGGTTGTATGTCCAGTTTCCCTTAATCTCATGAGTGTACAAATTGTTATAGAAATCACGTAATGCGCGGAACGTTTGTCGAACGGAGCACTGAGTTTGATAATAATAACATTTGATAAATTAGTAAATATTAAATTAGTTTATTCCATGGCCATCGGATGTCACCTGTCTTCTGCACACTACGGCTCTGAAGTTCCATTGTCGGATGTTCTGCGAATTTTTTTTTTTGCAGACAGCATCTCGGCGCTATTTTTCGTTCTGGAGAAGAAGCCCATGATACCAAATGATTATTTTCTCGAGTGTGGTGTGTCAGGGAGCTACATGAGTATATTGATGCCAACATTGGTAAATTAGAGTGACACTGGAAGAAGAAGGATAGATCCCGAATGAGAAAACTTGAAAGGGTTGCTGGGTGTGCCGAGGGTTGGCAGAGTAAGTAAAAAGTATTTATGATGTTAAAGATTGTGACTTGTGTTCTGAGGTGGCCGGGGTAATAAGAAGAATGAGGAGAAATAGACTTGGGATTGGACGAAACAATTAGTGTCATGGTATGTGAACGTAGGGAAGATCACCCCTTTTTTTTCATTGTCTGAAAAAGGGAGAGAGAGCAAATTGATCTCTTTCACGATTGAGTCAAAGCTCTTGCTATCCGAGTGGATACGGCGTTGGTCTCCCAGCGTTGCGTTATCGAGTTCGATCCCGGCATGAGCGGACACAAACATAAGCACACATAGAGATCTGGCTACCAATTGGTGGACGCGCTGTGCTCAGCCTGTACTAGGGTGATGTAAAAGAACAACCTCGCGCACACCCCCTCCCCCCCGCACACACACACTTTATCAGAGACCACGTGCGAGTGTATCCCACCATGAGGAACGTCACTTCCTGTTCGAACACTCAAGAATTTTCTACTCCTGACCGCATTAGGTAAATATTCCGCAAGCCCTCCTCCCCCACCCACCCCCCGGTGACGAGTCGAGGAAGAGCCGCTGTTTCTCGCACCTCGCTGCTAAATGATGAATTGACTCTGCCTCCCGTTTAAGATGTCTGGAGCTTGTGACTCCTTTCTCCAAACTCCCCCTTCACCCTCAGAATCTGGCATACAAATACTCGGGTTATTCTGTAGTTCGAGGAGTCCATCCCGCACCTCAAGGCCGTCATCATCGTCTGAAGTCTTAAGTTCCGTGAGCGTTTGTTAGACAGCAAGACTTTTTCAGCCGTGATTCTACCCTAGTCAATTGGTAGCTTCTGTGATCGGCAAGCCGTGGAATTTGCGCAACAGTCTCCCTTCGTTTAATCGAACCGAAGAAAATCTCCATCGATTACTTTAGAGAAAAAGAAGTTTCCTCTTCCAGTCGAATTACGAGTAATCCCACATTCCCCGTCGAACGTCATCTTTGAAGTTTCGCTTTCTTCATCGGAAGGTTGGTTCGAATCGTGCCCCACCTACCTCATTCGGACCGTGCCCCCACTTGGTTCGAATCGTGCCCCACCTACCTCATTCGGACCGTGCCCCCACTTGGTTCGAATCGTGCCCCACCTACCTCATTCGGACCGTGCCCCCACTTGCCTCATCGGATCGTGCTCCAGATCGTTTCACACTCGCCTTATCGCAAGAAATACCCTCCTCAAAGTCACCGACCCGTAAGACAAACCCCCTCCATTATTAGTATTGTCAAGTTCCCCCCTTTGATCTGAGCCCAGTAACTACTCAATTAATTCCATTTGAGAATCCCTCCTCATAATAATTATCTTACAGACTATTTCAATTTAAATAATTCCCTTTGACCATTATTATTGTTATTCTATTCTTTGTAAATAAAATTATATTTTTGTTGTTTCATCTTTAACTAACCTTGAACGATACTCTCGGCCTATTCAAGTAAACCTCGCCAACCAATTATGCACTCTATTTGATTATTAAGGATTTAAAACCCAACGCCTCAAGTGTTACCTCCTAGTCGGTCGTTAATCCCTGCGAACAGTCCTTCAACGGTTCGCGCTGCAGTAGGTGATTAAGTCCCCCCCCCCATAATATAGTAGTAGTCTATGGTATAAAGTGGTGTACCACGATAGGTGAGTATATCTAACACTTCTCATCACACACAGCGAATGACGATACTGCTTTCTTTCCTCTCCCGACTTCACAGCACAATACACACACACACACACACACACACACACACACACACTTCCAAGGAATCCAGCCGATGTGTATCTATATCCACATTCCTCTGACGCGGAACAGATCCCTCTGACCCAGGGCGACGAAGGTGTCAAAACAATACTTCCTGACACCTCTCCCCAAAGAGGAACGGTCCCTGGTGCCCTCAAGCTACCCAGCGATTGTCATACTGACCTTTATATCTATTTCATTATCCGGTCTGGGATCCTGATTAAAGGCAGGTTGGCGAACCACTTACTACGATTGGGTCAGATTTGGCCTATAAGTTGTGGACGAATGCTGTACTAGTCTTTGGAACACTTTTCTGCTTTTTTAACAGCTTTCCTCTCCGAGGCCCGATTTTCATGTCCCATTTGTAATGCTCAGTGAGTTAATAGAAACTATTTTTGTCAGTCATTTCTAGAGTCCCTCCCCCATTCACCTAGATAGTGTCTCCTAAACGATAGGAGAGCCCCAATAACAGGGGTTAGGGAAATGGTGTGATGTTTTGTGCTTCATTGGGCATAAGGGGGTGGGAAGGGGAGGGTAGTTTTTAGGTGCGTTGATGCGTGCCATTCTCAATTCGTGAGAAAGGGATTAATGATTATTTTTGTATAACCTATTTTCCACAAATTGGGATCGGCGTACATCAACGCGCTCAAAAACTAGCTACCCTTCCCATCCCTTTATACAGCAACTCCACTAAAACTAA
This sequence comes from Ceratothoa steindachneri, assembly GCA_963969495.1. Taxonomy (NCBI): domain Eukaryota; kingdom Metazoa; phylum Arthropoda; class Malacostraca; order Isopoda; family Cymothoidae; genus Ceratothoa; species Ceratothoa steindachneri. The sequence continues at coordinate 127,620,478 of OZ018323.1, forward strand.
CGCCCCCCCCTCCTCTGCCACACATTTTTATCATCAATAACCGCGTTCGCACACTGGTGTTAGTGGGCATCATGCCGCCATCAAAATAACTGTGGGTTTCGCGGCTTCCCAGGTCAGCGGCCCATATCCGGTTTTAGTCGTCTTTTACGCCCCGGGTTGGAGGAGGGTCTGAGTATTCTTCCTACCCGACATACAGGCGAGGGTATACAGGAGGCAATTGCCGGCCACGCGCCCATGCGTGGGGTCCTCTGTCTCTTCCACAACGCCCAGCTCATTCCATGTTCTGAGGCTGTAAGGGTTGAAAGATGCTGCAGGTCATAGTTCCCACCCCCCGTGAAGGGGGTGGTTGGTTTGGGGGCACAACAGGCCGGGGAAAGTGGGTACTATATGTGTTGCTAATGCATACCAACCACAATGTGGTAAATTAGTGATTAAAAAGAATGAAACTAACCACTTCACTCGTTCTTTTAAGAGCCATTCATTCGGCCTCTTTTTATTTCCTGAGTTTTGGTGGTATTTTTCTAGTTCTTACTCGTTGAGTGCCACTTTTCTTTCTTGGACCGGGCGTGGTGACTTCTGAAGGCGGAGCTGAACCTTATGGACGAGAACACGATCTTCGGCTCGGTGAAAGGCGTGGATCGGGACGCACCCAGGGTAAAGGATGCCGCGCTCTGCCTCTTCTATTCGCTGTGTGGCACACTGGCGGTGAGTGCCAGCCTTTGTTCGTAGACTCCGAGAATTTCTAGTGCTGTTGTCCTAGGAAGGGCGCTGACACTAGAAGTTTGCTGGGTGCTCGGGAAGTCACACATCCTTAATAAAACTATGGGGTGGAGGGGCACGAATGACAAAAGGGATTTCAGGAAGAAATGTGGATGGTACTTATAAATGCTTCAGGAAGGGTGGGGTTATTTGGTATAATTATTACCATCTTGGGACTCCATCCGGCGACTTGCTACACTCGATGTGGTTTAACGTTCTTGTAATCGGTAGTAGTTTCCACTCGGCTAAACCGGACCCTTTAAAAAGATAAAACTATGAAGAAATCTCTCTAGAAAGTCCGAGTTTTGAAATGCGTTTTAACTTTAAAAAGTAAATCCCGAAGTAGACTAATAATAATAATGGTGGTAACTAATAAGAATACCATGTAATGAAAGCTGTGCGTCAAAGATGCGTAGAATAAGGGATATGTTGGCTTGTGAACTCGCTACTCCATATTTATCCTACAAATGTGCCAAATTGCATTAACTGGGATGTGGCTGTGCCTTCCATCCTAGCATAGTTAAGGATGATAGTGCTTAGTCATCCACTCATTTCCTGCGATGTCGGGCTGGGTGGCATTTAGATGTGGTTGGGTACCTAGATAGAATGCCGGCCCTTTCGCCCTAAGGAAGACGTAAACAGGACTTGTTCGAAGTGGACAGGGAAATTGTGCTTGTAGAAGTTGGCAAAGGGAAGTGAGTAGATAGAACTTTTAAGACTATCCCTAGTGAGGTAGAGGCTGGTTTAAGTGGATACGATAGGCGTGCTTCGAGTTATGTGATGGTCGATTGCTTGGTGCCCCATCTATCAGGAGATGAAGTTCCCCTGCCACGAGTTATATCGTCCCTGGTTGCTATCACAGGTGAAACCTTTGAATGGTTAAATGGAACAGGCACATTTCAGGTTTTGTACACTTGAGCAGACATATTTCAAAGGTGGATTTCTTTTTTTAGAAATATTTGGAACACTCCCCCCCCCTATTTTTTTCTCCTCCTCCTCAAGGGAATGTGTCCGGGCTAGCCCAAACACCCTCTACCCATAGTAAAGCCATAAACCATCGTGTCCACTGTGCCGATCGCAGAAGAGGTGGGGAAGGGCAATATTCGTCCATCTGTCCAGGACGGTCCTAAGCTCACCACACCCTCTCTAACCATAAATACTAATAAACCATAAACCACTCGCTGTGTCTTCAATAGCCTAGAAGGGGCGGGGGAGAACCCAATACGGGAGGAAATCCAAACTATTCTCTTTTGACTTACATGCGTTCATTCACGCTCATACAGACACGTGCAAGACTATGCAATAGCCACTGCAATCCTAACAACCTCCAGGCCAGAGAAGCTGATCAGTTTTGAGATGATCAAGTGTTAGACTTGATCATGAATGAAGTTTTGAAATGATCAAGTATTAGGTTTGATGAAGTTTGAATGATTTTTGATAAGTTTTGAGATGCTCAAGTGTCATACTTGATCCCGAGTTTGAAGTTTTGAATGAAGTTTGAGGTGATCAAGTGTCAGACTTGATCATGAGTTTGAAATGGTCTAATGCTTAACTCGATCATGAATGATGAGGTTTTGAGACGATCAAATATTAGATGATGAGGTTTTGAAATGATCAAGCATTAGGCTTGATCATAGGTTTGAAGTTTTGAAATTATCTAAGTGTCTGACTCGATCATGAATGGGGAAGTTTTGAAGCGATCAAGGATTCGATTTGATCATGCAATTGATGAAGTTTTGAAATGATTGATAACTTTTGAGGTGATCAAGTTTCATACTTGATCACGAGTTTGAAGTTTTAGCCTTCGGGAAATTGGTCATCATATGATACATAAAAGCAAAGGAATTGAACTTCTTGCAGACAAAGCAATTGCTAAGAATTTTTTTGACACTGACGCGGTGAGGTAACCCAAAACCCTTCGCCCCTAAGGCGTGTGAGAGTGGAGTCAAACCCAAGATCTTTGCATTTCAAATGAAAGTTTTGAATGATTAAACGATCAATTTATGGAAACAATAGATCGAAATCTGTAGTGAGACGTGCTCGCCTTGCAAATTATTTTTAGTTCTGCCCCATCATCATCCGCAACGGCATATCGTGGAATTTTCACTTCAACCTACTTCACCAGATCGGTGCGAAGTATTTCCCAAGACACGACATCGGGGCAAGAAATTGGACTATCCCAATCCAACCTCTTAGACCACAGCTTTTTCAAGAGCAGTCTACTACGAATAAGAAACCGCTGATATAATCCGAGGGGGGAGGGGGGGTACTTTACGCTTAGTTTTAACGATTTCATCTGATTTAGAGGCAATTAATTATTTAAACTTGGAGACAATCTTTGGGAAACTGGAATTGATGTTTTAATATGAAATTTCACGCGACTTGTATCTATAAGACACAAGTCTGCCTTCTTTAAGCCAGAAAAAGCAGATACGATTCTTGTCGCTCTCTAACTTCAATCGAATTTGAAAAGGGGAAAACAGAGAAGCAAGTAAATTTACTCCTCCGAAGGAAGCCTCGTTTAGAAAAGGCGCCTGGCAACATTTCAGAGAGCAATTAAACACAGGTCGTACTTTCGTGGTAGTCTGATAAACTGCAGTCTACTCCCCATCGGCATCTTTAACCCGAGAGATTCTAGGGAAAACAGATACTTTAGGCCCAAATCTAATTCAAGTTCCGATTTTGTGAAATTCAAAGGCTGGGAATAAGAAGCCGACGGACTTAGGGCACTGTTGACTACATGTTCGAAAAATTCGTCAGCCTCCGGTTCCAAATTAGGCCCTTGGGGCAAATTAACCTCTTTTTCCCACCTCGTTCTCGGAATCGGTGGAACAGTCCCCATCGGATTATCATCTAGAAGGAAATACCTACCATTATCCGTGTAGAAGTCTTTTGAGTGTTATGGGCGGTGATTGTTGTTATTTGGAGTGGAGTGCACCCCAACGGGCCAGCCCACCCGTGAATTGGTAATTGCAACTAACAGGATCAATGGCTGTTTTTTGAAGCATGGCGGTCTCGGGCCATGGGTACCGTGAATGACCCCCCCCCTATTATGGAGGTATCGCTTATTTAGGTAGATACTTCCGTAATGTATCAGGATCTTCTCTGTCTCCAGAGAGGCTTCCCCCATGCAGGGACTTTGAGAACTTGATATTTTGTATGGCGTCAACCCCCAGCAGACACTCTATTCCCGTTATTCTATCCCTTTGAACAAAGGGTTGGGAAAAGGCCTCGTCTTCCAGTGGGATTTCCTTTTCCTTCAGACCAGAATTACACCTTTGACTCCTTTTAACGTAAAATCCAAGTTTAAATTGGAATAGACCAAGAATTTGATCAACATTTGGAGAGATCGGAAGCGAAAGACCGGCTCCATTTCCCCTATGCGTGTGATTTTTGACCCGATGAATGTTTTGATCGTACACGCGAATACGAGGCTAATTCCTCCAGATTGGCTCCCATTTGGCAAGCAACGGATTCAGAGATGTACGACCTTTGGCTCGCTAGATCGAGTAGGCAAAGCACAGGCAACAATGTACTCCCCAGTCAAAGATACCCGGTCAAAGTAGGAAGTAGGAAATCTGAATGGAGTTTTGAATTAAAGGAACCTTTGGCTCTAGAGTCATAATCTGACCAGGATTTAGTCACAAATTTACATCGCGTTTGACAGGGATGGGGCAAAGAGCACATATGTACGTTTTCTCCTGGCAGAACTTACACGGGTACGAGAGGAAGCGTTTGATCGCTGGACACGATTCTGGGGAATGTCGCGTGAGGGAACAACGAGAACACATACTTTGTTCTAAGCAACGTCGAATCTTACTATCAGGGGTTTCGTATATGTAACAATTAACCATGTTGTGAGTTCCGGAGCACAACTTGCACTTAGAAAAGAGGGAGTTTGAGTTTAAGTTTGACGGGAGGATTGAATTCGACGTTTGAGTTTGGAATTGTTTTTTTTTTGAAAGTGACGCCTCTCCGCCGAGAGGGGTTGAAATATTAGTTTTAAAAGTTTTAACAGATAGTGGAGGCTTAGAGAAGGGGTACTGGGAGTTGTAAAAGGTTTTGAAAGCAGGGGGTCGAGAAGAGTTATATTTAGTACTTCTTCGGAGGTAATTCTTGCCGGGACTCTAAAAGCGCCTCAGATTATACTGCTATAGTTGTCTAAAATTTGGGATCAACTGGAGAATCCGCCGCCCAGCTTGCCAGAAATGTTCCAACTGGAGAATCTGCCGCTCAGAATTACTCAACTGGAGAATCCGCCGCCCAGAATTACTCAACTGGAGAATCCGCCGCCCAGAATTACTCAACTGGAGAATCCGCCGCCCAGAATTACTCAACTGGAGAATCCGCCGCCCAGAATTACTCAGCTGGAGAATCTGCCACCCGAGCTTATATAGATAATTTAAAGGCATAGAATAGCAAAAAGCAAATAATGTTTATCTTTATTATACACAAATTAAATATGTAACTTAACATAATAAACAGTAAATAATTATACACGATTGAATGATTTTACTTTTTTTATAGAGTAAAAACCTATCATGAATATAGTTCGCTTATATGTTCGCATGACTACTGGAAATCATTGGTTCCAAACCTATCTCGCTACATCATTTCACTTAAATAGGTTGCTAATAAATTTCTTCGACAACCTCACCTCGCATTTGTTTAATTTTCTGTTTCTGTTTATTCCAATATGACTCAATAGCTTGGGTATGCACACCCGTGTGAGGATCTATAAAGTTAATGCTATGATTTACTGTCCTGTGCTTAAGTCCAAGATCTCGTCGAATACGGCGATAAGATTTCCATTCATCCGTGTGAATAACAGAACCAGGTCGTACAACAACATCGATTATTCCAAGAAGCGTAATGGAATCTCTGCGTTCTATAATTTCCATGTAGCCAACAGCTGGAGTGAAACTAGTGTCCACTAGTCCAAAAACCCAAATAGGTTTTTCATTTCCTCGCCCTCTGTAGTGCTTTACTTTATGGGCAAAGCAGGATTCATCGGCTTGAACAATGATTCCAGGTCCTCCCAGTTGAATTGGAGATGCCCCTCAAAGTACTTTTGACACACTTTACGGAAAAAATTAAAAATGTCGATGACAGTTTTTTCGCAAATTGACACCATATTAACTGCATTTTGTACACTTTCTTGGATGCACCACTTATACATTATGTGCAACCAAACACTTAATTTCAAATTGGAGTTCTCGAAAAAAGATCCTTTTCTGATTGAAGTAACACATGCTTTATGCCTTTGGCACTGTCGATTGTAACAACGACACTGATAGCCGTCTTTCAAAAATTTACGCTTACCCAAATTTAACTGCTCGTTGCATTAAATACAGTTCATTTGGCTCTTGAGAACGCCTTTATTTTGCATAAATACTATGGTGGGCATGGCATCTTCGTGTACTAATAATGGCAGGAGTGTATCTCGGTAAAAGTTATTAGCTGCCATGGGTTAAAAATTATGAGCAAAAAATACTATCACCTTATTCACTAGTATACTACTTATAGGCTCTAAATTCTCGGCGGATATCTTATATTTATAGAGATTTCTAGGCATATTATCAACTACATATTTGTATTTCCAACTTTTATGATTTCAAATCGTATCTTTTTTCTTATTTTAGTGACTAACTGATAAGATATAACTGATATGACAAATATGGGATCAACTGGAGAATCCAGTTGATCCCATATTTGCCACAAATGTTCCAACTGGAGAATCCACCGCCCAGAATTACTCGACTGGAGAATCCGCCGCCCAATACATCTGGGCGGCGGATTCTTTTTACTCAGTGTTGTGTCTCTCTTCCGATCAAAAAACAAAGCAGTAATTTTCTTATCTCCCAAACATTCAGATTCGGTGAAATTCCTCCTTAACTTCTGTCGTGCCCTCCAGACTTTGTGATTGTCAATTCCATGGGAGCGGTCTTCTGGATTTATAATACCATAGTCGAATAAGGCTGCACTACTAATAGCAGCAGCAGCTCTATTTGACAGAATACCGATCTGCTTCCATGGCAATTGTTGCTATTCGCATGATGTTTATGTTCTCGCAAAGACTTCTATTCATCATCAGAAATGTCAGAAGATGAAGTTTCTTCATCCAAGGCTTCGTCAGAAATTGTCATCATCAGAAATGTCAGAAGATGAAGTTTCTTCATCCAAGGCTTCGTCGGAAATTGTATTTTTCTCTTTTGTGACTACTTCTCTTCTTTCCTGATTCGACCTTCTCTGATTTTCCTTTTTTTTAATCATTTGACTTGTTTTTACATCCACTCCAATTTTCATGTGACGCCAAGTTCTTTGGTCAATAAGAAATTCATGCTCTCCACGTGGCACTTTCATGTTCCTTTCACACTTGCAATCGAAGAGATCAGCACAATAGCAGCCTGCTATATCAAAAGGTTGACCCAATGATGAGATAAACTTACTCTTAGTGGCATTCATTCCCTGTGTTGATACTGTAGAAGTCTAAATACCCCATACATTGGTGTATACCTAAATACACCGACACAGCTGCGTGTCCCTCCCTTATTCTAAATTCGCCTTTCGCATCGAGTCAATTAGAGGGAGAGGTGACGCCCCCTTGTCGCGGGAAGAGAGCTTGTGTGTACCTTTGACTCTTCGAGCTATGTCGGCGGGGGTACCCCTGGTAGGGCTTCCCTTGTCGATTTGGTCGGAAACGAGGTTCCAGACTAAGTGCGTCATTCCTTTCTTTTTCTACTCTATCCTTATCCTTTACCCCTTCTCTGGCGCGTAATTATTGACCATTCCCAGTGACCGTTGACGGGTGCCTCTGGTAGCATCGGTCCGAGGTGACGGCCCTTTGTTCCCAGGATGGTGTGCTCCGTTGTTCACCTGGTGAGAAATCGATGGCCCCTTCGGGGACCGTCAGTGCTGCTTGGTTGGGAGCCACGGTACGCCGAGGTTTGACGACTCGGTCGGACGAAAAGCAGCAAGTGGAGCGTGCCTTCTGAAAGATCCGAAACGTCTCCGATGGATAGGCGGGAGCGACTTACCAACCCCCCTTTTTTATCATTGATTGGTCACGAGTTTTCAGAGAAAGCGCTCAAAATGACAAACAAAACAGGACCCGTTCGTCTAAAACATAACTGCAACATGCTAGTTAGAAAAGTGGTGCGTTGACTTTCAGGAGGGCTGCTACTCAAAATGCAGCCCTGAAAGTATCTGTACTACTTGCATATTGACGCGAGAGGAGGAAAACTAAAAGACCTCTATAGAGCCTCAGAGGAGAGAGCTCAAATTCTTGAGAGAAAGGTGGAGAAATTCGAAGCCCTTCACGCAGCTCATATTCGATGCTTAGAAGAGGCATCGCCCACTCACGTGTCGGAATCTTCTTGTGTAGTTCTTACCCAAGCAGAGATTCCGGCATCATCCGAGGTCAAGCCAGCTGAGGCAAGAGAAAAAGAATAAAGTTGAAACAAAAGAAGAAGAACCAAAAATAGAAGAAAAACGCATAAACAAGAAGAAAAAGGGGAATAAGAAAAATAAGGATAAGAATGGGGAGAGTAAAGAGGAAAAAGAGAGGCCTCTTCCACAAGGAAAGACCGCGTCTTCAGAGACCAAGTGTCCGAAGGTCACCCTCATTGGTGACTCGCAAACACGGGATCTGCAGCCGCTGCTAGCCGCCCGCCTTCGCACTAGCGTGAAGGTAAGCTGCCTGTCAGGACGGGGTAACCACAACATCAGAGTAGATGCAGAGAAAGCTCAGATTTCTGAGAATTCAGTTGTCGCTCTGATGGTGAGTGGCAACGACCTCTACCTCAGAAGGGGTAAGGTTGGCCTCAGTGGCAAGACCATCCAAACGGTGATGGGAGCCGTGGATGACATTGGGCTTAAAACCCGAAAACGTGTCGTGGTTAGGATGCTTCCGAGAAGAGGTCCATCCCGAACCGCTCACGAGAGAAACGTCGCAGTAAACCGACGGTTGGCGGATCTCTGCACGGCAGAAGGAGTCTTCTTTGTTGACCCTTACCGCACCTTTTACGGGAGAAACTACCTGTATAAAAGGGACGGAGTGCATCTTTCCTTTAAAGGGAAAGCTGTACTCGCCAACCTAATTCAAGATGTTGTGGAACGCACCCAAAGGAGCGTTCGAAACAGAGCGAAAGCGGACGTGCGTCAGCACGCCCGTGCCACGAAAACAGAGAAGCCGGGAAACGGAAGAGCGTAGGGAGTCCTACACTAAGGGACTCCCTCAAAGTTCTTCTGTTCAATGCGAGGTCAATCAGGAACAAGTTTCTTGAGCTCCGTGGCCTCGTAGCCACAGAAGAACCTGAGATGGTTGCCATAACGGAGTCGTGGCTAAAAACTTCAAGCCGAGATTTTGAAGGTGAATTCACGATTCCCGGTTATCAGCTCTTCCTGAAAGATAGGCCAGACAGAGAGGGTGGCGGTGTGATGTATGTCAAGTATACTCTCAACTCGACGGATTGCAACATCGTATCCGACCATGAACTACTAGGTGTTGACTTAGAGATAGGTTCTGCCAAATACGGGACCCTGGTGCTTTATAGACCTCCTGCCCAACTCGTTGAAAAGGACAGATCTGTACCATCTACTAGGAGAACTTGTTGAAGACAGGGTGTGTATCGTCATGGGGGATTTCAACACACAAGTTGACTGGGAAACCAGAGAACGCACTACTCCTGGAGTTCGCGAACAACAAGTTCCTGACTCAATGGGTGAGAGAGCCAACGAGAGGAGACAATATCCTCGACTTTGTTTTCACCTCTGAGGATGACATCGTTGAGGACCTCTCTGTTGGCGAAGAGCTCGTTGGCAGTGACCACCGATTAATTTAATTAGATTTGTAGTCAAAGTCCCCAAGGCAGGGCCTGCAACTAATAAATCGAGGAAACTTGATTTAAGAAGAGCAGACTTTGCAGGTTTTCGTGCTGGACTGACTGACGCGAGGCTAGAAGTGTGCGATGCTGTTGACTCGTGGAACAGTTTCAAAACCACATTCATAAGTCTTCAATCGCGTTTCATCCCTCTGAAATGCACCCGTCGTTCTTCTGTTCAACCAAAGTGGTTCAATCGAGATATCGGCCAACTGCTTAGGGAGAAGAGAAGAGTCTGACTTCGATAGTCGGTAAATTCATGGAAAGCATGATGGTGGACAAAATGACTTCGCATTTGAGTCAAACCTGCTACTGAGGAGTTCCCAGCACGGCTTCTGAAGGCAACGGTCATGCCTGATGAAGCTAGGGAATTCTTCCACTTCCTCTTCAGTCAGTACGATCAGGACAAGGCGGTGGATGTGGCCTACTTAGACTTTCAAGAAAGCCTTTGATAGGGTACCACACCGCCGCCTTCTCCGGGAAGTGCGAGTGCTGGGCATAGACGGAAAAATAGCCGGTTGGATAGAGAAGTGGCAGACTGCAACGGGTGGTGGTGAATGGACAGGCTTCTGAGTGGGTGCCTCAAGGTTCTGTCCTGAGACCACTACTATTCATCATCTACGTCAACGATATGGACGGTGACATGGTTGCCAAGATTTCCAAATTTGCCGACGATACCAAGCTTGGTATGAACGTTGAAAAGGGTGGAAACATGTACTGCTCGCCTGCAGGAAGATTGGGGAGTGGTCGGACACGTGTCAAATGCCTTTTAACGTGGGGAAATGCAAAGTGATGCATATCGGCCACCGAAACCTCTAATCTCAGTATATCCTTAAGGGCACTGCTCTTGAATCCACCGACACAGAAGGATTTGGGTGTAACAATCACTAGTGACCTCAAGTTCTCGAAACAGTGCATTGAGGTGGAGAAAAAGGCCCAAAGGATGCTAGGCTACATAAAGCGCCAGTTTGGATATCGGAACAAGGAGATTGTACTGTGTTTGTACAACTCACTTGTCCGACCGCACCTGGAGTATGCCGTACAATTTCGGAGTCCTTCATTTCGAAAGGATATCGCGAGATTGGAACGCGTGCAAGCCAGAGCAACCAAACATTCCCTCTATCATACATAAAAGTTATGAAGATAGATTAAGGGAATTAGATCTCTTCTCATTGGAAACCCGTAGACTGCGTGGTCAGGTCATCGAAGTTGTCAAAATACTTGAGGGTTCGACAATGTTGACTACAGGGATATTTTCACACTTGTTGAGAACAGAACAAGAAATAGCGACTTTAAACTTGAACTGTAGCGTTACAACCGCGATCTGTGTGGAAAATTTTTCACGTACAGTATCTGCGGTAGTTGGAACGCACTTCCAGTGGAAGTTGTCAACAGTGAATCTGTTGACCAGTTCAAGTCAAGACTAGATAGGGTCTTAAAAAAATGGCCGTTTAAGGACGTAAAGCATTTGAGCAGAGATGTGCCCTCTCGACTGCTAGTCCAAAGGTACCCTCATTGAATGGATCCTAAGGTCTTCTAGGGTATTCTCTTTCCTTGTTACTCCTCGCTACCCCCTTTTCGCGCAGTCATAAACCCGCAGTTCGAGACGAAGAAACCTCGGGTCGCGGCGAGGCGTAAATATGTCGCATGTCTGGCATCAGTCAAAAGGGCGTTCGCGCAACCATACGGATTTCATGAGAATTCAGTGCTCTCTCTCGATTTTAGCTCATGAGGCAAATAAAAGGGAAAATTTTCCATGGAGTCAGGCAGAAGATCTTGGACCTACGTTGTGTGTGGAGCTAGTCTCACAAAGGAAACAGTTCGCCCGTTACAAGAAAAGAACTTCGGGGAATTGGTTGGTGCCGTCACGGTACTTGTAGGTGCCAAACTTATCGCATACCCCCCTTCCCATTCAGAGTCAGAGGTTACACAGGACCTCCCTCTGCGGATTACCCTAGACGCAGCTAGGAAACATTTTGGCTACCCACTCCAGGAGCCAATAATCGGAACGAACACTTCGAGAAGAATTCCGATTGGAGTCACAGTCTGACTCGTCTGCGCGATCCGGCCTAGGATCATCACATCAGGACGCCGGTCGAGGATTACCCACTATTCGGTAACCTCGGACGACCGGGGTAAGGTTGAACATCGTCAGAAGAAGACATTCACTTTCACCCTCCAAATACTTTCGAACTCCAAGGTATCGTTAAAGTGAATTATCCCCTCCCCTAACTTCACAAGTTTAACCGTTAACTAGAATTTCCATCCCAAGCTCATAACCTCGAGTATTACAAGTGATTAATTCAGTGCTTAATTCTATAATATTATCCAATTCATTCTGTCGGGTGCAATTAAGACGCATGCATCCGAGTACGTAGAATTCAAGTGTAATCCACACGACATTATATATAGACTTACCTATTCAGTGCAAAGATTAATCCTATTTATACCTATATACGCTGTTTCATATTTCTAATTCATGTATATTAAAGATTATTTTTGTATATGTGTGTTTAACTATTTTGGACGATCCTTTGGCAATTAATAAGCAATCCACTCGGCTTAATTCTCAATATTTCATAAGTCCACCCATGACTGGCTTTTACTGAATGAGAACACACTCAGGGGATCATTATCTTAATTTTTATCAAAAGGGACGCACCGGGGATATTCTTATTCACCGTAAGTGGCTACGGTAAGTGTATTTGCTACACTTCACCTCCACTTCACCTTGGTGCGGGATTATAATATATGCCTAGGAAGTGGGACTAAGATTGCCCACTCACTAAACCTCAACAGATACCACAGACGCTTCTTCCACCAATCGGAGCAATTTCGTTTCGATTGGCTGAATTCGAATACTGCTTTTGGTTTTCTTTCAAATTTCAGTAAGGGCCTCGGACACTTTAGGAATAACATCCTTGTTCCTCTGGTATTTATTGTATTTTGCATACTTAATATATCTTCCTACCTGTTGTTTTGTTGGCAGCTCATAATGAGAAAGTTCTGGAAGTGGGGAGCCAAAGAAAATGTAACTTGTTGATGTTCTAGTTCTTTTACTCATCTTAGCCCTGAAAATTAATAATAGAAAGACCCGTTAGTATAAAACATAAATAATACATGTGATGAGTGAATCTATAACATACACTCAAAAAGGTGAAGCCATATCCCTCCATAGAAAATGCCCTGTAAATATCTCGTAAATTCTTCATACATCGATTACTTTATAGTTCCCTCCAAGTAGTTTACAAACAAGGAATTCCTTAATCTAAAATTGCCTAAACCTTGGATACATAAGGAGTTAAAGTGCAAATTTTCATCCTGTACGAAAACCCATTTCTAGCTTCACAGACGAGAAATATAATAACTGAATACAACCAGCCTCACCCTAAAAGATGATTTTTAAGCCAAATCTGCCCCCAAAAATGGGGTGTTACGATTTGTTCATATTTTTTCGTCATTTCCAAATTTTGGATGGTCTGCTCTACAAAATCTGAGATGTGCCTTAAAATTGTTGAGACACTACGCCTTAATGAGCGCGCCCGGGTCTCTGTAGCGGGTGGTTTCTCATATTTCATCTGCACACGATATCTGGTGCTTAACAACATACACTCCCGTAGTGTACAATGTAGTGTGGTGTGAGGATTATAATCCGGAAATTTAAACCAAATTAAAAGGTATTTAGGCAGGCGCGAAAGGGCTATTTTAATGCAGAAAGTTATCCTTTATAAATCCTAACAATCGATTCTCTGCATTCTCACTTTACAGAGTCAGATGAAGGTCCAGTTGACGATGGAGGTGTCCCCCGAATACCACCGACCTATCCAGGGGCGGGACTGCCAGAACATCCAAAAAATCATGTACCGGACCTTGACAAAGTGCGTCCTTCTTGATTGATTTCTTGTCTTTTCGGGCCCCGTAGATTGATCCGAGTCGGTTCAAGGAGATCGCTTTACGGACTCAATGTGGCGCCAATGTTGTCTTGAGATCCTACAGAGTTTAGGCCTATTTGAGCACCATCATGGGGGGGAGGGGCCATAAGCTCGATGAATCTATGCCTGGCCTCCCTTCGTACGAACTTGTTCTTGTACCCTCAATTACTCCAGCATTTGAGATTGAAATGGAATACTGCCACGCATTTCCACCTCCATCCTGCTGGATGATGGTGTTTTCCTGCGGTAGGAACCTCTCACACGGGTATACGATTTCGTACTATCGAGGACTTGTGCTCTGTTAAATCTTTTTATGGGTTGATGAGGTTTGCTCCTGCAATCCTGGACATCCTTTTCCTGTTCTCTTTATCATCTCTCCCTTGGTCCTGACGTTCGTCAATGCAAAGCAAGCCTCGTTCACACCGTCTTAAATTAATTTAAAAAGGGCCACGTGAATGGTTCTTTGGATGATAGGTGACATTTGGCGTGCATTAACGTGGGTTTTTCTTCCTAGGGTCATCTTCCCCGATCTGAACGACCCACTGTTGCCGCCCCTGAAGCGATCGACTATATCCATTGAAGGGGCCATCGAAAATGTCTACACGGCGCGCCAAAACATAATCGTGAGACCACACTTAATTGACCTCCCTCTCTTACCCCAACACCCGTGTACCGCCGTTACACGGGAATCAAAGTTGCCTCGTCCGAGTCCCAGCTCTTACCTAGTGTGCCTTCCTTGCCTCAGCACTTACCATTGATTAGGTTTTGTGTCGCATTAAACGCTTCTTCCGTTTTGGTTAAATATTATTGACGTGTGTGACCTTTGCTGGTTTCCCTTTATGTTAGTGGCTCTGTGGGAATTGGTAGTCGATTGTGCGTTTCAAAACATTATTGTAGCTATAGTGTTTCACCAATGTGAAATTGTTTTGGTATCTTGGAGGTGTGGAATTGTATGAGTGGACGAAACCGAACGTGGATTGGGGAGGTAGGGAGAGACCAGGGTTTCTCGCAGCAGTAGTGAAAGGCAAATGAGGCAAGGCTGTGTGTGAAATAAAAGAATTTAGTGTATCTTGAGGTGGTAGAGCATGAACTCATAAAAGTTATAAATTTTACAAGGTCTGTTATGACACAAGGAAGGTGGGTAGACCACTCAGAAAACTGTGAGAAATTTACATTTGTGTTAAGAAGAACCCTATCGCTGAATCCTCCAAACACGAATGGAGGCCTAGCTATTAGTTGTTGCCTTGGCAACTGAAGCATCATACGAATGGTTGAACTTGAGTCTAGTAGGGTAAGGGTGATTGATTTCCGGATTCTACTCTTTTGTGCTTACATTTCTATTAAATTTGTACCAATGCTGATAAATGGTCTGGATGATTTATCTTCTCATCCCCTAAGTTAAGGCTTATCCCCCCCCCTTTCCCCCAAATTCTACTAGATTTTTTTTTTCTTTATTGTGACTTTGAACCCTTAGTACAGTCTTCGCGCTCAACGCACAGAGGAACGGGAATGTCCTTTCCCCCTCTTCTTCCTTTAGATGTTAGAGACCCCTATGCAAGTACTTCCCCCCCCCACCCCGTACTGTTCAAAAACACCTGTGAAAGAAGCTTTTACAGGCTAGATAGACCCCGTGCCGCTATCCTCATAGGAATAGACGTACCTTGAAGGAATCTTTTCTTACTCTTAAATATGTAATTATGATAAAGATTAGACATTTGCGATCATTGGCACGGCCTCTTTTACCCTCGACTAATCCTGAAATCTCGCTGAAATTTCTTCGAGATAAATCTAGAGCGTTCTAGTTCCCCCTTTTCGTGTACCCCTCCCTCCTTTGCAATGCGACAACGCGTGTGGTTATCCTGTGTTAATTATGTGAACTGGTCTGATTTCAGGGATCATGCCCTATTATACTCGTCTTTGATCTGGATCATGGTGCTGTCGTTGACCACAAAGATGTCCTTCAGCTGATGCAAAGCATCGACGTGACCATCGAAGTGAAGAATCAGCCGGGCCACGCCCAGAAAAGAAGTGTCAGCGCGAGAGGATGTGAACGAAATGTTGGTAAGTGTCGCCCATTTGGGTCGCAAGTGCCACCGGTGTGCGCGCGCAGGGCTTCGTTGTGTAACGACCTCAAATAGTCGAAAGCGTTTTTGAAACTTTTTCTAAAGTTTAATATGACTAGTTGCTCATGTCTATTGGTAGTTAGTATTCGTTTATTAGTAGTATTCTAGCCACTGGTGGGACGTTCGGTAATATTTAGAAGTCATTGTGATAGGAAAGTTAGGCGCAGATTTGAGTGGTGGGGGGAGACTGGGAAAATCGAATTAGGAATCTGTGTTTGTTGCAGAACGAGAATTGGGGGCGCTGTGCGTTGCTCCCTCCCCCCCTTAAAGAAAGTTTCATTTGGCCTATATACATACTCGTACATTATTCACAGCTTCACCTCTTTTTGAATTTCCATTCCTTTCAAGACCTTTTAGAGCAAAGATTCCTTTTTCTTGAGTTTTGCTTCTTTAAAATATAGAATATTTTTCTGGAAGAAGTGTCATTATTAAAGATTTGAACCTCTCATCTGGACCACCTATACTCCACTCCCCCGCCACTCTAAATCCTAACCAAACGTGGTTGTTGGTTCTTGCAGCAAGGGTTTACGAAGCCTGGAAGGTCCTGACGAACAACCCAAACGCCCTTTCCAAGGCCACTATCCCGCCTGACTACCACATATCGCCGCCCTCTGACAACATCTCATCCTTTTCTTTCGGTGAGTACGGTTCTCAACCCCCCATGGTTCGGAAAATTCCAAAATTGCTTCGAAGTCCATTTTTACGCCGATTTTAGGATCGTTGCTGCAAGAAGTGATGCCTCGGGGCGTGTACAATGAGGACTGAATTACCATTATTCCCAATAAAACGAAAATAGTCACTTGGCTCATGGTAATCGAGCTTTGGCGAGCGAAAGTTTTCCTGCGTAAAATGGAGTGAAAATGATTATGAGAATTGTAATTCACGATGCCCCGTGGCGCATTTCCTACTACCTTTCGCAGAGAAAAGTTTTTAAGGAAGCGTAACCAAATGTTTGGTTATTAATCGGAAGAGGTGCTAGTTGAAAGAGCGTAAAAAGGAATAAAACGCTGACCGTTTAAATAAATAAATAAGGGATGGTGGAATAATGGCTAAAGCGGCCGATTCAATACACAGGAAGTGGGTGAAGAGTGAAAAGAATGATCTAAATTTGCAGGGAGATGATGGACCGCGTGAATGGGTATCTAAGAAGGAAGAGTGGGTTGTTTTATTCATGTGGTTAGGACTGTTGTGTAGCTGGACCGAGCGAATTCTAGGGCAACGTTGTACTTGCGGAAACCGAAATTGGTTGTCAAGGAGGCCAGTTGGGTGTCCACGTCTGGCGCCTCATGTCTCGGATGCCGCAAGGATAGTTTAAATGTTCTTTGCACAGATTCCTTTATGGGGGTGGTCTTGCTGTTTATTTTTATCCTCATTGTTACCACAGGACAGCCTACATTTGGGCGAGTGATGCTTATTAAACCCCTTCACGAAAAGCTTGTCGGTGATCAACATTCGAAAGTTATGAAAACGATTTTTCGGCGGGGAAACTCTTCCAGGGTTTGCGTTTAGTCGTGTTTTTGTAGCCGCCCAGTGGCGCAGGTTTATTCAGAACCAGAGAGTTCAGTCCTATGGGCCCCTTGTTGGTATTTGACTACCGATTAACCTGTAATCTGCTAGGCGACTGAATATGAGTGGATCAACTTTAGATTAGAAATTTCTCAACTCTGGCATGTTTTCTAGTGCTTATCCTGACCTGTTTTTCAATCGCATACCCTCTCTACCTAATTATCAGGCTGTGTCGGTAAGATAGAAAGAGCTAAAGAAGGAAAAATACTCTTATTTCAATGTTAGGATGAAATCGGTTTCCTTTAACAAATGCCAGGTTTTAAGTATCTAGGATTCGTAAGTAATAATGGTGAAAATTTAACAGATTCGACCCAGAAGATTTTAAATGGTCGGAAGGTCTCTGGGGGCGTTTAAACCATTAGTGAATGGTAGTGATTTGAGTGCGGAATGGGCTATGAAGCTACATGAGAGCATGGTAGCAACCTTTATTGAAGAAAAAGCATAGACTCCGAAGGAGAGAGATGCTTGTTTTGCCAAGGCTAGGCAGAGTAAGGAACGAGTAGTTCATCCTTTCCGTTTGTTTACTCTGCCATACCCTCTTCCTGCTCCATTGGGCAGGAGAGCCCCCCATCCCATCCGTGCATCTCATTCCAGATAATTCCATTTTGAACCTTCTGCCTTACCGCCGAGCTCCCGGGTGCGAAAAGCAACAAGGACTATGCACCGATTACACGACGAAGAAGATCCTTGCTGCCAAGTGTAGGTTGCTATAAAATGACTTCTATGTTAGCTTTTATCCTTTCCCTGCCAGCTATTTTCTGCTGCACATCCTGCCAGCACGCTCACTTTTTCCTTACAAGTTTGAAACCAAAGTTTTCTGTCCTAGAATAAGTTTTTTTATCAAATCGATCGAAAACCATTGACGTCTTCACCTATTATCTTTATACGAAGGATAACGAAGGGATGAATGTTTAAGGTGGGTTTAATGAGTACATAAACCCATAATGATAGAAGTGAAGCTGTGTAAGAGAGGTACAGTTAGAAT
This sequence comes from Ceratothoa steindachneri, assembly GCA_963969495.1. Lineage (NCBI taxonomy): Eukaryota > Metazoa > Arthropoda > Malacostraca > Isopoda > Cymothoidae > Ceratothoa > Ceratothoa steindachneri. Next base: position 127,638,725 of record OZ018323.1, read on the forward strand.
TGGGAATGCCTATCGGTTGATGCTTGTACGAGTTATGAGTGAATGCTTGGGGAACAGAATCAGAGGGAGGAATAACTGAAGCTTCTGCTACACCAGGCAATAATGCAAAAGGGAGTGGATGTTAGGGTTCTATGCTGAAAAGAACGTTTAGCAAGCATTGTTTCAGCACAGATACGCCACGGGTTTAGCAAAAAAAGAAAAGAAAGAGGGATATAACTTTATGGCACCGTTGGAACCACATAATTTCAAGCCAATTTGACTCTTAATATAAATTGATTTAAAGGTTATTATACTTTATATAATCTAATTTTTGCATCCCAGGGTTATGAGTGTTTGATCTGTGCTTAGTAAGAAAGAATCTGCTGCGCGATTTATTTGATGTGAAAGCTGTAAGAGGTATAAGTATGGAACTGTGTTAAATAAGATTAAATTAGTTGCTACATAGATGAAATAAGTACGAGCATGAAGATAGAGTAAATGTGGAATAAATTTAAAGAAGTAGGTAGTGCAAGCAAGAGTTGTGTGGGTGTGTACCAGGACGGGAAAGAGGAAGCAATGTCTTTCTGCTCAGTGATAAACCCTGGTTGGGCGAGATCCCACAGCACATACACCCCATAACGAAAGGACCAATTGTACGTGGAAAAATTATTGGTGGCCTTATGTTTAATAGTGTGTGAGGAGCTGGTAGTTATTCAGGTTTTGAAAAACTATTTCTTTGCACAAGAAACGTACTGGCAACTGAATGTGCTTGCAGTACCCCCACTTTGTCACTTCTACTCCTGAACGCACGGCAGTTTCTTAAAATGTCTCCTGGCACATTATCTCTCGACGCCACCACTACTATCTGCAAGATCCTTGCCGCCATCTTGCGATACCTCGACGAGTCTTGCTCGAAAATAAAAATAGGGAGGAAACTTTGAGTCGAACACACGTTCATAAGAGTGAAGGAGACTTAGCTTTACTCTTTTGCAGAATAGTTGCCGTGTAGGAGAGTTTTGCACCTTGCCTCGCCCTCACTCTTTGTTCATTTGCGCTCTATATCTTATTACATTTTTCATTTCCCTTATTCTCTATGCACACTTCTTTCTTCAGGTTGTCTTATACGCCATTACACGGCCACAGCTTTTCTTAACCATTTTCGCAATTCTTGTTCTCTTTATCTCACCATCACCTCCTCCTAGAGGGAAAACCACCTTTATTGTTAACTTAAAAATTAGCTTCGAATCCTTTCGTTGCAGATCTGAAGCGACCCATCATCCCCGACAAGCACCGTGCCCCCACGGATACTTGGTCCGGTGTTGGGTTGAGCAAGAGCCAGCCCAGCCCCCTGCTTAACCAACTAAAATTCGACGAACGGGTACGAAATTTCATTCACATGGTGGGGGGTAAAAAGGATTCCAATTTCGTTGGTTTATATGAAAATAAGGCGACCCTGGACGTCCCCTGCCCCTACCAAAACTGGTCTCTTCGGGCTCATCAGTGATTCTCCTCATTCTGATCTTTATATGCATTTCATTAACTGGTCGTGGGATCTACTTACCCTCCCGTGCGTTTTCCTTGTTCCACATTGGCACTAATGCCATTTATGTTGACACTTTTAAAGGGTACGCTTCTCTACGAAGTTGCTAGAGAGATTTGAAAATGGATCATTAAACCAGAGACACAGTGAGCGAGGGTTCTATAGCGGTCCTTATCCTCTTTCTCCTTCGACCTCGCTCATATATTTTGTTAATAATCCCGCTTCATGTAAGAGTTTATCAATCGCTTTCCTGGTTTGGAGCAATTGGGAGTGAATGAGTTTGTAAGGGAAAGGGACGCCAAGAAGAATACCCCCCTTCATTTGTTTCTTGAATTCCTTCGCTCTCTATGTCTCCTAAGTATAACTCCACGTGGAGTAAGCTCTGAATCCAGAGAGAAAAATAAAAGAAGAAAGAATTTGAATATCCGTCAGCGCCTCACAGGTGTAGTTAATTAAGTTGGGTGCTAAAAGCTTTCACTTCGCCGATGAAACGTTAATCTCCGTAGTCGGGAAAAGGATAGCCGAAAGTTCCCCACCCGCATCGTTGGAGACCATTAAGACGTGTCGGGCTACAAAAGCTTTCTCCCAGACGTCTGTGCCTTCCAGCGATTGAGCACGAAAAAAAATGGCAGTCATATAAATACCCTAGAGTTTTCGAAGATCGGCAGATTGAGTTAGAGAACCTGTTTCCTTCTGCTCAGATCGTGTGTCTGTTTCCCAAAGTCCATGGTATTCGCTTATACCATCGAGGTTGGATCTCACCAGGTAGATCCATCTCTTTTGTCAAGGCTTAGTCTGTTCAGAGCAAGCCTCGAATCGTTTCATCCCCGAATGATTGGCAGAGATTCCTCTCGTCTCATCTGGACACCCCCCACCCCCTCCCCCCCCGTCCTCTCAAGGTTCACCAGTTTCCCGTGTGAGATTTTTGGAGGCTGCACTTCTCTGGAGCAGAGGTGCCATCGTCCGTCTTCAAGGAAGATCGTGAACTCGTCTTCTGGTCCTGACCCCCCTCCCCCCTTTCACCCTCGTCACCATGAGGATATTCGGCTGAGAATCACGACCATTTTGCGTCTGCATTCCTCCGCGCCGACTCGCTAAAGGATTCCCCTTCCTGGAGGTAACCCCTTTAAAGTAAAACGACCCGCTTTCCGACTTTATATATATATATATATATATATATATATATATATATATATATATATATATATATATATATATATATATATATATATATATTTATATATTTATTTATTTATTTATTTATTCTGGTGTCAGGTTTATTGGGTTAATTTAGGACCCCTTTCGTTTTCAAGTGCCTCAGTTGAATTACGAGGGGCGGTCAATATGTTTTGCGAATCGGTAGGTCAAAACAGAGGAAGGGAGATGGATGTTTGTGGGGGTGTTAGGACAACTTATGACAAGTCGGGACTTGCAGCCGCACACTCCCGCCTCGTCTATTTAAGAAGCAATAGCTGATCGCCGAGCGTCAGTCGCAAGTTTTTCAACAATGTAGAAGGTTGAGCACCCCGCAGTGATCAAATATTTGACCAAGGAAGGCAAGAATGCAAAAGAGATCCATGAATGCATGGTTGCAGAGTTACCGACACCGCCCCTTCCTATGAAACCATTGCTCGCTTAAATAGGGAGTTCCGCCATTGTCGTGAGTCCCTTGGAGATGACCCCCGTCCAGGACGCCCTTCAGACGGGACCAATGAGGACAATGTGGCCCGTTTGGAGAGGATGATCCTCGAAAATCGACAGGTGAAAGTCGAAGAAATCGAGCGAGAACCTGGAATATCACATGGAAGTGTTATCAACATCATCCACGACAATTTGGTCATGACCAAGGTCTCTGCTCGTTGTGTCCCTAGAAACCTCACGCCCCATGATCGACTTCAAAGTCTACAAGGCCAGAGTTACGCGAGTGCGGATTCGAGGAGCCAAATCTGGCCCTTAGCGATTACTTTTTATTACGCCAGCTCAAGGCTGCACTGCCTGGACGCCGCTTTGGGGACGATGAAGATGTCCAGCTCGCCGTCCAGGAGTGGATTGAACAGCAGTCGGGAATTCGAAGCCTCAGGGACAAGTGACGGAAGTGCATTGAAGTCTAGGGTAGTTATATTGAAAAATAATAAAACCCTTTTCCTCATATCTCGTTTCCTTATATCCGAATGGCAAATCTTATTGACCGCCCTTCGTAATAGAAAATTTATCAAGTTCGGTCAAGTTTATTTAAAGATAAGATTTTTTTTTATTTTGAGTAATGAGTCTTTCCTGGTGGCCGTGAGGCCATATTTAGTAACAAGCCATTGTTTTGTGTGTTTTGGGAGAAAATCTTTAGAACTCCCCTCCTTGTAATCCTTTTGCCGGATTAAGAGGTCAAATATCAGGTACTCATATAGGAATTAGTATATTTATCATAATTTATTGCTTTTGTCCGTCTGTGTGATCACAAGGAATTTTGGGGAACTATTGCGAAAGCCCCATTTTCTTTGCCGTAAGATTCTTGAACGTGTCGAGTGGCTAAGGCTCGCGTAAGGAAACAAGATGATGTCCTTCGAGAGATTTAGGCAACAGGGTGAGATGCTTGGTATCTCTGGTAAAGAGTTAGTCGCCTATATTCAGGATGAGCAGAGAAAAAAGAACTAAGAGAAGCAGAAGAAAGTGGAAGGGTGAGGCACCATGAAAGGGAGTTAATAGGAATAACTTAAAAACCCTCTCAGTTAGTTCCAGGAATGAAGCCCCCTCCCCCCCCCTCCCAAATCCTAGCATTTAAGGACGTTGGGGATTTCGGTACTTACCTCACTCACTTCGAAAAGATTTTGGAGGTAAATCACTGGGATATCCAAACTGATGGAGTCACCTGACTTTTGTCACTCTTTAATAGGCAGCTGCGAGATATATTCATTTCGCTACCTGCCGAGGCTACCCTCGACTATTCGACCCTTAAGTCCGAACTCTTGGCTGCGATCAACATGAATCCGTACTAATACAGGGCAAGGTTGCAACCTGGCCAGACTTACCGCCAGTTCGGATTCACTCTCAGAAGTTGCAGTTTTGGTTGGACTCCGCCCAGGTAAATAAGTGGATTTGCACGCGGCTAATCATAATCTTATCCCAAAGATCCCAAGAAGAGCCATCCTACTTTCCCCAAGAGTAAAGGCCACTTCCCTTAATTTCACCCGGAGAACGCTCCCAAAGGGAAGTTCCGTTCTGCTCAAGAGCTTCCACGTGGGGATTCCCTCACAACTACCACAGCCTTAACCCAGACAATCAACCTTCGCGATGGTAGCAAATTGAACCTGTCTAATGACCGAGGAAAGAAACCTACCGCAACAGGTCACCGAGTGAACGAGGAAGCAACTGGGTGTTAGCGCCTAGCAAATGTGGCTTAACTTCACTGAAATCGGAACCGGTGTTTCCACTCTGCTAAGCCGTATGCATGGAGGGGGAGGGGGGGTGCTTGGTACCTTCTGCCCACTTGATGAACCCTTGAGAAAGATAGGAAAGACTTGCTGGGTGAAATACTTCACCGCTAAGGGTCAATTTGGGGTGGGAAGAGAAACTGATGGATGCTCTTGGGTGGTTGAATGGCCATAGTCGTTGATACTGCTTTCCTTGGACGCGTTTATGCGCGCCGACCACAGGGGTGAGAGAGTGGTTTAATATAATTAGTATTAATTCCATTTCAGCCCTGTCTTCTGAACCTCATAGCCAGAGTATCGAAAATTGAGTCTTGAGATGTCCTTCCCGGATCAACCCCCCAAAAGACTGTTTATTTTTCTCGATTTTTATATTAAGGCCTTATCTTTTACAGGGGCCTTGATTTTTTAAAAGTTGTTAAGATTTTTATAAAAGGATTAAATGGATATTTTTTTTACATTTTAGTGTTATTTGTGCCTGGTATTTGTGCTCTTAAACTGAAATTGCCGCTAATTTTAGAAGTTATCTATCTGACTTGCACATAAGGTTTGAGGGTCGTACGAGTATGTACATATTCTCAATAGCTCTTTACTACGCGTACTTTGATGCTTTAGAACAGGGGTCCCCAAACTTATTCGCCCATTGACCCTCTTCATCGAATCTTGGACTCATCGACCCCCAGGTATGTGCCTTGAAAATAAATAAATAGAAATTAAGTTTATGTGCCAATTCTGATGTATTTCAATAAGGAAAACTATACCAAACTCTACGAAACTGTTGTTCTGTGTCCCCCTCCTTTGTAAATATCTCTCATTAAATATGAGGGAAAATAAGAAAAAACTTTATTGTCGTTATGGAGATCATGGAAAATTAGCAAAATTATGAGAACAGTAACCACCACGTCTGTCATATTACAGAGGATAAAAGATGTGTTTATGTGCGTATTTTTGATTATTTATTTATGTTTGTAAATTAAATAGTCATATCGTACGACTAGAAGCATTACATAACAGTGCGAGACCATGTTATGCAACGATGTGTGGATTGCGTACAGATAGGTACAGCGTCACAAGTTATAACAAGAATGGCACTCACGGCAGTGCCACACTGCTTTGTAGAGCTCCGCAAGAAGATGGTGTGTTCTCTGCTTATTTTTTCATGTCCTCCAGTCCCCCCCCCCCCCATCTTTTGCAAACTGCAAGCTTAAGATCTTGACAGCGACCTCCTGACCTCAATATCAATAAGTCATGCACCAAATCTTCGCCCGACATCTGAACGTAAGAATAAAACAAAAGGGATATTAAGCAGTGAACGATTGAATCTTTGCTTAACTGTTAATTTCCATATTTGAATCGCTTAAAATGCAAGTGATGATTTCAAAATTAATTATTATTAATGCTGTTATAGTTAAAATAGATGAAAATCGTATTTGTAGTGGAGTCCCGCGTAAGATACTTCCATTGGAGCAACTCAAAACCAAAATGGACGACCAGTCTACGCGGTGGATGTGCCCTTGGGGATATCCTTTTCAGCGGCAGTCCCTCCCCTACTTTCACATGGGACGGCCGAGACCAGCCATTTCGATAGGCCCAGCCCTATTAAGGGTTAGCAGGGCCCGCCGGTCCGTGGCCCCCAGTGTCCTGCATTTTCAGTCTATAGGAGGCCAGCATGCCCGCCCCTTTTCCTGTGTTCTCTGATTGATGCCGGCTATAGACGACACAATTCACCTCAACTAGGATCGTGATTTACATGGGGTCGAACCCAGGCTTGGTGTCAAGCACCGAACCTAAGTCTGCCCCTATGCAAGTTTCTCCTCAGACGGCTCTGGCACCCGAGGACTCACAAGGAGAGGAGGGACCTCCTGCTGGTGCCCCTTTAACTGCTAAGATCTCCATTTCAGAGAGATCTTGCTGAGTACGGACCAGTCGACCTAAGGTCTTCAGGCGGTGGAGAGAAGCTGGTTCATTCCCCACCTTCCTCTCCTAAAAAAGAAAAGAAAAATAAGAAGTGTAAGGGTTCCTCTTCCTCCGCGGGAGCTCCGGAGAAGGACAGGTCTGCTATTGTTTCGGCAAGTGAGGAGTCCCAAGATTGGCAGGTTCCGTGTCGGGGGGGGGGGGGGGGGAGACAAAGACCAAAGTCGCAAGTGTGCTGAGAAGAGCTTCGATTACGTCGGAGCCCCTCATTCAGAGACTACCTGGCGTTTTCGAGCCCGCTGGCTTCAAACGCATTTTGGTTATTCGCTTCGTTGAGAGCATGTTGATCATGGACTACATGTTCTATTATCTAGTAGTTGATCTACGGTAGAAAGGCGAAGGTGACCCGTTTCTCGGATGGGTGCCTTCTGGCGACCGCAAGGTTGCCTGGAGAATCTGGAAGGAAGATTAGCAGAGCCAATCACAAAGGATTCTTTGTGCTTCCTCCCTCCCGCAAGGGATGAGAGGAACCCTTCCTTTAATATAAGTTAGAGCAAGGTGGAACCTTAAACTAGAAACAATGGGGAGGGGGAAGCGAAGTGCCAATCACGAAGTCGAAAACGTCCATGCGCCTCTAGAGAGAGGAGACCTCTATATATACCCAAGTCAAGAGGTTGGACCGAGCCAGGTTAAAGTAGGTAATAGATTCTCGAAGAGTGGAAGAACCATCTGATCTTGTTGGCGGAGCTAAACTTGACCGAAGTAAAATAAATAACACAAAGTAGACAAACATAAGTTCAAGGAAGAACTCTGAAAAACTAAGACAAAACAAATAAGATGTAAAAAACGAAAAATAATTAAATGCTTGCGATGCCTCTACACCAGGGCAAAACCCTTCCCTCTTTTAATTTTCTCCCAAAATTTACTACTATCCAAATTATCTTCCACTATTGAGTACATCTTTCAAGGCATCTTGAATATACTTGGTTCTATACATTTCCGCATTCACAACCTTGAGATTACAATCCAAACTGAGTGTCTGAAGAGCACGTACATATTTATCAATCGTTTCACCATCTGATTGTTTACGAGGAACCCTAGATAAGAATCGCTGGTACCTTCATTTGACGCTTTGTACATTGAGAAGACAAGCAAACTGTTTAAATACACGGGCAGCTTCTGGTGCAGTTGGAAGAACTTCCAAACGATCCGGGCGAAGACCACGTTCCATTCTTCCTAGTGAGATAAATTAAAGTAGCCCAAAGGTCAAAGAAGATTCCAAACGTTGGCTTTATTTCAATGAAATAAACAATTACAGAAAATAATATATATAATAAATACATTTTCGCACTAACGCTCACAGAAGGAGGCACACAATGCAGACAATAAATACACAGCACACGCACAAAGATATACCATACCATTAACTGGAATAGTGCCAAACCAGTCATAAAATGCATTAATTATATTCCGAGAAATATATTACAATGCATCCTCTTTAACACGTTCCCAAATTTCAACCTTAGCCCTGGTTTGTTAATGCTAGATCTCATTATCGCTACATACATAAAATCTCAAAGTTATTTCAAGATTTTGTACCCGCTAATTAGGGTTCAGAGGTGGGTAGTCTAATCCCCACCTTCCACTTTTTAAGTCAATGTATGTCCTACCTCTTGTTCATTCCTTGAAAAGGTCTTTAAGAATAAAGACAAAAAGCGCTCGGAATCGTTTTTCACTTCTCCTTTGTGGGTGTATCTGCAAATATAGCCAAATGTACATTTCACAAACAAAGAATTATCAATGTCAATATGTATAAGTGGCATTTTAGATAGAGGGGAGTAAGAAAAAAGAAAGTAGTGTAGGCGAGTTGCGAACAGCTTCCCGCGAATAAACTCTGCTATCCTAAGTCTCAAAATAGACGCATTCAAGTGAAGCTTTTAAGCCGGTCGCCTGCACTTCTCGTACACTACGCAACCCTCCTCCTAGAAGCGGAGCGTATTTTGAAGAAATGAAAACCCGTTTGGAAATGTTATCCAAGGATTAACGCTCCTCCTCCCGGGTCTGAACACTATTGTAGATTGAGGGGAGTAGGAAAAGGGGCAAAGAAAAATAGTAGCGTAGGCGAGTTGCGAACAGCTTCTCACGTCGCTGGACCACTGTTACCGAGCAGCGAAACCACTCGATCATCCTGAGCCTCTTAAAAGTGATTCAAGTGAAGCTTTTAAGCCGATCGCCTGCACTTCTCGTACGCTGCAGCTTAATGTTGGTTTCACAAACCTAAGAGTCGAGTTAGTAGAGGAACTGCAAGATCTCCATTTTCATACATCATCGTCAGTCATATAGCAATAAATCTTTTTCATACTTTTATTTAGTATTTGAACCTAATGAAGAAAAAAACACGGGGTAGTTATGAACTTAACCCCAAACTAAATTATAACACTCCATTGAATCTGCATCGGGCACGCTCCACATCCACAGCTCAACACAAGTAAGTCGCTTTATCCAATGGACCAAATCTAACAGCAGTAGGAAAGACCTTCAACTGGTCTATTTTAACTTTTACCTTTGCCGTCTTATGTATTCACCCTCTGACGTTGAATCCGTTTTTGCTATAGCACTACCAGATCCTTATAATCAGCAGTACTCCATATATATATATATATATATATATATATATATATATATATATATATATATATATATATATCCAGCAAACCTCAAGAAATAAAAAAAAAAACAGGATAATTTTTCTTGCGAAATATTATTTCCTAATTCGCAAAAATTCCTTACATAAGTGGGATTCGAACCGTGCACACTGCGGCAGCGAACAACCGCTTTGCTCTCAATTAAACCGTCCCATAGATTACTGGCTACGCGGAAGGCAAAAATCTTCCGAATAAACAAGCTTTTAAGGGACGCTTCGCAATGTCGATCGGGACTATGAAAGAGAGAGAAATTAATAGGGAATCCAAATAACAAGGAAGAGTTTAGGTAAACACGTGGCGAATATACAATGTATAAATCTTTCATGATCGCGAAAGAATGATGAAATGAATCCTTGGCCGTAATCATGTAAACGCGAGCTTCCCTTTTGCTTTGCTTTGTTTTGTTTGTTGGAATTAAATATTTATTTTTTACGTGATTCCTCTCAGACCTTTCTCGATCACAAACCTTCGGTAAACCAAGCCAAGCTGGAATATTATTTGAGTATCTTTTAGAGTCAGATACAAGATTAACGCCACCTATCACCTCGCTCGTGGGACTTGAGGGACCTCTCCAAAATATCCGCGTCATTTTAACCTTCAAACTGGTGACGTCCTTCCTCTCCCATAAACTAGGTTTCCTCATTCCACCATAAACGTGACGGTTACCTTTACCTTCCCTGCCATAAAGAGGTCACTTGAGTTCCCCCCATAAAACCACTATTATTTTGCAACAATTTAATATCATATTGTGATCGTATTTTATTTAACATCATATTTAACATCCTATTAATGTCCATTAAACTATAATTCGTGTATACCAATTTGTATAAACTTATATTTAATCAATCCTGTTTTGATTTGTAATTTTTAAATGCATTATATTTTCGTTATCGCTCATTCATCTATTCCCTCAAGTTCGTCAACGCGTTAACTATGCATCCACGCGGTCATTAGGCTTATATTCGTCAGTCAATCTTCCTCTCAAAATTTATTATGTGTTGATTCTTGTTCGCTATCTAGGCTAAATAAAACACTAATTAATCACATAATATTGCTCCAAAAATGTAGTCACCATTTGATTATAGGTAACTAATTATATTATGTATTTTCTTTTTGCTGCAACTAATGTGAAGCAATAGCAGAAGTATGAGTAAGTTTTAAAGAAAGAAATTTGTAATAAAGTGTTACTTGAAGTACGAGAACATCATAGAAGTGCTATTGTGAATTGGAAACCCTTTAATACATATTGCAATGCATACAAACATAAAATCACAACTTGATCATGAAAATCCACCTTAAAGATAAAATACACTTTTCCCTTTAATCTAGTAGCATTTTTTTCTCGCTAGCTTTCCTTTGAAAAGCACGCTTCCCATTCATAATCCAGGTTTACCATAAACAGGTTGGTTGCTCATAGTGTTTTAAAAGTGTCAACGAATCCCTTCTAAATTTGTAAGTACCGTATTTAATTCATGTTTATCACTTTCAAATGAACTTGGGCTGTGGTGCTGGAACCACATTATAGAATCAAATATCTCTCAAAATTACCCCAAAGATGAGAATTTTGAAGTCTTATAAAATTCTATAATTGGTTAACAGTAAATCAAAGTAACATTCCATAAAATGGCAAATTAATGTGAAGAGAGTAAAGAGATATTCAACCCTTATTTAATTATTGACTCTTAGAATAAAATTGTAGTATTCTCTTTCTGAACGAATAAAATTATATTATCTCTTTCCGTGCGAATAAAAATTGTATTATCTCTTTCAAAAGTGTGAATCAAAATTCACCGTTAGGCTGTCATCTTTGGTTGGCGGTGCTCACAGTTCGTCCAAGAGTTTCGAGGAGTCGAATAATAAATAAAAAAAATGTTGATGTGTCACCAATTCACATACTCCAAATGTATTATTCTCTGTTAATTCTCCGTTGGGGAAAGTGAAAAAGAGTTCACGTTTTTTACATCCTTTTCCTTTTCCTGTACTGCCTTAATCTAGTTGCAACTTTCCTCTGACAACAAACCTATATCTATAAGTTTTCGAGGAGAATTATTGAATCGTAAAAAATGGCTCGAGCGGCTCAGCTTATGGCGAAGTTAAGCTTAATGGTTGGACACGAAATTGTTAAGGAATGGATGAAATACAACGAGGATACAATAAAATATATATTACTATAGATTAACAAGAATGGAGCATATTTGAAATTATATTGGTTGAATTTGAATTTAATTATACAAAATGAACATGAATTTAACACTGAATTTTTGTCGTGACTAAATTTGGCGTAAGGTAGAGAGCTAATTAATTAAAATGTAATTGTAACTAATTGAAATGTAATTGAAATCACGAATTATCGGTAAATGTAATTGAAATCATTGAAAGGTAATTGTAACTATTACAATCACGATGTTAAAGGGGACAATGTATGAGAGTCTTGAGTTGGAGAAGGCGAGGGCACAAGTGAATTTTCGTCTCGCATGCGGAACATTTGGAAAAGTTAGTCGCGCGTGCAAATATTGCCAAAAATGTTGCCAATTGCCTTCGAAGACCTTACACATGTATATATATATAATATTTAAGAAAAATTATATAAAATTCTTGTTATATATATATATATATATATATATATATATATATATATATATATATATATATATATATATATATATATATATATATATAAGTATTGTTGGGTAGCAGTCTTTCTTGAATGCAAATTTTGTTGAAGGCCATTGTGTATTTTGCCTTAATTAATTTCCTTTGGCAACTTCTCTTCTTCTAATTATCTTTTTTTATTCCATCTTGTAGATCTTCGATCTTATTCGAAAGCTTAGCAATCTAGTTTGGTTTCTACCAAACACATTCATTTAAAAAGAGATGAATACTGGACAAGTTACCCACCATTTACAAGATGGAATAAAAAGATAGTTAGAAGAAGAGAAAGTTGCCAAAGACAATTAATTAAGGCAAAATACACAATGGTCTTCAACAATATATATATATATATATATATATATATATATATATATATATATATATATATATATATATATATATATATATATATATATATATATATATATATATATATATATATATTTGTCGCTGCAGAGCTGCTACAGTAGCCCTTTCTCTTAGACCTTTGTCGCCATCTATTTTAGTGACTCTTATGTATGTTTGTAAGAGGTTGAACGTAAATTGTTCCTAAAATCTATGTTAACGCTGATTCTTCATTTTTTGCGGCGCTTATGTGTAAAACATAAAATTTGTTTTAAAGCTGAAATAATAAATTAAACATAAATTTGTAATTAAAATCTGCTTAATCCTGATTGGCTAAATGTATTATAGCTTATGTTTAGGTATAATAAATATATATAGTGCAACATTTTGTGATTTGTCAGATGGACTCGGAAAATTTACGGTTTTTCAGAAGAACTCTTCGTTGAGAGAGGAGGACCCCTAGGAACGGGAATTTTTACTCACTTTTCCCTACGTGGTTTTTAAGAAGGAGAATTTAGGAGAGCCTTGAGTATTCGACTTATGTCGAACTAAACTTCCCCTGCACCCCCGCCCCCCTCAAAGGGGTAAGGAAGTTGAAGTGAGCTGACCTTACTATTCATCTAGTCTCGTCCCAACTATGCCGTTCACTATGATGGACATAATTGGGGGCGCCAAGGAAAGCAGGTTTGATGAATAGCCTATTGTGGAACTCGGCGTCAGAAGCACCTGGACAAGGGGTAGGGCTGCAACTTGAGGTGAGGGAGTTAGCACCTTCCCTATACCCTGGTAGCCCAGTGACGACTATAAATGGAAGTAACACCTGTCTCTATGTATGCCGGCCTCAGTTCTTATACCAAAATCCCCGAGGGGCGGCGCCCCCGGTTAGCGATGGTTAATTTCGCGCTAACCAACAAAAAGTTCGCCATACAATTACCCCTCGTGAGCAGCCCCCCATCTCCCCGAGTTCACCCATCATCATTTCATCCATCCATCCATCCAGAAGTTCACGCTCATGGAAGCTCGTTCATAACGGGGAGGGGGCTGCCCCTCCAAGCGCTATACTATAAAGTAAAGAATTGGGACCCACAGTACAGGGCACAAGGATTATGAGTAAAGTACAAGCTAAATACCACGAAGAAGGAGCGAACCTACAGTGGTTAACTGCCCCAAGGGGCCTCCCTCGGACAAAATGGCACAAAATGAGCACCCGGGTCCCGCTGCGCACCATTAGTGGACCCCTCAGACTGAGCAGGGAGAAAACATTTGAAGTTTTCTTTGGGCGACTAAAGATTGCCATAATCAGGCTACTCGAGCTACCAACCGGTACGTCGCGATATGTGAAAAGGAAAAAAATGTCGAGGCAATGACTAAAGAAGAGGCAGTCGAAGTGCTACACGACATCGGCCTGCAACCCGCCATCTTTCCGCAGATTCAGACGCACAGGAGTGTTATCTGCCAGAAGTTGGACCCTTGGATCGGTGAATATTCCAAGGAAGAGATTAAGAAGGAGATAGGGAAGGATCAGAAATGGGCAAAGTTGACCGAAATATTTCAAATTAAGAAATAAAAGAGAAAATAGCGACTACAACCATGTGTTTAATAAAATTTTCAGCGACACATCTATGGCTAAGAAGGCGACGGAGGTTGGACTTTTTAACGCCAAAATCAGCGGGGAACAAATTGAAAGGGAAGAATTCCACCTAATCTAATTCTGCTTCCGCTGTTATAAAATGGAGACACACATAACCAGAGACTGCCAAGCGCCCCACGATATATGCTCTAAATGCAGCGAACCAGGACACCGCTGGAAGGACTGCAAGAGCCCCTGCGAGAAGTGCGCAAACTGTAGACAAGGCCATCGATCTATGGCAATGGCCTGCCCCATGAAAAGGGAGCTAATTAAGAAAAAGATGCAAAGCAAACAGGCGTAAACTATAAACGCGACCACAACCTACGCACAGGTCGATAAGGCGGCATACACTGAGGCAGAAAATAAAAAGACATCTTAAAATACAAAATGAGACTTCACTAAAAATATTGACTTGTATTCTGTACACGCACGTCAGGAACTTGGCACAGCCAGGGACATTTGCGAAGAGCTGAACCAGATACTTGCAAAGAACGGCATGAGGGAGAAGTGATTCCCGGATGACGCCCCTCCCCCCTCATCAGGGGATGTCCTTCAACTGCAAATGTCCCAAACTAAAAACTTGAAGAGGCGCAAGCAGAGGAGAGGCAAGAAGCAAAACCAAAAGAGGTAGTCAGAAGACCGGATCCGAGAATAGAGGCAAGAAAAGAAAGGGAAACTGCTGGAAAACTGGAAAATTTCCCCAAACAAACTAAGAAAAACCAAAAGAAGATAGCATAAGAGGAATCTTCAGATTCCACAGACTACTCGGACTCCTCAGACATAGAAATCCCAACCAAGGAAGGTCGGCGGGTGAAAGGAAAGAGAGAGGCTAAGAGACCGCCCGATGCAGATGAGATTAACCTTTTAGTATATGCATCTGAGTAAGTCCCCTTCCCAAAGGACATGGATGCAAACAAAATCTTCGTCGGCATCAGAAAAAAGATACTATAAGTTGACTGAGTACGACACACAATGCGACGAACAAACTGTCGAGGAAGTGCTCTTCAACCAAAATGTTGCCTTTTACCGGAAACATTTGAAGAACTCACCATGGCAAAATTTAAGAAAAAGAGTAACGGAAAAAGTGGCTTTCTACCAAGACACACTAGAGGCCAGGAAAAAAAGAATGGAATACCCAAACAAAAGGTTGAGAATAGTGCCCCTCAATGTCAATGGATGGGAGGGAAAAGCTACCGCATATGGCAACATATTTCATGCACTCGACCCTGACATCATCTTGATTACAGAGTACGGTATCGACACAACAACCTGTCAACTGAAGATACCGGGCTACGAAGTTGTCACTAAAAACTATTTTCGAGAGAGGTTTGACGGCGCTGCCGTCGCCATCAAAAGGAATCTCTCGTTCAAGCGCTTTCCGGAACTGGACGAGTGCTTGGGGGCGGTAGGACTGCACACATTAGTGGGCAGATTCGTGACAGCGGCGGCCTATTCCCTTATGATGGGTCATGGATGACAAGAGGAAATCAACCCCACATAAGAGTAGGATGTATCATAGAACTACATACGGAACTCTGCCTAGATTATGAAATATTCTGTATTTATTGTAGAATCTGTAGTATTGGAAAAAAAGAAGTTAGATTCTTAGAAGATTACCTTTGAAAAATATGAAGCTTTACAAGCCACTCATGCTAATATATGTGAAAAAAATTATAGTGAATTGGGTTCTATAGAGCCAGACGCTGCTAGAAGAGTATAGTCTCGATAAGGAAATAAGTGCTTTAGATAAACAGCTTTTATTGGAGATGGAGATTCTAGCGCCCATAAAGCAGTTTGCAACCACCCAGTTGTAAAAGTAGAATGTATCGATGAACAAAACTTAAAAAAATAAAAGTAGATCGAGGTAAAATTACAGAAACGGCAACAAGATAAAAAAGAAAGTTTTCGGGTGGCTAATAAACTAACGGACGCTGTTATTGATAAATTACTGCGTTATTATTTCTTTGCAATAGAACGGAGCATCAATCTCTCGAGTGAAAAAAATGAGAAATAATATTTTAGCAAGCTTTCATCACATCTGTATAGGTACAAAACTAAATGCTTATAATGCAATACGTACTATATGTACAGATGTGACAATAAAAATTTGAAAAAATATAATAGTCATGCAAAAAATAGAAAACGACCTGTCCTGACGCAGCATTCTCAAAACTTTCGCTGCGTTGTATTTTTTGTAATTTATTTTTTAGGTACTTTTTTCAGAAAAAACAAGAACAAAACTAGGTAAATATGTAGTTTCGCGGCTCTGCCGAAAAAGTGGAAATTTGTGTGCTTACCTTTCATTCACCCATGCCGAAATATTCATGTGCGTTTGAGTCGTCTGACGTCAGACCCACCCCCACCCCCATTATAATTCGCAAAACGATTAAGACGCTGACATGATTTGGTTAAATCACTCACCTCTGTAAACGTTAGCACATTAGTATATATACATTCAGGATTATATACTGGGGGCTGTGCCCCCCAGACCCCCTCCAGTTTATTGAAACTCAGGATCGTCGTAGTGTGGTCCCCCCATTGTGTTTACCCCCACAGTCCCCTTAAATTGTTCTCCAAAAATGTGAAACATTTTGGAACACGGACAAAATAGTACGTCCCATTGTTCGAGCCGCTAATATAAATATTTACCCAAAAAGTGCACGCAAGCTAATGACTCATATTTTTAATTTATGGCAAAAACTGAAAATAAAAAATCCCAAAGATTTTCGGCCTCAAAAATGGACCGTGCCCCTTAATCAAAACAAAAAGTAATGATCTCGATAGCTACAGAATAAGAAAAATATAAATCCGTAACTTGTAAGTTTTAACTTTAAAATACTTGGCGCGTAAAGGACGACTAGACATAACCCTTTTCGCCTGGACTGACCACACGTTATCATGACCATACAGGTGACTCATCGGTCCTTGACACCTTCATCGGAGATCCAACATTGCAGCCATTCACTCCAATCCGCCGGACCGTATATGGGTAGTAACCACCATAACAATTTAGCGGATGACAAAAGTCACAAGGGCCTATCAAAGGTCATCTGCATCTGTCAAAACCCACCCACAAAATGCATCCATAGGATTGTGTCAGATCATGCATCTACATATACAATTTAAACAATCCATAGGATTGTGTCCAACCATGCATCTACAATATACAATTTGAACCATACACAGGAATGTGTCAAAAACAAAAATAATCATCATCAAGACTCGTCAAAATCCAAATCAATTGTAATATACAACAATAAAAAATTGGTAAATATGTAGATTATTGGCGTGAACGATGGGATGTACTATTTTGTCCGTGTTCCAAAATGTTTCAAGTTTTTGGAGTACATTTAAGTTGATGGCTCATATAGGGCTAAACACAATGGGGGGACCACACTACGATGATCCTGAGTTTCATTAAATTGGGGGGTGTCTATGCCCCCTAGTATATAATCCTAATTATTTATAGAATAATAATTAGAAAAGGACTCAAACGTGCATGAATATTCCGTCACAGGTGAACGATAATATGTATACATTTTTTTTTGGCCCGGGCCGCTAATCTACATATTTACCATATCCACAGGAATGATTCCAGAATACCTCCCAAAGTTAACCCTCCCTCCTCATATAATTATCTAATCTGCATTTGAATACATTCAAGTTTGGACTGTCTACTGTCTCAGATGGCAAACTATTTCAGCAATCTACCACTCTATTAGTGAAAAAATTGATAAATATATAGATTAGCGACTCAGCCGTAAAAGTGTTTTTTGTTAAATATTTTCGTTCACCCCTACTGGAATATTTATGAGCGTTTGAGTCATCTGATGTCAGTCCCCACCCCCACCCCCATTATAGTTCTCAAAATGATTAAAGGCACTGACATGATTTGGTTAAATCATTCACCTCTGTAAACGTTAGCACATTAGTCTATTATTATTATATACTTGGGGGCTGTGCCCCCCAGACCCCCCCCCCCAATTTAACGAAACTCGATCATCATAGTGTGGTCTCCCCATTGTGTTTACCCCCATACAAGCCATCCCCTTAAATGTACTCCAAAAACGTGAATCATTTTGGAACACAGACGAAATAGTACGTCCCATCGTTTGAGTCGCTAATCTAAATATTTACCAAAAAATTATTTTCTAGCATCCAACCTGCATCTCTGTTTTTTAATTTTTAAGTGGTGACCCCTAGTCCTATTACTACCTTCTAACTCAAATAACATATTTAGTACCCTCAGTCTATCTTCATATTCAAGCTGCTTCAGGGAAGGTATTATTTTTGCTGCCCTCCTTTGTACTGACTAACAGGTTGATGTTGTCTAAAATGTGATGACCATGCTTGTATACAGTACTCTAAAATCTGGCCTAATATACGATAGAGTTTAAGGAAACCTCTTTACTTTTAACATAACAACATAATTGCACAGGTGAAGGTAGAGGGCCGGTGGAGGAGGTAGGATATGATAGTTCTAGTGATAGTGAAGTTAGCCCCCTTAGATTAGTTAGAAATAGGCCTAGTGAGGATGGGGGACAGTGGAGAGTGGTTAGGAAACATGAAGCTAGGGAGGCTTCTCCTGTTCTTTGTGATAATAGGGTTGCCTCTGTTGAGGTTGTTAGCCAGGGGGAGAATAGGTGTGTGAGTCAGAGGGCCACAGAACCTATTAGCTTGACTAATAGATTCAGTGCCCTAAGAGAGGAAGTAACTGGAAGTGATATGACTGATGGGGGTGGGGGTGGAGTTCGAGTGACTGGTAGTTTGAATGAGAATAGGAGTGGGGATGGAGTTAGGTCTGTGGGGGTTAGGAATAGGAGTCTGACTGAAGTGCTTGTGATGGGTGATTCGCGAGTTAGATATTTAGATAGGAAGTTGAATGCAAGTAGATTGAATGGTTTGAGGGTGTGTTTGCCGGGTGCTGGAGTGAGAGATCTGTCTGATAGGTATGAGGAGCTGGTGTCTGGCTGTGCAAGGGATGCGGTTGTGATTACACATGTAGGAGTGAATGATGTGAAGAAAGTGGGTGCATGTGAGTTACGTGAGAGGTACAAGAGGTTGATTGAAAAGGTGAAAGAAAGTAGAATGAAAGGTGTTGTGACAGGTGTGCTTCCAAGAATGGATGTTGGGGTAGAATGGATGTCTCGTGCAATTGGGCTGAATGATTATGTGAGGAGGATGTGTGAGATGGAAGGTGTCATGTTTGTGGATGTGTGGGATAGGTTTGTTGGAATGAAAGAAATGTATGTGATGGATGGACTGCATTTGAGTAAGAGGGGGGTAGATGTGTTGTGGGAGGAGTACGATCGTGTTATTAGGTTTTTGCGGGCGGGGAAACTAGATACTAATAGTGGTCAGGGAATTATGAGAGGACATTATAGTACTGAAAGTAGAATGGACTCGGCAGATAACAGAAATAGGTTCCAAGGCGATAGAGGTGAGGTCATTCAAGTTTCAAGAGGTGCTTCAGGGATAGGGGGGTTAAATTGTTTCTATACAAATGCTCGTAGTCTTAGAAACAAGAAGGATGAGCTATTTAGTTATATTAGCAATGAGGATATAGATATATTATGCGTTACTGAATCATGGGTTAATGAAATAGAATTTAGTGACACTATAAGTGAATTTGGTTTACAGGGCTATAATATGTACATTAGTCAAAGGACAGGTAGGATTGGTGGAGGAATAATTATCTATATAAAAAACAACATTGTTTCAAGTTTAAATACTTCAATAAAGCAGGATGGAGTTGAGTCACTTTGGATAGATATTAGGTTCAGTAAAAATAGAATGGTGCATTTGGGAGCTTTTTACAGGCCACCTGGGCAGACTGATGATATGGATGAACTAATGATAAGGGAAATAAGTAAGGGATGTGAAACAGATGCAGTTATTATTGGGGACTTCAACTTAAACTCTGTGGACTGGGAAAATATGATAGGTAGGGATAGAACAAGTGGCAGGTTCATAGAATGCTTTGAGGATAATTTTTTGAATCAATTTGTTAATGAGCCAACGAGGGGGGACTATATATTAGATTTAGTACTTTCTAACAGTGATTATTTAGTTCAAGAATTGACTGTTGGGAAAGCATTGGGAAATAGTGACCATCAGATAGTTCGTTTTAACTTGGGAATTGAGAAGGGTAAAATAACTGAGAATGCTGAAAAAGTTCCAAATTTTCATAAGGGAGATTATGTAAAACTCAGAAGCTTGCTAAATTTGGTAGACTGGGATATAGAATTCAGAGCTAAAAATGCTTATGTGATGTGGGATACTTTCAAGAGGTGCTTCAGGGATAGGGGGGTTAAATTGTTTCTATACAAATGCTCGTAGTCTTAAAAACAAGAAGGATGAGCTATTTAGTTATATTAGCAATGAGGATATAGATATATTATGCGTTACTGAATCATGGGTTAATGAAATAGAATTTAGTGACACTATAAGTGAATTTGATTTACAGGGCTATAATATGTACATTAGTCAAAGGACAGGTAGGATTGGTGGAGGAATAATTATCTACATAAAAAACAACATTGTTTCAAGTTTAAATACTTCAATAAAGCAGGATGGAGTTGAGTCACTTTGGATAGATATTAGGTTCAGTAAAAATAGAATAGTGCATTTGGGAGCTTTTTACAGGCCACCTGGGCAGACTGATGATATGGATGAACTAATGATAAGGGAAATAAGTAAGGGATGTGAAACAGATGCAGTTATTATTGGGGACTTCAACTTAAACTCTGTGGACTGGGAAAATATGATAGGTAGGGATAGAACAAGTGGCAGGTTCATAGAATGCTTTGAGGATAATTTTTTGAATCAATTTGTTAATGAGCCAATGAGGGGGAACAATATATTAGATTTAGTACTTTCTAACAGTGATTATTTAGTTCAAGAATTGACTGTTGGGGAAGCATTGGGAAATAGTGACCATCAGATAGTTCGTTTTAACTTGGGAATTGAGAAGGGTAAAATAACCGAGAATGCTGAAAAAGTTCCAAATTTTCATAAGGAAGATTATGTAAAACTTCGAAGCTTGCTAAATTTGGTAGACTGGGATGTAGAATTCAGAGGTAAAAATGCTTATGTGATGTGGGATACTTTCAAGCATATAATAAATGTAGTCCAAGAACAATGTATCCCAATGAAGGCCATTAGGAACAAAAGTAGGAAACCATTATGGTGGAATCAGGAGATAGCTAGAAAAATTTCAGAGAAGAAAAGGGCATACAAAAAATTACAGGTACAAAATAATATTCAAAATTTAAGTGATTATAGAATGGCTAGGAATGAGTTAAATAAGATTATAAAGAAGAACAAAAGGGTGTCAGAAATTAAATTAGCTCAGGATAGCAACAAAGATCCTAGAAAGTTCTTTAGTTACTATAAAATTAATAACAAGTCTGGCAGAGTTAAAATAGGACCTATGAAATATGAAGGGGTTGTGAGAGAAACTGATGAGGAAATAGTTGAGGTACTAAATGGTCATTTTGCATCAGTATTTACAAAGGAGAAACTAAATAGTCCTATGTATAGTACTCATGGGTCAGGGAAAGAGGTGTTCACTAACATTAGTGTGGATCGGAAGATGATAAAAGGACTAATAGGTGAGTTAGATACTACCAAGGCCTCCGGCCCTGATAATATTCATTCTAGGATACTTAAAGAAGGGGTAGAAAGTATCTCAATAGCTCTGGAGAAGTTATATACTAGGTCACTGGAATATGGAGAAATACCCGATGATTGGAAGAGAGCGAATGTAGTCCCCATTTTCAAGAAGGGTAGTAAAGAGGATCCAAATAACTTTAGAACGGTTAGCCTAACTCCTGTAGTCTGTAAAATTCTTGAGAAAATAGTTAAAAAAGGCATTTGCCAACATCTAGAGAGGGAGGGGTTAATCAGCGATGCTCAGCATGGGTTTAGATCAGGTAGATCATGTTTGACTAACTTACTAGACTTTCTGGAGTTTGTAACAGATCAAGTAGATAAGGGAGAGAATGTAGATATAATTTACTTAGATTTTAGTAAAGCATTTGATAAGGTACCACATAGGAGACTAGTTCATAAATTAAAAATGATTGGGATATGTGGGGGTGTTTCAAATTGGATAGCTTTTCATCGAGTGCCACACTTACGGCTTCTGAGCAAAGTTAAAGCACACAGGATCGATGGCAGTATATTTAGGTGGATTCAGTCATGGCTTGGTGACAGACAGCAAAGAGTTAGTATAGATGGAGTTAAATCTGAGTGGGGGTGTGTTAGCAGTGGAGTTCCGCAAGGATCTGTTTTGGGTCCCTTGCTATTCTTAATTTATATTAATGATCTTGACATAGGTATAAGTAGTGACCTGAGTAAATTTGCTGATGATACTAAGCTAGGTAGGGCCATTAGGGCTGATTCTGATGCTGTTGTAATGCAGGAGGAATTGACCATTCTGTCCAATTGGGCTGAGAAATGGCAAATGAAGTTTAACATAGACAAATGTAGTGTACTTAGTATAGGTAGAAATAATCCACTGAATAGTTATAAATTAAATGGGAGAAATTTAGGGAGGACCGATTGTGAGAGGGACTTAGGTATTTTTGTAAGTTCTGACCTTCGTCCTAGAAAGCAATGCCTAAATGCTAAGAATAAAGCTAATAGGATATTGGGATTCATTAGGAGGAGTGTAAGCAATAAGAGTGCTGAAGTCATTCTAAAACTGTATCTGGCGCTAGTTAGGCCTCATCTAGACTATGCAGTACAATTTTGGTCACCATATTATAGGAAGGATATTGATTTGCTTGAGTCTGTGCAGAGAAGGATGACAAAGATGATTGGTGGGCTAAGGAACTTACCTTATGGTGAAAGGCTCAGAAAACTAAATCTACATACATTGGAAAGGAGAAGAGTCAGAGGGGAATTGATTGAAGTCTTCAAATGGGTAAAAGGATATAATAAAGGGGATCTGGGTAAGGTTCTTATACTTAGTGAACATGACAGGACACGTAGCAATGGGTTTAAGCTTGATAAGTATAGGTTTAGGAAGGAGATTGGGAGGAATTGGTTTACAAATCGTGTGGTAGATGAATGGAATAGGCTCACTAGACATGTGATAGAAGCCTCCTCTCTGGGTAGTTTTAAGAATAGATTAGATAAATATATGAATGAAGCTGCTAGATGGGACTGACTTTTTTTATGTACATATGTATATATTTTTCTAAGGAGTGGGGAGATTATTTTGCGGTTGCATGAATGGACATAATCCTCTGGATGCATTTTATGTATATTGTAGATTAGATCTGACGAACTCCTGTAAAGGGTGACAATGTTGATGACTTTTCTCTGGTAAGAAATCTTTTGTGTGTTGACTGGAACAGGAGCTGCCAAGTGTAGGCCATGAATGGTCTTTTGCAGTCTCCTTCTTTTCTTATGTTCTTATGAAAGACAGGAAGCAAAGGGTAGTGCTAAATGGTGTAAAGTCAGAGTGGAGGGATGTTATCAGTGGGGTTCCTCAGGGATCAGTTCTCGGTCCATTATTATTTGTCATCTATATAAACGATCTTGGGGAGGCATTTAATAATAAAGTGTCAATTTTTGCGGATGATACCAAATTAGCAGCTGTAGTTAAAGATATTGATGATAATTTTAAAGTGCAGGGGGATTTAAATAAATTGTTATCCTGGGCACATAAGTGGCAAATGACTTTCAACCTTGATAAGTGCAAAGATATTAACATGGGAAAAGATAATAGAGAATTTAACTATGAAATGGATGGGCATTGGCTGAGCTCAGTAGAGGATGAGAAAGATCTAGGAGTAGTAATAGATAAGTCATTAAGGTTTTCTAAGCAGTGTATTGAAGCAAGAAATAGGGCAAATAGAGTGCTGGGTTTTATTAAGAGAAATGTCAGTTACAAAAGTAAGGAGGTTATTCTTAAACTCTATAACTCTTATGTTAGGCCACATCTAGAGTACTGTATACAGGCATGGTCCCCACATTTTAGACACAATATTAACCTTCTTGAGTCAGTGCAACGGAGGGCAACAAAGATTATTCCTTCCGTGAGGCACCTTGAATATGTAGATAGACTGAGGGTATTAAATATGTTCTCATTCAAAAGGAGGTGTGTGAGAGGGGATATGATTGAGCTCTTTAAAAAAATTTCCGGGATAGATAAATTGGATGTTAGCAAGTTTTTTGAGTTAGATGATGGAAATCGGACTAGAGGTCACCACTTGAAAATTAAAAAGCAAGGGTGTAGGTTGGATTTAAGAAAATATTTTTTCACCAATAGAGTGGTAGACTTCTGGAACAAATTGCCGCAGAGGGTAGTCCAAATCTAAATGTATTTAAGAGTAGGTTGGATGAATTTATGGAAAGGGAAGGTTGTGATGGTTCCTAAGTTTTGTATATATTAATATTGTTTGTATATATCTATAGCTGCATGATTTAGTTCTTGACAAGCCTTGATTGGTGATACCCTTGTTTCTGGATGCAATCCTCTGGATGTAGTTTTCCTGGGAGTGTGGGTGCCTTAAAAAAGAGGCCGTTTGACTCGGATGACCTATGATGAGCCCTTGTGGCTTTTGTCATCTGTTATATTATATTGTGGGGGACTTTGATTTTGTCTTTCCCTGGTGATGGTGCTTTTTGTGGGTGGGTTTTGATGGAGGCGGATGACCTTTGATAGGCCCTTGTGGCTTTTGTCATCTGTGTGATTGTTATGTTATGTTATGACAAAAGCCACAAGTGCCTATCAAAGGTCATACATATCCATCAAATCCCAGCAAAGACAAACACAAAGAGCCAGTGGGGCCATGACATTATTATAATAAAGGTTCCTTCCATGCAGAAACCAACAAGGGCATCTCTGTCCCCAAAAAACATTTAGACTTAAAAAGATCACTTTACTTATTCCCAAAATGCACAATTCAATGCATTCATTTATATTCATCATACAAGCAATCACAGTAAATAACATAACATAACATAATTTCACGGATGACAAAAGCCACAAGGGCCTATCAAAGGTCATCCATATCCATCAAATCCTACCCACATAATGCATCCATAAGATTTTGTCACATTATGCATCTACAATATACAATTAAACAATCCATAGGATTATGTCCAACCATGCATCTACAATATATATATATAATTAAAAGCCTCCATAGGAGTCTGTCAAAAACAAAATCAAAGTCCCCCAAAATATACAAAAGAAACTGCATCCACATGAATGAGTCAAGAAACCATATAATCATCAAGTTTGGGCTGTCTACAGTCTCAGGTGGCAAACTATTCCAATAATCCACCACTCTGTTAGGGAAAAAATATTTTCTAACATCCAGTCTGCACCTCTGTTTTTTATTCTTTAAGTGGTGGCCTCTAGTTCTATTACTACCTTCTAACTCAAATAACTTGCTGAAATCCAATTTATCCATCCCAGAAAAGATTTTAAAAAGCTCAATCATATCTTCCCTCACACACCTTCTTTCAAATGAAAACATATTTAACATTCCTGTTAATGTATCCTAGCACCCTATTTGCTCTATTTTTTGCCTCAATACACTGCTTTGAAAACCAGTGACCTATCTGCTACTATGCCTAAGTCCTCATCCTCAACTGAATTCAGCCAATGCCCATCCATTTCATAGGTAAATTCTCTATTATCCCTTCCCATGTTAAGAACTTTGCATTTTTTAAGGTTAAAAGTCATCTGCCACTTCTGAGCCCAAGCTAATAACTTATTTAAGTCACTGCACTTTAAAGCTACCTTCAACTTCTTTGACTACAGCTAGAATGGATCTGTGAGGTACTCCACTGATAACTGTGACCTCACCCCATTCAGCACAACTCTGTTTCCTGTCTTTCAGCCATCCAGTTATCCAATTCAAAATTTTACCACATATCCCATGCATTTTTAATTTATGAACTAGTCTCCTATGTGCAACCTTATCAAAAGCTTTGCTAAAATCTAAGTAAATTACTTCAACATTCTCTCCCTTATCTAATTATTTAGTAACATCCATAAAATCCTGTAAATTTGTTAAACATGATTACCTCTTCTAAACCCATGCTGAGCATCATTTATTAACCTACCATAATCTAGATGGTCAAAAATCCCCTTCTTAACTATCTTATCAAGGATTTTACAAATGATAGAAGTAAGCTTACTGGCCCAAAGTTATTCGGGTCCTCTTTACTTCCCTTTTTAAAAATTGGCACTACATTCGCTAATTTCCAATCATTAGGTATTTCTCCAAACTCTAGTGATCTAGTATATATCTTCTCAAGAGCTACTGCAATACTATCTACACCTTTGAGTAACCTGAATGAATGTTGTCTGGGCCAGATGATTTACTAGTTTTTAACTCCAATATATGCCCTTTAATTATTTCCCTGTTCACATTAATGCTATTCAACACTACTTCCCTTGGCCTAGAATTATTATCAATTTATCTATCTTGATTTTCTTGTGTAAATGCTGAAGAAAAATGATCATTAACCCTTAACCGGTGAGTCTGGGTTGCATCAGATCTTGTGCCATATTGGAAAAAACAAGTAATTTTAATTTTTCTTGGAAGGTCATTTATCATTTGAAATATTATTTTATTTAAGTAAA
Source organism: Ceratothoa steindachneri (assembly GCA_963969495.1). Lineage (NCBI taxonomy): Eukaryota > Metazoa > Arthropoda > Malacostraca > Isopoda > Cymothoidae > Ceratothoa > Ceratothoa steindachneri. The sequence continues at coordinate 127,665,525 of OZ018323.1, forward strand.
TATGCAATGTAATCTATATTTTATTATTCTAAATATTAGATAAAATTGTAAAAAGGATTATGAAAAAAATATAAACTATTGATTTCAAAGATAACTTTCTGGGTTGCATCAGAGCTTGTGCTATACGGGGAAAAATGAGTAATTTTAATTTTTATTGCAAGATCATTTATCATTTAAAATATTATTTTATTTAAATAAATATGCAATGTAAACTATATTTTATTATTCTAAATGTTAGATAAAATTGTAAAAAGGATTATGGAAAAAATATAAACCATTTCTTTCGAAAACTTTCTATGCTTTGGAAAATTTGACGGCGTTGAAGCTTCGGACTCCATCTTTATACTGAACTGAAAAATGACGCATAAATTAAGCTCAAATATGATTCTGTCAACTCTTTCACTCAAGGAGTTGCCAATTAGTAATAAAACATCGGGACATCAATTGATGATGCTCGTATGGCAGGAAACTTTGAATCATCAATTGATGTTACCTGCTGTTCTCTAAGGGAATGTCAATTGACAATGTCCGCCGGTTAAGGGTTAAGAACCTCTACTATTTCCTCATCAGATTCTTTCAAAACCCCTTCATATCTAATAGGCCCCATTTTATCACTTAGATTTGTTATTAATTTTATAATAACTAAGGAATTTTCTTATTATTTTGAGCTAAATTAATTTCTGCTGCCCCTTTTGCTCTTCTTAATAATCTTATTTAGCTAATTTCTGGTTGACCTATAATGATTTAAATTCTCGAAAGTACTTTCTCTCTGTAATCTCTGGTATACCCTTTTCTTCTCAGAAATTTTCCTAGCTATCTCGTGATTCCAGCACAACGGCTTACTACATTTCTTCCTAATAGCCTTCATTGGAATAACCTACTCTTGGACTATGTTTAATATAGTCTTAAAAGTGTCCCACATCTCATAAGCATTCTTCCCCCTGAATTCTATATCCCACCTAATCTGATTTAGCAAGTTTCGTAATTTATCATAATCTCCCCACTAAAAATTTGGAGTTTCTGTGGAGTTTGTCGATGTTCTTCCTTTCACTATTCCTAAGTTAAAACGAACCATTTGATGATCACTATTTCCCAATGCTTCCCTGACAGTCACTTCATGAACCAAGTGATTATCATTTGAAAGAACCAGATCTAAGATATTGGCACCCCTTGTTGGCTTATTAACAAATTGAGTTAAAAAATTATCTTCAAAACATTCTATAAACTTACAACTTGATCTATCCCTTCCTATCATATTTTCCCAGTCCACAGAATTTAGATTAAAGTCACCAAGAATAACTGTATATACTTCACATCCTATCCTTATTTTCCTGATCATTAGCTAATCAATACAGTCTGTCTGTCCAGGTGGTCTGTAAAAGGCTCCCAAGTGTATTATCCTATTTTTACTGACCCTAATATCTATCTGCAGTGACTCAACTTCTTCTTGCTTTATAGAATTATTTGGATTTGAAGAAATGCTATTTCTGATATAAATAATCAACCCACAACCTGTCCTATCTCTCTCCTTTGACTAATGTACATATCATAACCCTGTAGTTCAAATTCACTCACATTGTCATTAAATTTATTTTCATTAACCCATGATTCTATTACACATTATATCTATATCTTCATCAATAATACAACTAAATAACTCATCTTTCTCTTTTTTAAGACTACGAGCATTGGTATAAAGACAACTCAGCCCTCCTGTCCCTGAAGCACCTCTTTTAGAATGTATACTTTCCACTCTATCTCCTCTGCATCTCTTTCCTTTCCCTGCCACACCATGTGCTCTTATATTTTCCTGACCACTATCAGTAACTAGTTTCCTGCGTGCAAAACCCAATGACACTATCTAACTCCTGCCACAACACATCAATGCCAGCCGGGCTTAGATGGAGTCCATCCAATGCATACAATGCCTTATTCCCATAAAACCCATTCCAAGCATCTACAAACAGTAATCCTGACTCCTCACACAGTCCTTTCACATACTCATTCAGTCCAATTGCATGAGACAACCATTCTACCCCCACATCCAATCTCGGAAGCACACCTGAAACAACACCTTTCACTCTACTTTCACTCATCCTTTCAACTAACCTTTTGTACCTCGCGTAACTCACATGAACCCACCTTCTTTACATCATTTACTCCCACATGCGTAATCACAGCTGCATCCCTCTCACACCCAGACACCAGAGTATCATACCTCTCAGACACATCATTTACACCAGCACCCGGCAAACAAACTCGCACTCAACTTCCTATCTAAATATCTAATCTAACTGAGAGTCACCCATCACAAGCACCTCAGTCATCCTCCTAGTCTCCCTAGGCCTAGCATTACCCTCCCTCCTGTTCTCATTCAAACTACCACTTATTTCACTTTCTGCCACAACTACATCAGTCAAATCACTTTCAACCTCTTCCTCTCTCAGGGCATCAGATGTGTTAGTCAACCTAACAGGTTCCATGTCCCTCTTACTCTCAGACCTAACCTGTCCTAATCTATCTATTCTATCCATATTCACCCACCATTCATCTTCACTCACATCAGTCACTTCTTTCTCTCCAGTCCCTACTCTAGGCCTATCTTCCACCCCCCCTGGTCCCAGCCACATTTTTCATGCGTACACTTGCATCCCTTCTCACTTCATTCACCAACTCACTTAATCTCTGCACTCATCATGTAACTGACTCACCTCCTCTACCAAAGCCACATTTGCACTAGTCACATAACACACAGGGCATTCAAATACATTTGCTCTTCTTTCAACACCACAAAAACCACAAACTACATACATACTGCTTACATCAAAAGGCATGCATACTCACTTCATCCAAAGAAACAGCCATACTGAGAAACTTTTCAAAGTATAATTAAAAATTCCTTTAGTATTATGTCTAACACTCAAAGTTAACTCTCTTCCTGAACTTAAATATATTACACCGAAAAATCCAAAATGAAAAAATGTCACTTAATAGAGAGATCGCTGAAAACAACCAACCCAGGCTGGAGACTCTCCCCAACAGGCTGGGATGCCTATCAAGCTGCACTAGCAGACCCTCCTGACACCTCCCAAGGACTCGATGAAGCTGCAGCACATATATCCACGACCCTCGAAGCAGCTGGCAGGTCAGCCTTCAAGCTCTCAAGACAACACAAACCCACCCATCCGGACAAGTCATGGTGGAGCGAGGAATGTGAACAAGCCATTAAAGCTCACAGACAGGCATGGAACCGTTGGCGGAAATGCCCCACACCACAACTAGGGGCCGAGTACCAAAGGCTCAATGCTACCTGCACCTGAACAATCCTCAGGGCCCAACAAAATTCCTGGAGTTCCCACTGTGCCTCCATCTCCACAACATCATCCACAAAACCCACATGGAACTTCCTACACTCCATGGATCGTTGCAAGGTCTGCACTCCACTCCCCCTGAGTGCTGGCACCACATCCATCAACACCAATGCCCAGAAAGCCTACACCCTTGCTGCCTACTATGCATCCAAAGTCGGCTGCCACCCATCCCCGCAGCTCCCCTCAACCTCAGCGGATTTTCTCGTAGCCTCCCTCTCTTCTGCTGGCATCCCCAAACTCACCCAGACATTCACCCCAGATGAGCTACACGAGGCACTGTCTATCCTCCCCACAGGCAAGACACCTGGCCCTGATATCATACCGTATGAGTTCCTCACCCATGCACCTCCCCAGCTACAGCAGACCTTCCTCTCTGTATACACCACCAGCTGGCAAACTGGCACATTCCCATCATGCTGGAGGTCTTCCATCCTACTCCCCATACCCAAGCCTGGAAAAGACCACACAACCTGCAAGTTACTGCCCTATAGCACTCCTCTCCTGCATTGGGAAGCTCCTCAAACAGCTGGAGAGTGAAAATCTACTCCCGGAGCAGTGTGGCTTCCATCCACACCGCAGCACCTTGGACATTCTGGGGCAGATGGAATTCCACATCTACAACACCTACCGGAGGAGAGAGGTAATGACCACCCTGTTATCGACCTGGAGGTGGCTTTTGACTCCACACCCCATGAGGGCATCCTATCCAACCGTACCTTCCGTGTTGCCGTTGGCTCTTCACTCTCCCTGCAGTCTCCCATGCACAGAGGTGTCCCGCAGGGCTCCATCCTCAGCCCCCTTCTGTTCAACATCCTCCTCTCTGACCTACGGATCCCAGACCATTCTTGCCCCCTTATCTATGCTGATGACATCTTGATTATCAGCAGAGCAGTCACTCAAGATCAGGCTGAGCTACATCTCCAGGAAGCAACTGATGCACTCTCTGCCTGGATGACTGCTTAGGGCCTTTCAATCAGCGCCCCCAAAAGCGCAGCCATGTGTTTCACCCTCAAGAGGGTTGCAACCCCACCCAGCATCACCATCACCATCAGTGGACACCCTGTCCCATACATAAGGTCCCATCGCCTCCTTGGCCTCTGGTTTGACGGCCCCCCCACATCAAACACTTACTGATCTCCCGCAACAAGCATCTCAACATCATGAAAAGGGTGGCAGGAGTCTGATGGGGGGGCCAGCTGTGACCTCCTCCACTATTACCAGGTAGCCATCCGATCTAAACCATCTTACAGGAGTAGCCTCTATGGCTCTGCAGCCCCCACAGTGTTCCGCAAACTGGACATCATCCAGCACTCGGCCCTGAGGATAGCCATGGGTGCTTTGAGGTCCTCCCCCATCTCAGCCCTTCATGCAGAATGTGGCCTCCTTCCCCTACACCTCTAGAGACGAGAGGCCTTGTGCCACCAGTACCACCGCATCCAGACCTTACCACCTCCCCACCCCCTTGCAGCCATCTACTCCACATTTGGAGTAGACCCACAGGCCCCAACTTTGCTTTCTGGTGCACGACAGCCTCTACTTGTCCTAGCACTGCTCACCTGCAGCATGCTATGCCTGCCCCGACCCAGCTGGCCCTATGGCTGCAGCTCTGTTTGCCCACCTGCAACACACCCACTACCATCACTTCCAGGTATACACTGACGGTTCCCACTCTCCATCCCCCCCTTTCCACTGCAGCTGCCATTTACATCCCCTGCTCCACCATCTGCCAAACCTGGCGGCTGCCCCCAGAGATAGACAGTGACTGCAGAGCTATTTGCAATTTGGCAGGCCCTCAGCCACCTCAACACAAACCACGCCCCGACCAGAACAGTCATTTTCACAGATTCCCTGTCATCTCTGCAACTCCTACTCTCCCAACGCCCTTGTACACAACCTGCAGAACCTACTACTGTCCCTCAGATTGGCTGGATGGGCGATCACCCTCCAGTGGGTGCCATCTCACTCAAACATCAGAGGGAACGATATAGCAGATGTTGCTGCCAAGATGGGCCTGGCTCAGGAGGACTTAACTTCCCTTCCGCTCCCACGCTCTGCTACCAAAAACACACTCTCCACCGTGACCTGCCATCTTCCATGACTCTCTCAGCAATACCTCCATGGGCAGCTACCGCACAGACTCCTCACCACAACCCTGGATCAGACAATAGTCACAGATCCTGGACGTTGTCCTCACCCGGTTACAACAGGGTCACACAATCCCTCAACACCCACCTCCACCGAATGAACCTCTTCCCTGACCTATTCTGTCCCTGGTGCCGGAACATAGAAGAAACAGTGGAGCACTTCCTACTCCGCTGCCCCCACTTCTACTCACACTGCCAAGCCCTGGCGCATAGACTCTGTGCCCTGAACGTCTCCACCTTTGTTTGATCTACTCACACTACTGGCTGCTGCCCCTCCTGTCTCTCCTCACATCTGATCCACCGTCATCCACCTCACCTGAAAATTCCTGAGGAAATCCCAACAACTTCCGTGACTCTAAGTGGGACTCCAGCAACAGGGCACATACGCTGCTGCAAGGCATCAAAGCCCTCAAACAACAACAACAACATAGAAAGTATACTATTATAGGGGACACCGATCTCGATCTTGATCCACAGGCAGACAACCACCAAGCGGCAATTCCCCAGTCGCAGTAGAAATGAAAGAAGTTGATAGTGTATTGAGTGGGGCAGCGATGGAAAGTCTGGAGCTATATACGCAATGTGAACACTGGATATGAAAGAAGGGTGGCAGATATGAGCAACTGCCTAATATGCTCCCTACAGGATAGGATCCTTGCGCTCACATTGGAGGTTAGGGAGGGGAGGTATATGAGGAATTGGGTAGGGTCAGAGAGGAAGCCTAAGAGAAATAGAGGGTACATTTACGAATTAAGGAAGGAAAGTAGTGTGAGGCCCAAGGTTCCTTTCACCCACACATGCATATTCCGACACGTTTGAGTCCTAGTTCAAATATACCCGGAGCCATTTTTGTCGAAAAATGCTGTATACTTTATTGCAGTGGGTATACTTCTGAAATAGCGGTGAAGAATGCGTGAAATCTTTCTTTAATGCCTGTTTTGGTAAAAGGGAATTTTTTGCAGAAGATGGCGGTTGCGAGATAGGCATCAAACTGGTTAGTTTTTCGGTAAACATGTAGATTGGCAGTGTGCCTGAAAAAATAGATTTTTATGTGTTTATATTTTGTTTACCTGTGCATGAATAGTCATGTGCGTTTGAGTCCTAGTTCAATTATACCCGGCACCATTTTTGTACCAAAATGCCCCAAAATAACCACAAACTAAAAATGCTGTTTACTTACTTTATTGCAGTGGGTATACTTCTGAAATAACGATGAGGAAAGTGTGGAATCTTTCTTTAATTCACATTTTGGTAAAAGGGAATCTTTTGCAGAAAAGGTGCTATTCAATGCAGATTTCTTAAAATAATGGCGTTCACTTGAGTCACATTTAGTTTTAGAACATCTAAATTCAAAATTATCATTAATATCTAATGCCTGGCCACAAACCTCGCAATCGATTTTAATCTTAAGTAAATTAGGACAGTCCAAAAAGGTTAACAATTTATCTTGATCCAAAATTAAAGTATAAAGTTTGACAATAGATGAAGTGCAAATTTCATATACGAATGCCATATTCAAACTGTGTTGACCGCATAGAAGTCATCTTTCCTCCACCCAAAGGGCTCCACAAAAATTATAAATGTGAGAGGATGGGGAGTTGGCAAATGCAAGGATGTGAGTAAAGAGTTAAATGAATGGCAGCTTGATATAGTAGGCCTAACTGAAACTCAGCTAAGAGATGAGGTACAGTGGATGGCAGCAAGTATGCAATGATTGGTAAGGGGCGGAACAAACAGAGTAGAAAGGAAGGAGGGGTAGCTATTATGTATAGGAAAAATAGGAACTTGAGAGTAGAGAGGTTGAATGTAGGTAACTGTGCCATGAGTGAAGATATACTTGCAGTGAAAATTGAGTGTGTGGGTGACCGGGGTAACACAGAGAGTACTATATGTTCTCATTTGAGAGAAGATGTGTGAGGGGAGCTATGATTGAGCTTTTTAAAATCTGTTCTGGAATGGATAAGTTGGATTTTAGCAAGTTATTTGAGTTGGAAAGTAGTAATAGGACTAGGGGTCACCACTTAAAAATAAAAAACAGGTGCAGGTTGGATATCTTACCTGGATGGGTTCTACCGGAGGGGAACCCCATAAGTGCCAACACGCCAGCAGAATGAAAGTTAAGAATTTGCTATTGTATTAAAGCATATGAGCATCTGCTGGAAGGTGTGTTGATTGCACTAAGTAATGACTAGATTATAGTAATACAATTAGGAAAGTTAATTATGAATATAATATGTGAATACATTGTTATTGCTGTGTAGGGGGTTAATATTCGTATAGATTTTGACCGAGGTGCTCTGCTAGTTTACTCTTGAATACAGTTAAAGATGGTGACAAGATAATTGCATCTGGTAGGCTATTCCACAATGCACTCTTACTGAGAAATATCGCCTGTGTAATTCTGTGTTACTGTGGGGCACGAATATTCTGTGCGGATTACTGCAAGTCCTAGAGGAGGTCTGGAGGGAGAACAACTCAGAAGATTTCACTAATAGAGTGGTAGATTATTGGAATAGTTTGCCATCTGAGGCAGTAGACAGTCCAAACTTAAATGTTTTCAAACGCAGATTAGATGATTATATGGGGAGAAAGGGTTAGCTTTGTGGTGTATTCTGGATTCATTCCTGTGGATGCAGTTTTTTATTGTATATTATGATTGATTTGGATTTTGAAGGCTTGATGATGATGCTTTTGACACATTCCTGTATATGGTTCTAATTGTATATTGTAGATGCATGATCTGACACAATCCTATGGATGCATTTTGTGGGTGGGTTTTAACAGATGCGGATGACCTTTGATAGGCCCCTTTGGCTTTTGTCATCCGTGAAATTATGTTATGTGGCTGTGGTATATATGACTGTTGAGAGTGAACAAGCTAAGAATGAGGTAGTCCAAATTTAAATGTATTTAAGAGTAGGTTGGATGAGTTTATGGGGAGAGAAGATTGTGATGGTTCCTAAGTTTTGTATATATTAATAGTTTGTATATATAGCTGCATGATTTAGTTCTTGACAAGCCTTGATTGGTGATACCCTTGTTTCTGGATGCAATCCTGGATGTAGTTTTCTTGGGAGTTTGGGTGCCTTAAAAAAAGAGGCTGTTTGACTTGGATGACCTATGATGGGCCCTTGTGGCTTTTGTCATCTGTTATATTATATTGTGGGGGACTTTGATTTTGTCTTTTCCTGGCGATGGTGCTTTTTGTTTTTGATCCGCTCGTGTGGCTGGTTTAAATTGTATATTGTGGGCGTGTGATCTGACACAATCCTATGGATTGTTTAAATTGTATATTGTAGATGCATGATCTGACACAATCCTATGGATTGCTTATAAAGTAGTTGCATGATCTGATATAGTCCTATGTGGGTGGGTTTTGACGCATGCGGATGACCTTTGATAGGACCTTGTGGCTTTTGTCATCTGTGAAATTATGTTATGTTATGTTACAGCATCTTGAAAAAATTTGTGAGAGGGAATGATGGAGAAAAAGTGATGATTATGGGAGATATGAATGCCCATCTAGGTATGCTAGGGGAAAGAATAAATAGCCATGGTGAGATGCTTATGGAATTTATAGACAAAATGATTCTAGAAAATTTGAATGAAACTTTGGCAGAAGGGCGTGTAACATGGAATACAAGGGGGCAAGAGTCTGCTATCGACTACATATTGGTGAATGAAGGATGCGTGAATCTGTGACTAGTATGTGGATTGATGAGGAGGGTATGATTGATATTGTATTGGACCATAATATGATAGTGGAATGCCGGTTTTATGGAGGAATGGAAGCTAAGGAGAAGGATAGGAAGAGAAAGTGGAAACTGAGGGATGCTAACTGGGAGAATTTCCAGGTAGATTTGAATGGAAGAACTGTGGAAGGAATTAGGCAGCACGATATGAATGAAAGGTTAGTGGAGGACATTAGAAGAGCAGCAGTGAGACACATAGGATATGTAAGGGTGAGACCAGAGAGGAGCGTGTGTAAACCATGGTGGAAGGATGATATTAGAAATGCTAGAAGTGAAGGGAAAAAAATGTAATAAGAGATGCAGAAGACTGAGAAAGAAGAGGCATGAAAGTGAAGCAGCCGAGGAAGAATACCACCAGAAGTCATGGACAGAGTATGTGAAATAACAGCAACAAACAAAGTGAAAGATTATGAATGCAAAAGTGAAGTGTGAGAGAAATGTGATTCAGGCAATGAAAGAGAAAGGATTGCAGGGGCGGGGGGGGGGGGGGTGAATGGTATAGGTTCATGAGAGGTGAAAGTGTGAATGAAAAGGAAAGGGTAGAAAGCTTGAGAGTGAATGGTGAGTGTGTAACAGATAGGAATAAAATGCTTGATTGTATAAAAATTTTGAGAAGCTATAGGTGGGGTAGGAGAGACAGCAGGGATGAATGAAGGATATGACACCAGAGTAAAGATGTAAGTGAGCTAAATGAAAAAATTAGGAGAGAGGAAGTTGAGAGATGTTTGAAAAGGTAGAAGAATGGAAAGGCAGCTGGGTTGGATGAAATGTATAAGAATGGAGGCGAGGTTGTGATTGACAGAATGACAGAATTATTTAACAAGGTGTGGGAAGAAGAAAACATACCGAGGGAATGGAATGAATGCAGAGTGACTGCTGCCTAAGGGTGGGTGTAAAAGTAAGAGTGAACTGAAGAATTATAGACCAATAGCTTTGTTAAATACAGTAGGGAAAGTTTTCAGTGCAGTGTTGAAATGAAAGACTGAGCAAATGGATTGAAAGGGTCAGGGTGCTAGGTGAAAAGCAGAATGGTTTCAGGTTTGACAGAAGAGCGGAAGACAACATTTTCGTGGTGAATGAAATGATTGAAAGGAAGTTGAAAGATGGGAGTAAGCTGTATCTAGATTTCCTAGACATAGAGAAGGCATATGATAGAGTAAACAGGGAGGTTTAGGTCACTGAAGTTTTTGAAGCAGTATATTGAGGCAAAAAATAGAGCAAATAGGCTGCTAGGATACATTAAGAGGAATGTTAGCTACAATAGTAAGGAGGTTATCCTTAAATTTAACAAGTTCTATGTCAGGCCACATTTAGTGTAGGTACTGTATACTACAAGCATGGTCACCACATTTTAGACATGATATCAACCTGCTAGTCAGTACAAAGGAGGGCAACAAAAATCATACCTTCCTCGAAGCACCTTGAATATGAATATAGATTGAGGGTACTAAATATCTTGTCTTCTGTGAAAGGTGTGTGAGGGGCAATATGATTGAGCTTTTTAAAATCTGTTCTAGGATTGATAAGTTGGATTTTGGCAAATTATTTAAGTTGGAAGGTAGTAATAGGACTAGGGGTCACCACTTAAAAATGAAAAAAAACAGGTGCAGGTTGGATGTTAGAAAATATTTTTCACTAACAGAGTGATATAGTTTGCCACCTGAGACAGTAGACAGTCCAAACTAGAAGGTTTTCAAATACAGATTGGATAATTATACGGGGAGGGAGGGGCATTCTGGACTCATCCTGTGGCTACATTTTTTTTTATTATTGTATATTATGAGTGCTTTGGATTAATATGCGCCTTGATGATGATGGTTTTTGTTTTTAGCGCATTCCTCTGGATGGTTTAAATTGTATGCATTTTGTGGGTGAGTTTTGACAGATGCAGATGACCTTTGATAGGCTTTAGCCCATGGAAATGCAGACACTGAACAATAATTTTCAGAAGTGGCCAGTATAATGAGAAAGGAGAGAACAAACCTGGAATGTTACACATTGAATGCTATTCTGTCAGTGAAGAGCTACCTCTGAGTAAAAAATCAGAATTGTACCAACATAGAACTTGAAGAAACCTTCTTTCCTTCTGTAGAGAGGCCCGCAGCACATATGAAGCTAGATAAAAGAAACAACAGATGGAGAGAAAATCAGAGTGACAGGCTAAAGAAATTGCTGCTCCTAAAAGAGGCAGATAAAGAAGGAAAGGAAGCTGCAATTGCCAGGTAGGCAACAACAAAGAAAGTGAGCAGGGAAGGAACAAAAATTGTACAAAAAACTATCAAGAGAGCTGCTGAAGAGAATGTCATGCAAAGCAAAATATAAAAGAATTTTAAATATATAATTCAGGTATAGATTTTGTAAGAAATCCTAATTATAATTTTTGTATTCAGATACCTGAAGTAAGTTATTTTCATTTCCTAAGCAGGCTTAGTAAAATTGTTTATGATTAAAATAATAAAAAAAAAAAATTATACCCACTGTGATGAAACTAGACTGAGGCATTGTCAACTGCTGTTTGATTGACATGCACATACTGTTAAAAGGTTAATATTTATTCATGTGAATATCAGGGATATAGCATTCCTTTGTTTACAGTATATGTAATAGCATAACTTTTTTTTACAAGATTTATAAAGTTAAGCAAAACGATAATACCCTTTATAGTGTAGATGTCTCCTTGATAGTTTATATTGATTGCATAACACTGTAAAGTTCTTGTTATTATAGTTATGTATATATATTCAGACTGGTGGAGACCAAAAATATTAGCTTCATTTCAATAATTAATTAAACATTAATTAAAATGAAAGTGCCAAATGCTTAGGAATTATTATATTTACTTTGGTTTAATACTTTGATTTGTTAGATGGAATACAGATCCAGATTTTTCTCTGGAACATTACTTCAGAATAAAAAAAAAAATTTGCCTGAAGACAGTGCATGTTCATATCTGGATATTCTGAGTGGGAACTGTATACAGTGTACTGGCCCCCTGTGAGAGACATTGCAACCTTCTATTGGAAGGTTGCAATGCTTGTAGGGGGAGAGAAAAATGGCTCCGCTGATAGTTGTGCTTGTTAAATGCAGGTTTTGTCTTCTCAGACTTCATTTATTTAGCGATGAATGGCTATAGTTGCCCCAGTGCTTGGCATTATGCCTAAATTCCCTAAACTAACCAACAACCAATGTAATACAGTTAGCATTACATCATAGATTTACATCTAATAATGCCAGCTTTTACTCTATATTTTCCAGTTTCCTTCTCTATATTTGAAGGGGAAGCACTCTATATTTGATATTTTGCCCAGTGGCAACCCTGTATTATGGATCTTAGTTGATTATGGGAAAAGTATGCATCTTTGGGGAAAACAAGTGTTAGATCTGAAAATTACACATAAAACTGTATAAGAAAAACATTTTTAAATTTATTAGAAGAGATGTCTTAAAATGAATATTTAGCCTATGCTGAAAGATGAGTGTGTCAAGTATATTTGTGAAGATAGTGATTGGGGCATGGTGAGGTGAAACGAACTTAGGTGAGAGGGATGTAGTGATTTGAGTTTTATGTAGGAATTCACCTCCCTTTACCCATGTAGATGCCTCATCCCTTTTTTCTTTTACAGGGTGCCTGGGATGATCAAATGGATGGGAAGATGATCTGGATGAAGGACTCAATAGACTTCCATCGGGACACACATTAATTAATTTTTTTCCTCCCCAAGAGAAACTTTCGGCAAAAGAATTTTAGTGGATATGATAGGAAGACGACTGTTTTTTAGAGTGGGCAACTGTTGCAATTTGGTGAGGAAATCTTGGCCAGTGTGACTAAAAGAAGAAACAGCTGGTGAAGTTGACAGCTCCTTATGGCCTTGAGTGCTGACGGACAGTTGTGACTGCAACATCAAGTCCCCAGTGGAGGACTTGAAATTGTTGCCAAGGACAAGAATTTCCTTAGGAGAGTGTGCACCCTTCAATGAATACTAAAGACCAGAGCTTGAACTTGGCCAGGAAGATTCCTCACATCACTACAAGCACAGAAGTGCTGTAGCCACACATTATTGACATTATATAAAGAGATTGTATGTCCATTTAGAATATGATTGTAGATTAGGATCATGCTATTAGTTGATCCCCTTGATCGCGTGAGTAGAGCAACTTTTGTCCTAGTAGGCAGTTGCCAGATGGGCTCCTAAAATTATATAAAAAAACAATCCCCTTGATCAACCAAGTGGTTGCCTCATCACATTGGCAGGCAGTGTGACTTAAGGATATTTAGAGCCTGCTGCCACATCGCATGCTCCCTCACCCAGAGAGGCCTGCCTCTCCGTGTGCAGGAGCATGCTTCCTTGCTTTTTTGCTCATTTCATTTTTAATATAGCCTAGCATTAGGCTGTAAGATGCTTGCGATGGTCGCTGCATTTTATATAGCTCTGGCTCCTGTGGATTTTGTGTTGGTTGCAGATAATTAAGGGAGTGCGATGATAGAGGATAAGCAATATGGTGGTTTCAGTTTTTCAGGAAGGGTAAGAGAAAGGAGATAATGTGTTTGGACTGATAAAGATCATAAATTTATGCAGAACAAAAATAAAACCTTTATATGTAAGCTTCCTAGACATAGAGAAATCATTTGAGAGTAAATAAGGACATGGATGAGATGAATGAAGAAGGTATAGATGCAAATATTTTGAATGTCATTTTTTATATCCGGTAATAGGTTAAGAATGGGTGGAAATAGAATGGATGCTTAATGATGTGCGTGTGAGACATGGATGCATCATGTCCACAGCTTTTTAGTCTCTTCATTGATGATCACTAAAAGATTGAAGCATATCAGAAGTGTGGGGTTAAGTGGCAAAAATATCAATTGTTTAGGATTTGCAGATGATATAATAATTAGTCAAATTGGAGATTTGCATATTTTTATGTAACCTGTTACATTCCCATGGCACGTCAAAAATCTGCCTTTGTTTTTACTTGAAATGTTTTTTGTGATGTATCAAGTTTGTCTTATTGGATACTTGCTATGTATCTATGCTTATCTATCTATTCCTCCCACCTGGGAATGTTGAATTTCTGCCATAAATCATTATTAGGCATAAATTTACCATTCTGGTTGCTTATACATAAAAAAAATTATGAATAAATGATACATGATAGACTAAATGGAGTGTAAATTCAAAATCTGCTTTAGAAATGTCTAGAAAAATTTAAATTCATCTTTGATAAAAAAAAGTTCACTTTTATCTATATTGAAATCTTCCCTTTAATAATTGCTATCCTTTTTTATTCAAGGTCAGATGTAGCAGGAATTGAAATTAATATTTCAGACTGAATAATCACTAAATTTTGAAAGAATTTTTGCTCTCTACAAAATGTTGAATCTTTGTCATCTTCCCCCACCCCCAGCTCTTGGTCAAATCACTGCCTGTGAAAATGATGGGCAGTTAAGATCATTTGACCAGACTGAGGTTCAACAAAAGATCCTTGAATGGGTATGTGTTGATTTTGGAATCTTTTTGTTTTGACTGCAATTAAGATAATTAGTATTTATGCACACTTAATTTTATTGAGTTAGCTATGCTAGAATTCATATTAGCATACTTTGCTTAAGTACAAAGAGCTATGTTGCTACTTCTCCAGTGTTTGGAAATTGGTAGGGCTCTTCTTGGTGCTGCACATATCTTTACAGATCCGAGCTGAATACAATGTACTGCTCAGTACAGGAGATTATGCACTATGAATGACATTTAGAGAGCTTTTATCATCTATAGCAACTCACAGAGTATGCTAAGCCGAGGGCACTGGAATCTTCCACATCCCCTGGTTTATTGTATCTCTGATGCCATGGCTGCTGCGAATGATGAGGCTATCAACATTATCTCCTGGGTTCCTGAAAATGAGCTTGCTGAGGATGCTAGGGATCAGGTTAGCCCTTCAGAGTGAATGACAAATAAGATGGGAGATGACACTTGGGAATTTAAAGTTATGTGCCATTATACCTAACTTTTCCCCTGGACCTATCTCACCATGCCTCAATAGTATTAAGTCATTTCCAAAGTGGATACACTTGTACTTAGAGCAGCATTGGATAGATCACACACAGAAATACCCTTATAAAACCCATACCCTCACCTGCAGCCAATAACCTCCCACTGAGGACATCCTGATTGAACTATTTCCCTAAATGACACCTCAGAGAAAACACCACACAGATTTAACCCAACTAAGATCAGGCGACTCAACTATTCTCCTAAAACACAGGCACAGAATCAACCCTCCTTACTCCAACACCAATTTGCATCAGATGGTGTAGTAGTTTGGTTGTCCGCCTCCCCTTCCCTATGTCTAATCTCTTTCTTCTTCTGCAGAATGTGTGTGTGTGGATCGTGTGATCACCGTCTTTGCTTTTTGTGGGGGGACTCGATGGATCTCTATCTTGCTCCCCCATTCATCTCTTTTCTTTTTAGGCGGATTCTTTCAGCTAATAGTTTTGTATTTAGTAATAGTTTGGAAGTTTGTGACTGAAGAAGGAAGAGCTGCCTAGATGGAAGATTGTGTGAGAGTGGATATGGTTGAATGAGTTAGGAGTAAAGATGTTTGAATGTGGCAGTGAATAGGTGACTGAATGTGCCTTCTCTTTTCCAGTGCTGTGGTACCGATTGTTGCCAACATCTGGCTTTCGGAGACGGCTGAAGCCAATCCTGACCCTCGCAAGTGCGCCTACCTTTTGGGGCGATTTTCCTAAGGTGTGGACCTTGGAGAGCACCTCCCAGTCTCCAGGGAGTAATTGGAGCAGCGCCCAACTGACTGTAACCCAGCAGTTAGGACCAACAAGCGTCCCAGCCACCTGAAATCCTTGGCTTTGCTGAGTCCCGAGCCCCTTAGAATCCCACAGAAAGTGAGCCACCTCCCACTTTCTCCAACACGTCTCACTCCATTAGTTAGATAAGGGTGCACCCATCTTTCACGATATCTTAGTTGTACTATTCGTTTGCATGGCCAAGATCTTATGTAAGGCCTTTTGTAAATATATACGTGTGGTGGTTGGCCAGAGTATTGTAAGGCCAACTGTATATATACCGGGTGTCTCAGAAAAAAGTTAACCGTACTTTGAATTAGCATAACTCAAAAACTATTGGATAATTTTTGGTCTTGCCAAAAGTGTTTTATTTACCAACTATTTATCTGCAATTCTGAAAATTTCATTATATTACCTTCTATGATATTGATACACTAATGGGTTTAGTGGAGGCTATCAAAAATATGTTTGCGCAAGGAAGTAAAATAATGAAACGAAGCCTAGGAAGGCTAGACCACCTTGCACTTTCAAGAGAACCTAGGGAGCCTAGGTTGCCTAGGTCTTTGTGCGACTTTCCAAGCATAGCTTAGGCCATTTTACAGTGGTTTTTCAGCCATGCTGTGGTATGGTCTCATCATTATTGCTTACTAAGCAAGTGAAAGGGTTTCTGTGTAAAAGTTTACTTCCATAGAACCTTTTTAATCATGCAGTTAACAAAAGATCAACGCGTATTTGTAGTCACAAACTTTATTAAGACTGGCAGTATTAAACAAGTACAAGATTCATTTGAACAACGTTTTCTAGGTCAGCACCCACCAAGCAAGCCCACATTTTGGAAAAAGGTTTGCAAATACCAACATGAAGGAACATCCTTAAATCTAAATAAAGGTTGTTCGGGTCGTATGTGAACAATAAGAACAACAGAAAATATCAAAAATGTTCAGATGACACTTCTTCAAAATCCACATGTATCAGTCAGAAAGAATGGGTTGCAATTGTCAAACTAATCATTTAACTACATTATTAAACATGACTTAAAATGGCATCCCTATAAGATGCATGCAAGACACCAGCTTCTTGAAACTGATTTTCCTTGTAGACAATTTGTCTAATGGCTTCCCCATAAACTTGCTCGTTTCTTGGAAAACATTGTGATTGGTGATGAGGCAGCCTTTTTCATGAATGGAAAGGTAAATAGCCATAACATTCGGCAGTAAGCGCCGCTGAACCACCCCCAGCATTCAACTTTGACACACGTATTTGGCAGCAGAAAGTGTCTCTGTGGATCGGAATATGCGGGAATGGCTATCTTGTCGGCCCATTGTTTTATGAGAATAACTTGAATGGTGCTACCTACCTGAGCATGATCAATTTAAAGGATCTTCCCGGAATTCCGCCAGATTTACAGCAATTAATTCAATAGACTTTGGTGGATTCAGGACGGCGCACCAGCTCATAGAGAGCTTGCTGTAAGAACAAAACTAAGAGAAATGTTTGACAACCGCATTGTCACGCTAAATCATGCAATTGAATGTCCCTCAAGAACCCCTGACCTAACACTGTGATTATTTCTTATGGGGATATCTAAAGAATAAAGTGTATTCTACTCTACCACAAAGCGTCAACCAGTTAAGAGATAGTATCACATGTGAAGTCAATAGACTTAAGGAAAAACACAAGTTAATCAAAAAAGTTGTTCAATAAATGCGATCAAAGGCGCAACTGTGCTTGGAAAGTAATGGAAGGCATGTGGAAGGAAATGATACTTAGAAAATTAAAAAATGAATTTGTATTACCCATATGAAGAGGTGTTTTTGTTAAAAATGGATTTAAATATATTTGTTAATTTCAAAGTTCGAAGTTTGATTATTTTACTTCCTTGCGCAAACATAATTTTGATAGCCTCCACTAAAGGGAAAAGGGAATTTAATGAAATTTCAAGAATCTACACCCTGTATGGGGCGCGGCGCTTTGCCATCCTGGTCGCCATGCTGATGGGATCCAGCCGCCATCCAGCCCCAGCTTAGCCTCTCTTCCTTCCTTCCGAAAGCCTGTATTTCATCGCTTTTCATACAACCTCTCCCAATACTTTCTCTGGTCAGCCTCTAATTTCACAGGGTAGATGCTGACCTTCTTCTCAAGCCAACCCTCCCAGATCGGGGCTGAGGGGAGAGGGGACAACGTTCTCTAACCCCTGAGCTCCTGGTTTGGGATGGGTTTTTTTTAACAACCTGCTTCATCCCCACCCATACCTTCCTCACATCACTTTTCCTCTCCTCTTCACAATCTATCATTTTACGGCGTGTTCAAGGTGGAGCCGCCAGGCCACTAGGCGGGAGGGGTGGTCCCAAATGGCGGTGCCTGGCTCTGCCAGGCCTGTAAGCACCTCTTGCAGTGCAGGCAACTGTGAGAGGTGATGAGCTATTGCGTCCCGCAGAAGATTTAGAGTCACCATGCCCAATGATGCAAAAAAACAAAATCTCCCATTAATTCCCCCTTGCTCATCGACGGAGCCGCCCTCGGGCAGCTCCACCGAAAAAATGGAGGTCCTTTCCCTGTGCTTGCGCAGGGGACCTTCCATACTTGTTTAATCAGAGAGGAGGCTTACTCCTCTCCTACTGGTATAGGGGACTCCCCCTTACCCCCTTCTCTGAAGGTGCTTTCAGGCACCTCCCTTTTTTCAACGGCAGTCCCCTCTTTTCTTTCCAAGGGGACTACCATGAAAGCCAGCAGGCATCCCATTGGTGACCGCCCCTCATTGAAGCGGCTCGGTGGGGCAAACCCTCTTAAGGAAGAGAGGGAAGCCAGGCCCCCTTCGGTCCCTAACCCTCAAAAGACCTGCTGGCAAGAATACTAAACCTTGCCGGGGTTAAGGCCTGTGCCTCCCCACACATGACTGGTAACTCTCTCAACGGGACCTGCAATGTCCAGGGGGGGGGGATGGCCAACTGGAGGCCCCCCCCCTGAGATAGACATGGTCCTTGAGACAACCCAGCCTCAGACGGTAGGGCCTTCCATGGGGGGGAATCCTGGCTCGGTGCCAGGCACTGAACCCGAATCCGCCCCTATGCAAGGTCCTCCTCAAATGGTTGGGGTCTCCTCCAACCAGTGCCCCTGCAACCACCAGGACCTTTTCCATTTGGAGAAGGACCTGGCTGAGGCAGGTCCATCTGGCCTGGGGACTCTTGCTGGCAGAGGGGAGAAGCGAGTTCATTCCCCGCCCTCCTCTCCAAAAATGAAAAAGACTCGTGGCTCCTCTCCATCCGCAGGGGCTACGGGGATGGATGGGTCTGCTGCCACTTTGGCAAGCAACCAAGCCAAGATCGGCACATCCGGCCCCTCATTCTGAGGTTACCTGGCGTTTTCGAGCCCACTGGCTTCAAACGCTTCCTCGTTATTCGCTCCACTGATAGCACCATGTTGGCCAAGGGCAACATGATCCATCAGAGGAGAGCATTAGCTAGTGAAATTGGTAGATAGCCGAAGGTGACCCATTTCTTGGATGGAAGACTTCTGGCGAATGCAGCGAATCCCGCCGAGGCGGCCAAGATAAGTGCTCTTAGGAGCTCTTCGGACACTTGATGGCACCCTGGTGAGTGTGACGCCGCACTCTACCATGAACTTTGTGAAAGGAGTAGTTTATGCAAGGGAACTCGTGGACTACTCCATTGAGGACATCACATTAGAGCTGTCCGACCATGGGGCGGTCAAGGTCGAACCCACCCCTACACTCTTTGTCACGTTCGACTGTAACAAGCTTCCTGAGTCGGTGCGTGGCGGTTGGTACCGCTACCGCGTGAAGGCACTCGTGCCACTGCCGTGGCGGTGCTATTACTGTCTCCTGCTTCGGCCATATGAATCGTTCTTGTAGAAGTACAAAGTCAAGGTCACCTGAAGTCTGTGTAAATTGCTCCAAGGCCGCACACGATAGTCTAAATCATGTGTGGCCAAGTGTGTCAATTGCGGAGAGCCGCACCCAGCTTCTTTGAAGCAATGTGGTGCATATCTCCTTGAGAAAGAAATCCTGGCCGTTCATGCCCAGGATCGACTCTCATTCCGTGAGGCTAAGGACTTGGTCCTGGCGTGCCCGGTTCTGCCTGGGACGTCATATGACTCAATAGTTAGAAAGGCATCCTCTGCTCCTGGCCCATACAGGCTAATGAGCATGGTTGTTTCCGTGTCCATTCGGAGCCCTTCTGCAGGCTCTACTCAACCCAGGTGCTTCCCTGGTAAAGCTGGCGGCAAAAAGGCTTCATACCCAGCCCCGGCTAAAACCAGTGCTCCCCCCAGCATGACCATTTCCCGTAATGCGAAACGGCCACGCGCCTCCACCGAGTCGTTAGACTTACAGGAAGCAACACCCCTGAAGTTGGTTGCTAGGCCATCTTCCGGGGTTCCTAAAGCTCTCCCCCGAAAGGAGGACAGCAACAAAGGAGCTTCGGCTCCTTCGCCCACGCCTAGTGGTTCGGAGACAATGGTTCCTCGAAAAGAGGGCCTCCCGCCTCCGAAGCCGCAACGCCCGCCTAAGGTTTCGAGGCGGAGGGAAGAAAAGACTCGCATGACGAGCCCAATCTCCCCCAATAAGTCATCGAAGGCGACAACGCCTTCAGCGCTTTGTCCGACCAACAGCGCCCGAGGTTTTGCTTCCGGGAAGTGTTTTTCGGCCATTCCCGTGAGGGTCTTCTGTTCGAGGATGCCCCCGCGTCTCCTCCGAGCTAGGCCTGGAGGGCATATTCCTTCAATGGAATTGCCGTGGACTCCGGGCCAACTCGGATGAGCTGCGGAGGCTCGTCTCGTCATGTTCCCCGTTAGCTATCTTAATGCAGGAGACCATGCTAGGCGCGTGCCCCCTGCCTGCCCTCCCGGGGTATAAGGGTCTTGCGACCCCACCACCGCGGGATGGCTGGGCTGGGGGATTCGCGGTGTACACCCGGCCTGATGTCTCCGTTCTTCCTTTGTCTTTAGATACCTCCTTTCATGCAGTAGCTGTGCAGCTTCACCTGGATAGGAGGTATACTATCATTTCTGCGTACATTCCAACGTCAGCTGACTTCGACGCGGGGGCTTCCGCCGCGTCGTGGCACGGTTGCTGAGGCCCTTTCTCTTGCTTGGAGATCTGAATGGCAGGCATCCTTTCTGAGGAGATTACTCAATAAATCCCAGGGGACAAATCCTTGCCAATCTGATCGAAGAGCTTGAGATCGGTGTCCTAAACGTGGATGAGTTTACACATCACTCTCCGAGAACCGCTTCATTTTCTTGCCTTGACCTATCTTTGTGCTTTTCGGATGCACAGCCTGATTTTGATTGGGGGGTGGTCGATGACCTCCCACTTTCCCATTCAAATGTCATTTTCAGGGCAACTGCCGCCTGAGAGCCCACCTCGGTGGCGCTTGGCGCGGGCACGTTGGCCTGCATTTCAGAAAGTGACTGAATTCTTGAATTCTCTATCTCAGTCGAGGAGTTTAGGTCGGTAGATGAGGCCGTTGAGTTCCCCGGCAACCTCTTCGCCGCAGGCCTGATTACTATTCCGAGAACGTCTGGCCGTTTTGCACACCGACCACTCCCATGGTGGTCAGCAGAGTGTGAGACCGCCCTCAAACAGAAGCGTTATGCCTACATGCGCTATAAGCGCCGCCCGAACGATTTCACTGTCGCTGAATTTCGTCGGGCTAGGGCTAGGTTCCGGTATATTTCGAAGCACGCCCGCCGCTCTTCTTGGCGGGCATACGTATCTTCACTTAACGGGAAGACCCCTTTAGCTGAGGTGTGGAAGCGAGTCAAAAGGATTCGGGGCAAGTTCTCGCAGGACCCCCCTCCCGTTCTCCAGGAGAATGTGACTGCAATCTCGGATCCCGCGTCCGTGGCGGAATCCTTCGCGACCGCTTTTTCCGCATTCTCTAGCCGTGATGCTGCTCCGCCAGCATTCAATGCACGTCGTGATGTCGCGGAAGGCCGCCGGCTAGATTTTACCTCGAGAGGCGGAGAACCCTTCAACGACAGGTTTACTGGGAGTGAGTTGCGCTCCGCTCTCGCTTCGTGCGCGGACACCGCCCATGGTCCGGACGATGTCCCGTACTCTATGCTTCGACACCTGCGTGAGCAAGGCATGGCTTTTCTGTTAGATTTGTTGAACAGGATCTGTGTGGAGGGTCTTCTCCCAGATTCCTGGCTAATCGCTACTGTGCTCGCCTTTCGCAAGCTGGGAAGAGATCACTCTACTCCGACCGGTTTCCGCCAAATCTCTCTAACCTCTTGCGTGTGCAAGTTGATGGAGAAATTGGTAAATGTTAGATTAGCCTTTTTCCTGGACAGCAGAGGCCATCTGTCTTCCGCACAGTGCGGCTTCCGCAAGTTCCACTCCACGTCGGATGCTCTGCTCCGACTGGAAAATGCTGTCTGCGAGGCTTTCCTTCGTAGACAGCACTACGCCACGGTGTTTTTCGATCTGGAGAAGGCCTATGATACCGCATGGTGATATGGTATCATGGAGACTCTCCATACGATGGGGGTGAGGGGACACCTCCCAATGCTTATATCTAAATTTTTGCGAGATCGTCGATTCCGCGTACAGGTGGGGGGAGCCTTCTCCGGCCCAAAGGAGCAGGAAGAGGGTGTCCCGCAGGGAAGTGTCCTCAGTGTCGCACTCTTTGCCCTGAGCATCAACGGCATCACCTCGGTGCTGCCGCAAGATGTTCTAGCTACGCTCTACTTGGATGACCTTTCGATCTCTTTTGGTGCGGACCAGATGCCAACTGTGGAGCGTCGACTCCAACAGGCATTAAACCGCGTCTCTCGCTATGCCGAAGCGCACAGGTTTCGGTTTTCCTTGGCCAAGACTAAGGTGGTGCACTTCTGCCGCCATCCACGGCTCCATCCTGACCCAGATTTGTTTCTTAATGGGGTGCGCCTGGATGTGGTTGAATCACACCGTTTCCTTGGTCTTGTGTTCGACCGACGCCTCACCTGGGACGCTCATATTCGCAGCCTTAGGGTCTCTTGTACCCGCGCCATGGATATTCTCCGTTCCGTGACGTTCAGCGCTGATAGGGCTACTGCCCTACTTTTTTTATCGATCCTTTGTTCGTTCGAAGCTCGACTACGGATGCGAGTTTTATACATCCGCAGCCGAGCGTTTATTGCGGAAGGTGGATTCGATCCACCACACCGGCCTTCGCCTTGCGACCGGTGCCTTCCGCACTTCCCCCATTGAGAGCCTGTTGGTCGATGCTGGGGAGATGCCACTCGCTCTACGTCGCGTGCAGTGCATCACTCGCCTGTACGCGCGAGCCCGGCGCCTCCCTCAGTCGCCAACAGCTTTCACTGCATCCGCAGCTGATCTCGACGGTTCCTATGCCGCCGAGAGACGTCAGTCATACCCTAAGCCCTTTGAGTTTAGGGCCAGGAAACTCCTTCGAGAGCTAGATATAGCTCTCGGACCGGTGGCACCCTTGGTTCTGCTCAGGACGCCGGGAGTATTGCGTTCGACCTTTTTGGAGCACACCTCGTGTCAAGCTGGAACTGTGTCAGTGTATACAGATGGCTCCAAGTCCCAAGAGGGGGTCGGCTTCCACGCCGTATCCCCCTGTTTCAAGTCAGCGGGGCTCTGCCAGGCGCTGCGTCTGTCTTCACAGTCGAGCTGGTTTTAATACACCACTAGGAACGGGAGATTACGCAACGTGCCCGGTTCGGAGACCGGATTTTGATCTATAGCGACTCACAAAGCGCCCTGAGTGCTCTCAGGGCATTGGAATCTCTGCATCCCCTTGTGCGTGATATCCGTGACGCCACAGTTTTGGCGAGCCGGGCAGAAGTCGAGATTATCTTCTGCTGGATTTCTGGACATGTAGGAATTGTGGGGAATGAGCGTCCTAAAGAGTCTGTGAGGACTCTGCGACCGGACCAGCGTTTGGCTCTTCCTCACACCGACTACTTGGCAGGAATACGGGCAGCTCTTCAGACTGCTTGGCAAAGAAGATGGGAGACGGTCGAAGGGAACCTAAAGTTGCGTGCCATTGCACCGCGACTGTTCCCATGGACCTATCCCCCAATGTCACGATGGCTTCAGGTCGCTTTCTGTCGTCTCCGAATCAGACACACTCGTGTGATGCATCGCTATTTGATAGAGCGCTCGCCTGCGCCCTATTGCAACGACTGCATCGTCCGTCAGACTGTTCGGTACATTCTTGTCGAATGTCCCAGTCTGGCTGGTCTTCGCGCACACTACCTGTCCCAGTACCGGGATGGGCGGGGTTGCTACCGCCTGTCCTTTGTACTCGGGACGAGTGCGTGCACATTGTATGGTGGACTTGTTGACTTTTGGGGGGAGGCCAGCCTTTTCCCTTTCATTTAACTAAGTTTTGTTGTTGTTTTTGTTATTGTTATCGCTTCCTAATTGTTATTTCTTTTTATTGTTTTCTGTTAAAATTTTTTAAAGTAGCCTAGAACTAGGCTGTTTGTTTATGGTGACTTATGCCCAAGTGGGCAGTCGCCAGATAGCCCCTTAAAAAAAAAATGCAGAATCGACAGATAAATAGTTGGTAAATTTGTTTTGTTTTTCAGCACTCAAAAATCTCCCATAGGTTTTGAGTTATACTAATTCAAAGTACGGTTAGCCTTTTTCTGGGATACCTTGTATATATGTATTGTATTTTGGTTTAGGATGAGGGTTGTATAATATTTTGGGTTGATTATTTTGCTATAAATACTGTTTCTAAATTAAATTTAGAAAATACTCTCTCTCCTCAATACATTCTCCTTGAACAACCGAGCCGACCTTGTCAGGGCGGCGGGAAGAGTTGGTTCGGGAGTTGCAAATCTGCTGCCACATATCTTTGGCGCCTGAATAGGGACTGCCCAGTGGTTTGAGGAAGGAGAAGAGTGAGAGCCTGTGTTTTTTTGTCCCTGATGGAGGAGGAACAGATTGGGGCCATGGAGTTGGAGATGAGAAGACTAAATGAGTTAGTGCGGCAGAAAGACAGAGAAAATGTGCAGTTGAGAGAAGAGACTGATAGTTTGAAAAGGCAAATGAGGGAGATGGAAGAGAGGATTAAAGACAGTGAGGTGCGAATGGAGGAAAGATTGATGCGAATGCTGAATGAGAAAATGAGAGAATCAGGTGCAATTGGTGGGGGTGTGGCCTCGACTCCACTTGGAATGAACATGACTGACAAAAAGGGATTGACAGGCGTAAACGAACCCCTGCAAATGACTAGGCACCGAAAAAGAAGACCCCAAAGACTAGAGCCCAGACCGACAGGAAAGGACCCGACTGGCGAGTATTGACTCCGTGTATTTCAGTTCCAATGAAGGCATATTTGAAAGTGGGAAAGAAGTGAGTGATAGTGAAAGTGATGCTGAGGCTCATAAGAGTATATTGATCAGAGAAGTGCCAAAGTTAAGTAAGTTTAGAGTGGAAGGAACAAATGATGTGAAAGTGTTTTTGAAAGAGTATGAAAATTATTGTAAGGAAAAATTGGGAGAGAATAGTAGGTTTTGGGTGAAATAGTTGTGTGAGTTTCTGGATGGGTGTATGAAGGATTTTTACCGGACGATTATAAGTGTGGGTGAGCCTAAGTGGGAGGTTATGAAAGAGAGAATAATAGAGCAATGTAAGAGGATGAAGACAAGTGTGAAATATAAGAAAAGAAATGGGTTTGAGGAAGTGAGAATGGGGAAGAATGATGATGTGAATTCTTAGGCTCACCGCTTAAGAGCGACGATATGCCAATTTATCAAAGGCCTTGTCATTTCCCTGCCCCCCGTGGCTCAAGAGATTGAGGAACAGTGTGAGGAATTAGAGAGAATTGGTGTGAGTGCCTGGAATAGTTCGATTGTACCTGTGTGAAAGCCAGATGGATGTTTGCGACTGTGTATTGACTATAGAAGAGTGAATGAACGAACATTGAAAGACAAGTTTCCTATGAGTGTTGTGTCTGAATGTGTATACAGTATGTATGGAATGAAAGTGTTTTCTAAGATGGATCTGGTACGTGGGTACTACCAGATGCCTATGGCTGAAGAGAGTAGGTCTATTACGGCGTTCTCCACCTCAAAGCGCCATTATCAGTTCAGAAACCTGAGCTTTGAGTTGGGAATGCCCCAGCTTCTTTTCAGCATGCTATGAATGTAGAGTTGAGTAGTTTTCCGTGTAAGAATGTACAAGTGTTTTTGGATGATATTTTGGTGATGAGTGAGAACATGGAAAAACATATGACCTTGGTGAATGATGTTTTAAGAAAGTTGGAAGAGGTTGGGGTGAAAGTGAAATTGTCTAAATGTGTATGGTTTACTAGTGAAGTTGAGTTTTTAGGACATAAGGTGAGTGCGGCTGGATTGCGTAAATCAGAGAAGTTTGTGGGAAAGGTTAGGAATTTCCCTAAGCCTACCACAGTTAGAGAGTTGCGTGGATTTCTTGGTTAAGTTGAGTTTGGAAGAAAGTTTATGAAAGATTGTTCAGCTGTAATGAAACCGTTGAGTGTATGGACTGGGAAAAAGAAGAGTACTGTGATCAAATGGAATGACTATGAATGCAGCATTTGAAAAGTTAAAAGCGAAAGTTGCAAAAGATGTAGAACTTGCATATCCAGCATATGGAACAAATGCAGGAATGCTTGAAGTGTTTACGGATGCAAGTGGTCATTCGATGGGTGGATGTTTGATGCACAATCAAGTTGTGAATGGGGTTGAAAGAAAGCGAGTAATTGCGTATGTTTCCAAGGCGTTTAGTGTGGCAGAGCGTGTGTATTCGATGATTGAAAGAGAGTTGGCTGCGTTCAGGTTCTGTCTCAAGACGTTATGACCATTTGTGTATGGAGTATGGTTTGTAGTGAGAACAGATCAACAGCCACTAGTGTATTTGCAGCATATGAGGTTAGTTTATAGTAGGCTTACAAGGACGATAGAGGATTTGAGTGATTTTGATTTTGTGGTTGAGTATTTTCCAGGTGAAAGGAATGTGATTCCTGATTTGATGTCACATTTGCCATGTAGTTTGAATGAGAGCGAGACTGTAAGCATAAAATCTGAGTATTTGCCAGCAGGTGTAGTTGTTGGAAGAAAATGTAAGGGTGGAGGTGATTCTATGTTCGAAAGTGTGTTGTATGGTTTACGAGACTTGATGAAAGATGGATTGCTTGAGAAGGTGCCAGAAAGTGTGAATGCATTATGAAAGGTGGTTATGGAAGAAGCGTGTAAAAGACCAGAGCAATTGGGAATGGAAAATTTAATTAGGTTAAGAAAAGAGTTAAGTATGTGTATGCCAGGAGTGATGATGTTTCAGGAAGTGTTAGCGATAGTAAGTAAGCTGTTTGGTGTGAGAGTATATGTGCATTATGGTGTGGAGAAGCCAGTGATGTATCATGGTAAAGGAGTAGACTGAGTGAATGGGTGTGAGTTGCATCTGCAATGTTTGAGTGGTGTGCATTATAATTGGCTGATTCAGAAGAAGAATTATGTAAGAAGAGAGATTGATTACGTTTGCAAAGGAATTGTTCCTGTTTGTGAAGATGAAGGTTTAGATGCTGCAGAAGTGTTTGTTGAACAGACCGAAGTGTTGAATGTAATGTGTGAACATGGACTTGAAGAGAGAGTGCAAGTTACCTTGACTATGAATGGGAAGAGCTATTGTGGAATGATTAACACAGGTGCACAAATTTCCTTGGTGAATGCAAAAGTTGTGCGTGATGTTGATAATATGAGTTGGAATGTTTCTAGAAAAGGTGTGACAGTTTCGATAAGTGGACTCGAAAGTGGACATATTATGGCATGGGAGGAAGTGAGTTTGTCTGTAAGCATGGGGAAGTTGAATGATATATTGCATGAATTTGTTGTGCTAAGCGAGAATGAGTTACCTTATTGTTTTCTGTTTGGGATTGATTTTCTCCGTAAGAATAGGATTTCAGTGGATGTATGTAATGAATGTTTAGTGAAAGATGGTGTAACAGTTGGGAAGTTGCAGAGTGAGCTTGTAGGCTCAACTGGATTTGTAGGAGTGGCAGGTGTCGATTTGAGTGAAGAGCTGTTGACTGCTGAAGATATAAGAGCATGCAAGAGTCATATCCGATGGTGCGTAAATTGAAAGATAGCATGATGACCAGTGTTCCTGTGAATGAATGGAGTTGCATATTAAGAGAGTTTAGAAGGTTTGCTGGAAAGTTTGTAGTGTGCAAGGGCTTAGTGTATTTTGTGCAATGTATAGATGATGAGGATGTATATATTCCGGTGTTTTCCATGTGTGGCACGATTGGAACGGTGAAGATTGTGCATGATAGGTTTGGACATATGGGTAAGAATAAATTGAGGGAATGTATGAAAGGATGTATATTTAGTCCCTTTTTGAGAAAGATTTGTGTGGATGTAGCGACTATGTGTGAAGTGTGCCAGAAGAGAAAGTATCAGAGAGTGTATGTTGCCCCACCTGTATTAAAGTTGAGTGTGAATGAACCCTTTGAAATGGTATCAATCGATTGTGTGTCTTTTCCGAGGACTGCAAGAGGGTATGTAGGGATGATTGTGATGGTGGATCATAAGAGCAAATTTGCGTATGCTGCACCTGTGACAAATAAATCTTAATTGACTGTTGCTAGAGAAGTGAGTGAGAGAATGATGCCTATGTGCATGTGTAAGGCTGTGCGAATGTTGAGTGACAATGGACCTGAGTTTGTGGGATGTGCTTTTGAGGAGATGTTGAGTGAATGGGGAATAGATCATGTGCGAACGACGCTGTATATGCCTAGTGCGAATGGTTTGGCTGAAAGAATGATAAGAACTTTGAGTGAGATGTTATGATTGATGGTGAAAGATGGGATGAATGTTTGGGAAGAGTGCTTTGGGTGTATAACATGACAGTGCATAAGGCGATTGGAATGTCACCATGTAAGTATTTGCTGAACTTTGAACGAATGATTAGGTCACATATGGGACTTAGTGAGAAGGATAGTGAGTTGTGGAGAAAAGGGAATGAAAGGTTTGAGAGTTTTTCTGTGGGTGATAAAGTACTAAAGGAGATTGAGACAAAAGGTAGACTGAATGTGGATAAGTTGAAAGAGAAGTTTGAAGGTCCGTTTGTAGTAAGAAAGGTTTGGTCGAATGGGGTAAGTTATGTGATAGTTTGTGAAAGAGAGGATGGAAGGTTAGATGAATGTAGAGCGCATCAAGGTCAGTTGTGAAAGTGGCGTGAACCTCCTGAATATTTGGTGCAACATCCGGTGAATGAATATCTGTCTGAAAGAATGGAAGACTGTGAAATGGTGGATGATATAGCTAGTACTTTAGAGGGGAAGCAGTTAGTGTTAGTTGAACATGGAAGGGGGAAGCATAAGAGTAAATGGTTGAGAAAGGATGAAGGGATGGAACAGTTCAGTGAGAGTGATGTGAGAGTTTTTTCTGGATTTGTGCAAGATCGAGATGGAGTATATGATAGAACGTACAGTATTTGTAAGTTTCCTTTGAATGAGTCTGAGTCTATGCTAGAGAGTATAAATGGGATAAGTGCACAATTGGAACAAGAGTCAATAAATGCTATGAAAAATGGGAAGATTTGATGGATGTAGTAGAGAGGTTAATTGAGGATTTGAGTGAGATTGGTCAGGGAATGTCAGATATGTGTGTGTGGATGAAGTACGAGAAGTGGCCATGGACAGACATGAGGAGACATTACAACAGATGACAGAGACAGTTGATGGACTGTGACTAGGAGGAGAGGCAGAGTGAAAGAGTATGACTGGGTGATGTCGAAAGCATTGTGAATGAATGAAGATGGGGATTGAGACATGGTGAGGTGAGGCGAATTTAGCTGGGAGGGATGTAGTAGTTTGGTTGTCCGCCTCCTCTTCCCTATGTCTAATCTCTTTCTTCTTTTGCCGAATGTGTGTGTGTGGATTGTGTGATCACCGTCTTTGCTTTGTGTGGAGGGACTCAATGGATCTCTATCGTGCTCCCCCATTCATCTCCTGTTTTCTTTTTAGGCGGATTCTTTCAGCTAATACTTTTCTATAGAAATACTTTAGAAGTCAAGTTTGTGACTGAGGAAGGAAGAGCCGCCTAGATGGAAGATAGGTGAGTGAAGATTGTGTGAGAGTGGATATGGTTGAATGAGTTAGGAGTAAAGATGTTTGAGTGTGGCAGTGAATAGGTGACTGAATGTGCCTTCTCTTTTCCAGTTCTGTGGTACTGATTGTCGCCGACATCTGGCTTTCAGAGACAGCTGAAGCCAATCCTGACCCTCGCAAGTGCGCCTACCTTTTGGGGCGATTTTCTAGTGTGGACCTTGGAGAGCACCTCCCAGTCTCCAGGGAGTAATTGGAGCAGCGCCCAACCGACTGTAACCCAGCAGTTGGGACCAAGAAGCGTCCCAGCTACCTGAAATCCTTGGCTTTGCCGAGTCCCGGGCCCCCCAGAATCCTGCAGAAAGTGAGCCACCTCCCACTTTCTCCAACACGTCTCACTCCATTAGTTAGATAAGGGTGCACCTGTCTTTCATGATATCTTGGTTGTACTATTCGTTTGCGTGGCCAAGATCTTATGTAAGGCCTCTTGTAAATATATATATATGTGTGGTGGTTGGCCAGAGTATTGTGAGGCCAACTGTATATATATGTATTGTATTTTGGTTTAGGTTGAGGGTTGTATAATATTTCGAGTTGATATTTTGGATTCTATTATTTTGCTATAAGTACTGTTTCTAAATTAAATTTAGAAAATACTCTCTCTCCTCAATACCCTCTCCTTGACCAACTGAGCGGACCTTGTCAGGGCGGCGGGAAGAGTTGGTTCGTGAGTTGCAAATCTGCCGCCACAATGGAACCAAAACTCAGGCTGCTCAAATGCTGGCACTTGACCCTCATCAGTAATAGTTCTCTACCACAAAGGTCTCATCTTCAGCCAACTATCTTGAAAATGCTCTTGCCTCACTAACCTACAGTTCAGGAAGATGACTTCCGACTGCATCCTTACTTGATCCTGGAGGGGAAAACACACAATAAACTGCTATATGTGAAAAAGCACTGGGGGATCTTCAGGATAAACATGAAGCACATTCCATCACCTCACCAAGGTACCTATGTACCCTACCTTGGAGATGTGGTGACATTCTGGGTCTCCCTGCCTCACAGGTGTTAGAAACCCCTAAAGTAAAAAGTTGCAAAACAGTGAGATTGGTGGAATTTGCATTCCCTTTCAGTCCAAACACATGTTGGCATTCCCTTTCTGTCTCAACCCCTGTAAGATGATCTCTGGCTATATCTCTTCCACATATTTTCACTTTATTTACAGGTCTCTCCTTATTACAAGCTTTCATTGGAAAATTACCTAATTGGTGTTTCCTTTAAATTTTGAGGAAATTTTTTTTTTACTTTTCTGATTATATTTAAGAATGAAATAATGGCATTTTCAATTGATTTATATCTTGCCCAGAATTTTCTTTTTTTCCACAATAAATGCAAGCCTCATTTAGTCTTCTCTCGCAGCTTGGTAATTACAATGTAGAAGTTTATATTGGTCAGGACAATGCAAGATCCGCTTATAGCAAATATGAAGCGAAGGAAGCATTCTTTGCTCATACTGAGAAAGTATGGCAAAGATTAGTTGCAGCATAGTAAGTTTCAAATTGCATATTTTTTAGTTTACCAATAACTTGTGATAATAAATGTTGCAATGTCCTAAATATACAAATTTATGGATCAATGAGTCATCTGTAATTAGTATAATTTTAGCTAAAAATTTGCTTAGGTTTGTGGCTTTGACTGAATTATCTTCACCAGCTATGAAGAAGGCATCCTCACAGCTATTCGGCAATTGTCTTTAGAAGAGGAGGATGCAAGTCCAATTTTGCGGAAAGGGGCTGGAGTTCTTCTCAAAGTGATGGAGGCTTTTGAGAAAGTCAAGTCTTTTCTTCCTACACCTTCCCGATCTACATCCTTGAACACATTGGATACATCACTTCAAGGTTCTCTGATAGTTCACCTTAATAACTGAAATTGCCAAAGTAATTTAATTTTAATTCCTGAATGAATATTGAAAAGTTTGGGACTAGGCCGGACACAACTAATGTCATGATTACAGTTCATGAATGAGGACCTGTCTTCGTTTGGAATGGGAGCAAGTTTAGGAGAATTGCACACTCATTTTACTCCAAGTATTCTCCTCATCCTGCATACATTCCCAACATTTTCATTTTGCCGGTTGGTTTGTTTTCCTTTTTTAATCACTCTCATCCTCCTTAACTCAAGCCCTTTATAGCGATGGAATGTTATGTCTCATTCAGCCAGAGGTCATCCCTAGTCAGGAGAACCCTCATGCCCACCTATCATACACAGCCATCTGTGTGTCTGTCAATCATTTCCATTTCAAACAGTAACATAATCAATTCATCTCTTACACCATCTTCTAACCCTTCACACATCAGCACAATCTCATATATTATCTTTGCAAATATTTTTTTATTGATACATGCTTGTAGAACCTCTGACAAGGAAAGGCTAGACAGGGGAGGATAGAAGAAACGACTCATAAACCCTAAAAGGTTTATTAGTTTTGACATTTCACTCATCTCAAGCTTTTTGGGGGCAATAAACCAACCTGCATAAAAAATGATTAGGCAAGTTGACAAAAGGAGAAGGAAATCCACGGAAATTACATTCATCCCTTGCAGAAAATTCACCATACCTCCTTTAACTAAATACACCCACAGCCTGCAAGGACATTGGACAAAAAAAAATGGTGGAAATAAAATAGAAGATAATCATAGTAAGAGAGTATAGTTGGGAAAATTTTGTGAAAATGATAGCAAAGAAGGGAATAATTGAGTAGGAATATAGCAAAGAAGGAAATAATTGAGTAGGAATTGAGGTCCCTGGTGAAAGGGTAGCTCTTTATTTATAGGATGAAAGCATTTGAGTAAGTGAATAGGTTTGGTGAAATATACTGTATATTAGGGTGAGTCAAAAAATCAAAAGTGTTTGGACTATAATGCGGAACACGGCAGTTCATGCGTATTGATGAGGAAACACAACAAGCAAAATCTAAGTCTTGTAGCCTGACATCTTCATGTCACACAGACGCTTTGAAGTTTGTCCCTATTGCACCACCCCATGCAATGAAGGCATGGTCCTGCCTCATACAGTTTTGCAATGCAAGAATTGGTTTCAGTATTCTTTTATGTTACGGAGAGATCTCCGTCTTATTCTCGTGTTTATTGACTTGTGTTTTTCTTTTTTACAGATGTCTTCCACGAGGTCCGCTGACAAGTTATGGCTCTTAGGAGCCCCAGTAACTCAACAGCTGCCATCGAGTGTTCTCCCGAACTATGAGGAAGTCGTGTGTGTTTTGCAGTACCACACAAAGCTAAACCCGCGTGATTTGACATTCTCAGTTCATCAAGCGGCACTCAAAGTTCAACATCAGTACTCCAAGGCAAATATTTCAACCATTTATCCGTATGATATCATCAAGAAAGTACGGCGTCTGCACAAAGAAATCAAAATCCCGGACAACAGGAAAAGCTGTGGAAAACCAGCCAATTTCGTTGCTTCCCTGAAAAATTTGATTGATTTAGCACATTGCGATACCATGTACTTGATCCAGATCAAGGAGGACTGCAAGTTCCTTGAAGTTCAGGGAAAGATGGGCAGTGTGAATCCATCGGGGGGGATGATGAAAGAAGTCAAGCATTTGCAGAAAGGCAGCCCACCGTTGAATTAAAGTCTTCGACCTCGCCCCCTTCGTCTGAAGAGCAAGGCATGATAGTAACTCCTCCACCAAAATGATTCCACTGTACACCATCGCAGAAGAAAATCATCTCACTGCAAGTTTCTGCTGCTCTGGACCGCACAATCACTCGGCAGCGAAGATGTCATTGCCAGGTAAAGGCTGCAGAGCTGAAAGAAAACTTTGCTCCTGATGTACCACTCACACTCCACTGGGATGAAAAACTTATGCCCTCCCTCACAAACAAAAGCATTGTGGACTGACTGCCGATCCTCGTTTCCGGAGGTGTGGAGAAGATCCTTGCAGTTCCCATCACTGACAGCAAAGTGGAGCCTACAGCAAACACCATCCATTCCGTTATATCAGAGTGGGCTATTTCTGATCAAATTCAAGCACTGTGCTTCAACACAAGGGCGACAAATATGGGATCCAAGGGTGGAGTGTGCATTCGACTGCAGCAAATCCTTGGTCAAGATCTGCTGCATCAGGCCTGTCGCCTTTATGTCCTAGAAATTCTGTTGGAAGCTGTTTTCTCGACCCTCTTCCCAGAAACATCTCGAAGTCCAGGTATTGAGCTGCCTTTTTTCGTTTGCAAGAGTTCTGGCAGTTTGTTGATCAAGACCAGTACAGGACAGCAAAGGAAGAGCTCAAGGAGGACTGAGTGGACGACGTCCCCATCCTCAAACTCTGACAAGGCTACCTCTGACAGTACCACCCACATGACAACTACTGGGAACTGCTAGAACTAGCCATTTTGTTCCTTGGTGGAATCCCTCATGGATGGAAGATCTCTTTCCACAAGCCGGGAGCAGTGCATCGGGCTTGATGGATGGCAAGAACGATTTACACTCTGAAAATGTGGATCTTCGCGCCTCAGTTTGCAGAATACAACAAACAATGGCTGTCCACTTCATGCGCAGTCAAGGCCACAGTTCTTCCAAAGCTGGGCTAGTTCTGCATCTTCATCGTAGGCTACTACATTTGAGTGTGGTTCTTAGCTGCGTGTTCAGCAAAAGCCCCAAGAAACGACCTTGACCTTTACAAAGCCCTCGCGGAAGAGGCGATCAGAGTCAGGGGGGCTGAAAGCATTGGGACGTCACATGTTGTACCTGTCAGAAGTGACAGTTGGTCTTGCGCTTTTTGTTAATGAGTTGTCCCTGGAGAAGAAGCGGAATGTTGTTGCCAACCTCCGAAACATGGAGGCATTATAGGAAACCACCCAAGGTTCATGTCGAGGAGGCTGACTTAGACAACAAACCTGTTGCCTCATTTATCACAAAAAACACAGAAATTCCTGGATCTGATGGAAATTGACAAAGGGTTCCTTGACATTGATCCTGCTCTGTGGGAGGCAAACCACATATACCAGGCCGGGGCAAGGCGAGTAGAGGGGGTGCTCTGGTGCAGGATTTCACTAAGAACCCTCACACAAAGTCGGAGGACCAGCTGCAATGCTCCTGCACATGGTTGAAGAGCACCAGAAAATGTATCCAACGGCCAAGAAAGGAAGCCTAACGAAGTCAAAGCACTTATTACTGATTTGTGTAATATGACGGAATTTCTCCCATCCGTGAAGAAAAGTATGGTGACTGCACGACATGAAGATAGCATCCAATCCCAAAGAAATTTCGCTCATTTTGTTTCTGTTAGAAAAGGAAAAGAATAAAGAATTCCACATTAGCATCATTTCATTTTGAAATTCCACCCCTATTAATGTGATGCACCCTACTGTATATAGGGCACTGGTGAAAGGCTAGCTCTGGTTAATAGTGTTTCTCTGGCATGCTTCATAATTTGGTTGGGTATGTTATTTATCTGTTTGACTTGTAAAGCGGTGGCATTTAAGCCATTGTAACAGCAGAGTTGCTTCCACCACTGCATTAGGTCGCTATTTGGTTGTCATTGTGAGATAATTCTGGTCACATTGGGGTGATTAACAATTTTGGGTCTTTTTCAATGTTCATGTGATGTTGTCCATTTCTTAGAAAAATGTTTTGCTTCTATTTCCATCTGTTCATATTTTTTTGTAAGATTCTTAAGTTTTCTCTTAACTCTTATTCATAGTATTTGGAGTATTCCATTTTTTTTATGCCAGTCCTTTTACTTTTCTTTTCCTTAATGATATGTTTTAGTGGTATTTATGTCCTCAGGTCTGCTTCTTTCCATAGGCCATGTTTTCTTGGCTCCCTTTGCACATGGATGGGGGGTGCAGGGCTGGGGGTTTAGTCCTCAAGAGTGGGACTCCTTCTTGACTTTGATTTCTTTTTCTACCTTTTCCAAGTAACTTTCCTGTTTGTCTTCTGTAGTGTTTTTTCCGGCATTTGCAGTGTAGTCGTTTATGTTCTTGGCTGAAGTGCGTTTTGTATGGGTTTGTCTATTCCTGAATCCATTCGGTGTTTCTATGTACTTTATTAATGGTATTTTCAGGGTCCATTTTCTTCCATTTGGTATCAATCGAAGGGGCAGTCTTTTTAATTCATCTGGGGGTTTGATATTTCCTCTGCCAGTGTTCTAGTGTGCCCCACTTTGCGTCAGGATCCTAGTTGGTGACATCTAAAAAGTTAAAGATTACCCTGCTCCACAAGGTGGATAGCCTACTGAGGTTCACACTCCTTGGTCACTAGCTAAATAGACCCAGCCCTATCAGTGGCCCGCAGTTGAGTTCAAACTTGTGATCGCTAACTGCCCCCCTTTTCTGGTCTTTTAATGGGGTCTCCTGCAGGCTTTCACTCTACAGTAATACCTCAACTTAATGATTCATTTGTTCCAAATGTTTGATGGTTAAGCGAGAGACTAATTTACATAGATGGAATGTTAAAAAGTGGTTACATTTCATTGAGGAGATTTGCCATAACAAATTCTTTTAAATATAGAGCAATTAAACAACAATTTAGTCATAAATTATTAAATAAAACATTTACAAATCCTTTTGTACAAATAATAAACAATTATATGCTGGTCATTGTGGCTTCATCAATTGATTTCTTTCTCACTCATATTTGATTCACTTGAGGTAGATGATGTTTCCTTCTTTTTTTCTCTATGAAAAATGCATCAAGAGTTCCTTGCTTGCAAGACATTTTTTTCTTTTCATTCTAAATTTCATGGAGCCAATCTTTACAGAGCCTATGCCACTGGGAGACAGCAGTCATACCCTAAGACCTTTGGGTTTAGGGCAAGGAAGGAAACTCCTTTGAGAGCTCAGTGTAGCTCTCAGGCTGGTGGCACCTCTGGTTGTGCCCAGGATGAAAGCCTGGAAGGTACTACCTTTGACTATTTATTGCCACACCTCTGCTCCCAAAGCTTCCACAGTGCCAGTAATATTGTGTTTGACCGTTTTGGAGGATACTTAATGTCACTGTATCCTTGCCACTGTACACCGAGGAGGTTAAGAGATAATGCATCATGCCTGGTTCGGAGACAGGATTGTGATCTTTTGTGACTCACAAAAAGCCTTGAGTGCTCTCTGGGCATTGAAATCTCCATACCCCCTGGTTTGCAGTATCTGTGATGCTGCAAGCTAGGTGGATGTTGAGATCATCTTCTGCTGTGTTCCTAAATATGTGGGAATTCTGGGGAATGAGTGTGTCAAATAGTCTGTGAGAACTCAGCAACCAGCCTAGCCTTTTGCTCATGGCAGTCCTATAGGCTGCCTGGCAAAGAAGATGGGAGATGACTGAGAGGGGTACTTAGTTGCATGCCATTTGATAAAGGGCTCACCTGCACCTTACTGTAATGACTATGTTGTACTTCAGTCTGTTCATTACATTCTTGTTTAATGTTCCAGTGTGAGTGATCTTCACGAACATTACCTACCCCTGTACCAGGATGAGCAGGATCACTACTGCTTGCCCCTTGTATTTGGGATGGAATTATGCACATAGACTTGTGATTTATCTGACTTTTTGGAGGAGGCTGGCCTCCATTTTATTATTTTCTTGGGTTGATTTTGAAATTTTAGAGTAGTCTAGCACTAGGTTGAGATTTTAATTATGGTAACTTGTGCCCTTAAAGGCAGTCATCAAATGAAAAAAAATATCTGTTCACTTGTTGAAATTACTGCCTTTTACCAGACTGCAATGCTCATGAAAGCTAGCAGATTGAATCTCTCTACTTGCAAGATTTGGAACATAGGTGATTTGGCCACAGGTCCCATTGTGTTTGGTAGGTCAGAGGGAGAAAGAATGATGGAAGCTGAGGAGAAAAGTGAAATAGGTGATAAAAGAAAATTCAGTAAGAAAGAAATTGACCACAGGTGAGCTTTTAGCTGAGGATAGCAGGCTAGAATAGTTCCAGTATGTTTGGATCTAGTGATTTTTGTGGAATATGAATCGCAATGTGTTCTTATCCTTTTGCATTCCATTCTTTACCTGTTGCTTTATTGGTATGTAATCACAACTCCCCTATAGATGTTAGAAGAGCCGACTATTCTGTCATCATATAGTCTTTCTTTCATTTTTGTATATACTGTAACATTATATGAATTTCTCTGTTGAGATACTGCCTACCTATATAGTGTTAGTGCTGATGTGAGCCATCCCATAGTTCCATCTTCCTCCCCCACTTGTAGGTGGTCAAGTGGCTTCAAAGTTGGGTACATTCAGAAGATGGAGTGATAAAGAGAGAAAAGGAGACAGGTTGGAAAGTGGGAATATTAGTTGAAGTGATAAAGCATGTCCTAGTTGGTCTCCCTTAGGAGGTTAGGTGAATAAGAATAGGCTTTTCTGCCAGCCATTTAATTTTTGTATATACAGTTTGACTGGCTGGGAGAACCTACTGATTAATTTAGAAACTGAACCACAGCATTATCCTGGTTCCTTCTATTCTTTATTTTTCTTCCTTGTTTATTATGTTGATCATTTCCGATCAAAAAAGAGGATGGGAGATCTGTCTAAGCATTTTGTTTAGAATTGTTGTATTCACTGTCAAACCATTTGGTTCCAATCTAGTGCTTGGAGAACAAGCTAATCTCTGGCATTAATTAATTCTATTTATAAATATGTATTTAATTACCTTTGTTTAAAAATATTCAAACCATTGTTATTGTTGTATTGTTATCTAATTCAGGTAATGGTGGGGCATAGGTTAGTGTTATGCTTACAAACTGTATCCACCATTTCGCACCCCTTTGGTAAATTCACTTGTCAAATTTGGTTACCATCTTATTTCATATCCAGTGTTTGTGCTTTAATTAGGGTGTAATATTGGTGTCAATTTTTTTTTCCTTCATTTTTCTTAATTTTCTCTAATTTTCACCTTGAGTTTGCATTTTATGTATAACATTATAACATTCTTCCTCCTTGTGCATGAAGCTTGGGTATATTTGGTTCCGTCTACTTCTTTTGTTGTCTTCAAGTATATTAATGATGTTTACTCCTAGTTTATCCAATATTTTTTCTTTTATCTTGAATGCTTTCTTTTTTATAATATCTTCTTTACTTACTCATTGCATGTTGGTCTTTCATTTTCTTCTTTAGATTCTTGTTTGTATATTGTACACTGCTTTGTTTTGTAGCTTCTCTAGCATCCTGTTGTTTTTTTGCAGCCCTATCTATTAGTACTGACTGCACTCTTGAGGTATATAGTTTTATTTTTCCTGATCCTTGTAATATAGGAACTATCTATTATAGTTAGACTGTGAACAACAATTAATACTTACCATAGATGATATGATTGTGTCAAGTGTGGGTAATAAGTGTCACGATAAAAGTTATAGTAGAGGTTAGTAAATAGAGTATAATATATAGACTTAGGTTGTGATAGGAACAGGTAGGGTACAGTTGTTGTGCTTATAGTTTTGTCTTAAGTATGTCGTGTTTATCTTCATGGAATGGGTGACAGGTGTAGACTGACTAGGTATTTCTATAGGAGATTGAGAGACCACCTAGTATTGAAATATCAACAAAACTAGTCAGCTGCAACTATAGATAATAGATCATGACATCATTACACCCCTCTACCCTTAGTTAGAACATAGAACAAAATTTATAGATTCAACCTATCATCAAGTTTTTTCACTAAAAGACCTGCGTATATTAGTGAAGGAGAACCCATAGGACAAAGTGGAGAAGGAGAAATAAGTTGTAACACAGGAGCTTTTCTAACAGAGCCCTTGTCGATCTAGGAATTATCTGATCTTGGTGTCTTTTTACAATATTCCCTGTGTGTACACTACACCTATAAAATTAAGGACCTGTCTGCTCCTGTACCTCAGCAGGTATCCACTTAGAACCACCAGGAGTATAGTCCCTGATCATCACTAGAGATGATGGTGACGGATAAGTTTCTAATAGACTTGAGTGCTTAGCTTTCTGACTATGCCTATGGGCCACTAGCAAATAGTTTTTCTGTAGACAACAAATCTAATTGAGGTATTAAGCGTTGATAGTTAAACAGGAACCTATTTATAGTCGTCCAAAGTGGTTTGGAAGATTCATCGAGAGCTTTCTTGAAGGTCTGAACCATCTTCCCAGTTAAACCTTTGCTAGAAGGTTTATATACTGTCATAATGTGATGAAACCACAACTTGTGACAAATTCCTTAACGTCACCAGAAATAAAACAAGGACCAGTGTTAGAAACAACTAAAACTGGCAAACCAAACTGAGTGAAGGAACATCTAAGAAACTTGCTAGTTTCTCTAGCAGTTGGACCTGATGTAGGGTAAACATCAACCCATTTAGTGAGTATCCACTATGATGAGAAAATGTTCCCCATCTACTGCTCCAGCAAACAATCAACATGCAACTGTGCCATGGTGACTCTCGACACTCTCAAGGATCTAATTCAGTCTTAGGAGGTGTATAGTGTAGGGCTAAGTACTAGGGACATGACCTACATAGTTCTTTGAGGTTACTATCCAAGTTAGGCCACCAAGAGTAACCTCTAGCTAATTACTTCATGTGAGAAGCACCCATATGATTAGCATGTAGTTCATGCAATAAAGCATTCCTTAATTCAGGATGAATGACAACTCTGCCGCTCACAAGACTGTACCTGACTGAATGGATAACCCATCCCTCTTCTGTACATAAGGAGCAAGGCTGGCCACCCAATCTCACAGAACTTGTTTATTCTAGCAAGAATAGGATCTGCATGTGTGAAATCTCTGACAGTAGCACTTGTGACTAGTGAGAAGTTTAGAAAATTCACCAGCATAGTCCAGTCATCTGGAACTGGAGTATTGTCACTTATGTCAGTACTAGGGAGAGGTAGACAGCTTAGAGTATCTGTAGTATCTAATAATGTCCCAGAATGATGAATCAAAATGAAATAAGCCTGAAGAAGAGGAGCTCCAACATATTATCCTTCCCTATGCCATAAGAGGGATACATTTAGAAGAAGAAAACTAACCAAGAAGAGGTTTATGATCCGTCACTAATGTAAAATTGTGCTAACCCCACAAACAGAATAAAATTTCCTTAGAGCAAAAACCATAGCTAGGGCTTTCTATTCCAACTGAGAATAATTACATTCTGTAGTTGTTAAGAGTATGAGAGACAAAGTGAACAGGACGCTCTCTACCATCTTTTTGGTGGCATAGAACAGCTCTGATGCCATAAGCCCTGCTGTCTGCAACCACTACAATAGGTTTTGAGGGTCAAAATGCATTAATGCTTCAGAAAATAGAAGTATCTGCTTGGGAGGCAACAAAAGCAGTTGTTTGTGCTTTTCCCCTTAGACTAAATACACCAGCTCTTTGAGAGGCTTGAGCATAGA
Source organism: Ceratothoa steindachneri (assembly GCA_963969495.1). Taxonomy (NCBI): domain Eukaryota; kingdom Metazoa; phylum Arthropoda; class Malacostraca; order Isopoda; family Cymothoidae; genus Ceratothoa; species Ceratothoa steindachneri. The sequence continues at coordinate 127,707,015 of OZ018323.1, forward strand.
TGCTGCCTTAGGAATGAACTTCCTATAAAAGTTAAGCAACCCTAAATATGACTTTAGCTGAACCACATTAGTAGGAAACGGGGCATCTGCAATAGCTGGAACTTTGCCAGAAGTAGGTTGAATACCCTGAGCATCAATACGATAATTCAGATAAGACACAGGAGACACCAATACCATACTTCTTAAAACAAAATTTGACTCAGCAGTCTCCAGATGAACCACATATGACCACATCATCTAAATAGCAAACAATACCTGGAAACCTCATTGGGAAGGAGAGGGTAATAAAAGACTACCAGCTATTTTTCTTATTATTATTATTCCTTTGTGTTATTTGTTTGGGAAAAATAAATTAGAAAACTGTATTTAAAATTTTGTTTTTTTACAGTGAACTGTGGTTCTGTTTTGAAAATTGCTTGGCATCCTCACACAAGCACGTTGGCTGCAGTTTTTGCTGATGATACGATTCGGATCTTTGGAACAACACGTTCTCTTATCCCTCTTCTAAAACACCGTCTGCAAAAGCAGATTTCTCAAATTCAATGGATGTAAGCTCCTAGAATTATTTAATTATGGATGTAGGAACAATTCTTGGCACATTAAAATCATCATCAGACCCTCTGAATGAGTGCTAGATTTTCATATATACCATAGGTTGGGATGTTCAGGGAAGGGGGATAAAGGAAATAAAATGGAAAAACTGCCTTAACCTCCTCTATACATCTTTAAGGCTTAATATTTTTCAGTTTAGTATGCTGTTGTTGATGTTGCTCAGGCTGCTTGGCTAAGCAGCCACAAGTCCCAGAGGAAGCCTAGTGGATATAGCGTTGGTCTTCTAACAATGAGCTACCAGATTGAATTCCCACTAGAAGGTGTAGAGATTGAGTTTCGGTTCCTGGGTATAACTCTTGATCCCAAGTTATCCTGGTTACTACATCTATGTCATCTTTGAATGGGCTGTTCCTTGGGATCTAGACATTTTGAAAGTCCTCTCGCACACTCTGGGCAGTGATTGCTAAACACTGTGGTCATTCTACACTGCTCTTGTCCAATCCAAATTGGACTATGTGTGCCAAATTTACTCTTCAGCTTCACCCTCTCTTAAAATGCTGAACCTCACTCTCAACCTGGGAGATTATCTTTCCAGTGGAACCTTCCCACCACTTCCTGAACAGTCCTATCATCGATTCCAGATTTATATATGATACATCTGTCATGTACGGCTAGCCCCTGCATCAGAGGTTCACAGATGCCTTTATGCTGCTGAATCAACAGCTACATTTGATATCTTTACCCCACCCCTTGAACCTTTGGATAGATCATCTCCAACCTGGGTGCTATAGGGGTCCTTGCCCTTCTCTCATCGCTGACCCCTAGCTGGTGTGCTCCACCTCCCACAGTTTGCACAAGGATGTGAAGCTTAGACAAGTTTTCTGTAGACCCTTGCTCCCTTAATTGCCTGTTCCTTGAGCATGTGACCTCATATACACAACATTGGCCCATATACAGACAGTTCCAAGGCAGTCTGAGCTGTTTACTTAGTTTTTAACTTTGTCTTTGCCACTGAACTTTCAGCCATTCTTTTTACCATTTAGACTGGTCCCAATTTTATTTTCCCCAACTCTCAGAGGGTTTTAGAAGGGATTTGCTTTTTCGTGTTTCCCATTCCTTAGTTGCAAAAATTTGTAACTGGCTGGTCCAGAATTTGTTCCATTATAGGGTTCTATTTTGTTCGGTTCCCCAGCATGTAGGGGTCCTGGGCAATGAGAGAGAGGGCTGATCAGCTGGCCCATTCAGCCTATCCTGGAACCCTGAATAACTTTGTATTGTTTTGGGAGATTTCTTTCTCTCTATAAGGGATTGTTTTTCATTTGTGGCAGGGCAAATGGGATGGCTCTTCATCATTTAAATTACACTATCAAAAAGTCTGTTTGTTCTTGGCCCTTGACCCTTCACACTATGGTCCCTAAAGGTGTCCCTTTGCTGCATTTGCATCAGCCACCCAAGACAAAACCCATCTTTTTTTGGCTGGTGCTCGAATCACCCCTTGCTGCTGTTTTTGGGGTGGGGACCAATCGGTCACCCATCTTCTATTGTAATGTCCTCATTTTGCCATTCTCCAGTCGTCCTGTTTCCTGACCCTTTCAAGTATACCTCACCAGTCACTCCTTCATTTTCTTCTGGCTGAGGTATCTTTAAACCCTCATTTTTAAAAAAAATTTATTAATCTCATATTGGTCTTCTCCCTCTTAGAATTTTGTTTCTATTTGTTTGTGCTGTCATCTAGAATCCACTGGGATTGGGCAGCTGTCCATTTTTTTCCTTCCTTAAATCCTTCTTGCTTTTATGCTTGTTGGTATAGAATTATCTTTATCAGTGCAAGTAAATTTATGGTCTAAATAACTTGAAATATAAAAAAAAAATTCTTTTTAGTTCAACACTTTTCTGTAAAGTGGGAAGATATGGACCTTCCTCTTCTTTACTGACACTCATCTATCATTTTTGTCTTCCTTTTCACCTTCCCTGGAATTTATTAATTGTCTTTCTTTTTTATGATAAACTTGTCTCTTTTAAGTTTTAATGTGTGTCACTTCCAAGGTCACCAGTTATGTGTGTGAGGAGAGAGGATATTGGTAGGAAAATAATTTGGGAAACAGTGATGAGAATCGAACCACTGACTACCATGTCTCTGAGATGAAATGGAGTGGGTGCCTTACTGACTAAGCCATCCTGTAGCTTGGAAGCTCTTAAGTCACATGCTTTTTCCACAAACTGCTATAAGTAAAGCTTAATGGAAAGTAAATGTTTGAAATGCATAGTTAAAAAAAAAAAGCAGCATCCAAAACAAACACATTTTACAAAATCAAATGAACTGACTAAATCTTAGTTTATTATCCGATTTTTAAGAAAGTATTTTGCTTCTTTTTTTTATCCTTTATGAGTTAAAAATTCTATTAATTTTGGTGTAAAAAGCTTATCTTTGGTTTATTTTTAATTTCTGCATTTTATGGCTGGCAGCGTGGTCTCTGAAAGCTGGACCAATATAAGAGAAACAGTATGGGAGAGATAAATGACATGAATCATGTTCAATATCATATAATTGTGTGGCACCCAGGTTAAAAACCACTACATTATATCTGTTTGTGCCCATTTTTAGATGGCAAAATATAACACCCTCCTTTGCCTTGTTTGTGAAACTAAATTTTTTTTTTTATTTTATTTAAAGCATCCGTAAAATTAAGCAGTGATACTCCCTTGCTAATCTTACAAAGATTTACAAAGAAAAAGCACACAAAAATGCACCTATATGTGAAACAACCACTTCCAGCGAAAAGTAATAATTTCAGTAAAAATTGTTAATGTGCACATTTTAAAACATATTTGTTAACTTTGGTCCCCTCTGTACTGCTGAACCCATCTTGATCATGAAATTTTTTAAAGGCTCCATTGCTATGGCAACCAGTGGCTTTGTTCCTGTGTCAGGAGCTCCCCCATCCCTTTCTGGCCATACACCTCAGTCACTGCATAATGACCATACCATCAATCCATCTTTTGATACATTCATTGCTTCGATCACTTTGTTGCTGCCTTGAATCTACACTCTAACCCAAATTGTTCCAACCCGCTTCCTACACTAAATTGGATGTGAGAACCTAAGGGAGAATGAAACGATTGGATATACAGTCCTCTATTCACTCCCTAAAAAAATTACAATATTTACAAAAATATGAAAGTAATTATATTTGAGATCTTGAGTATAGATATACGTACAAAAAAACAAACAGACAATCCTATCACCAACCAATAATTTATATACAAACTAGAGAGAATAAATAAATGATACTAAAGAGGCCTAATAAACACACTGGATGAAAAATTCAACAACAATCTAAAAATCATACAAGAAGGCCTAACAACCACACTTGTACTTAAAAAACAACAAGAAAAAGCCTCACATGGTACCTCCAGGGGGAAGTCCTGTTGGCTGCCACTCAAGTGTTCACAAAAAGGGCTGGCACCTCCGAGCTCGATATAATATTAGTGATCTTGTCGCAGTATTGAGGCTATATAGAAAAAACAAAACCTCCTGTCCAACCAATCATTAACCAGTCCAGGATGATGACAATTTCAATTATATTACTTCCTAATCTTATAATGTCAGCCACTTTACAAAGGAAAGTTATATTTATCTATTGAAATCTAATAGAGTGGTGGTGCAAAATAACAACTATGTAATAGTTTGTCTTAAATATAATGATATATCAAAACTACATAATAGCTGAGGAAGAGAAAAAACATTTTAGACAATTCATGAAATCACTAATAAATAATATATATATATATATATATATATATATATATATATATATATATATATATATATATATTTATATATATATATATATATATATATTGAGGATAAATCCCAGAGCCACGAGAAATGGATGCAGCATCTTTCAATTTTTCACAACATTTCGAATACTACAAGTTTTCATCTTCAGGCTAGAATAAGTTTACAAAGTTAATACATATGAAAAAAACTTGAAAAGGCCAACAAGACATTATTTTAAAGGGTGACCAATTATAAAATAGCAGTAAAATGTACTATAAGTTAAAATTTTTAAATATGACTTGGCAACAGTTAGATTTGCTTTAAAACTGACTCAAAAAATTTTTAATACATAAGAAGAAAACTTGAAAAGGCCAACAAGACATTATTTTAAAAGGTGACCAATTATAAAATATCAGTAAAATGTACTATAAGTTGAATTTTTTTTTTTTAAATATGACTTGGCAACAGTTAAATTTGCTTTAAAACTGACTAAAAATATTAGTTAATGAAAATAAAAAGGAAAAGTCTTCTATTAGGGAACACACCATAAGCTGTAAAACTGACATTTCTATTGATAATTTTCAAGTATTAGCCTTTAACAACAACAAACATTGCCTAAGAACCCTTGAATCTTTATATATCAAACACTACAAACCTACACTCAATGAAGATTTAAGTGCAATATCATTATTAATTAACTAATTTTAACTACAGTTTGTTAGTTGATTTGTTTTTTAACAAACCAAGCGTCACTGTAACCTATAAATACCAGCTGCTTGTTAAACCCACCATTCGCCGAAGCGCACAGATTTTGGTTTTCTTTGGCCAAGACTAAGGTGGTGCACTTCTGCTGCCATCTATGGCTCCACCCCGACCCAGATTTGTTTCTTAATGGGGTGTGCCTGGAAGTGGTTAAATCGCACCATTTCCTTGGTCTTGTATTTGACCGACGCCTCACCTGGGAGGCTCATATTCGCAGCCTTAGAACCTCTTGTACCCATGCCATGGATATTCTCCATTCCGTGACGTTCAGCGCTTGGGGCGCTGATAGGGCTACTGCCCTACTTTTTTATCAATCCTTTGTTTGTTCGAAGCATCCGCAGCCAAGGGTTTGTGCGGAAGGTGGACTTGATCCACCACACTGGCCTTTGCCTTGCGACCGGTGCCTTCCACACTTACCCCATTGAGAGCCTGTTGGTCGATGCTGGGGAGATGCCACTCGCTCTACGCCGCGTGCAGTGCATCACTTGCATGTACACTTAAGCCCAGTGCCTCCCTCAGTCGCCAACAGCTTTCACTGCATCCGCAGCTGATCTCGACAGTGCCTATGCCGCCAAGAGACGCCAGTCATACCCAAAGCCCTTTGGGTTTAGGGGTACGAAACTCCTTAGAGAGCTAGGTATAGCTCTCGGGCCGGTAGTGCCCCTGGTTCTGCCCAGGACGCCACCCTGGAGGGTACCACATTTGGCTATTTGTTGCCACGCATCTGCTCCCAAAGCTTGTACAGTGCCGGGATTATTGTGTTCGACCTTTTTGGAGCACACCTCTAGTCACGCTGGAATCGTGCCAGTGTATACGGATGGCTCCAAGTCCAAAGAGGGAGTCGGTTCCACATCATATCCCCTCTGTTTGGAGTCAGCGGGGCTCTGCCAGGCACTGCATCTGTCTTCATGCCTGAGCTGGTGGCAATACCCCACTCGGTACGGGAGATTACGCGACGTGCCCGGTTCGGAGACCGGATTGTGATCTATAGCGACTCACAAAGCGCCCTGAGTGCTCTCGGGGCATTGGAATCTCCGCATCCCCTGGTTCGCGATATCCGTGACGCCACGGTTTTGGCGAGCCGGGCAGATGTCGAGATTATCTTCTGCTGGGTTCCTGGACATGTAGGAATTGCGGGGAATGAGGGCGCCAAAGAGTCCGCGAGGACTCTGCGACCGGACCAGCGTTTCGCTCTTCCTCACACTGACTACATGGCAGGAATACGGGCAGCTCTTCGGACTGCTTGGCAAAGAAGATGGGAGACGGTCGAAGGGAACTTAAAGTTGCGTGCCATTGCGCCGCGACTGTTCCCATGGACCTATCCTCCAATGCCGCGGCGGCTTCAGGTTGCTTTCTGTCGTCTTCGAATCGGACACACTCGTGTCACGCATCGCTACTTGATGGAGCGCTCGCATGCGCCCTATTGCAACGACTGCGTCGTCCCCCAGACTGTTCGGCATATTCTTGTCGAATGTCCCAGTCTGGGTGATCGCACACGATACCTGTCTCGGTACCGGGATGAGCGGGGTCGCTACCGCCTGTCCCTTGTACTCGGGACGAGTGCGTGCACCATGACTGGTGGACTTATTGACTTTTGGGGGGAGGCCGGCCTTCTCCCCTTTATTTAAGGTTCCTTTTTTTGTTATTGTTTTGTTTGTAGGTTGCACTCTCCTGCACCGGGGTGAGGGGGACCTCCCCCCGCTGCCGGAGATTGCTTCGATTGTTAAGTTTTTCCAATTTATATCATTGTTAAGTTTTCATATTTTTACTTTAAAGTAGCCTAGTTCTAGGCTGTCGTGTTTTTCGGCGACTTCTGCCCAAGTGGGTAGTTGCCAGATGGGCCCCATGAAATTAAAAAAAAAAAAAATCTACTCAATCTTCCAACCATACTAAGCTAATTCCCAAGAATTTTTACTCTAGCAACTTTCTCACACATTTGCTGGTTACACCCCTCACATCCTGCATACACTTAGATTACCTTAAGGCCAGTTATGACTGTCAATTTTCACATTTGATCTCAAGGTCATTTAGCAATTGATGAGGTTACTAAACAGGAAATCAGGTTCTCAGCCAAATATTTTTTGTCAATTTGATGAATGGATTGTGTTTGGTTTAGTCTACTCACACTACGGCAATGTATTCTTGCTTACTGCTGCTTAATGTTCATCATTGCTGATGATCTCATTCCAAAATATGAATGAGCAAGGTGGAAATAGGTGTGCATTCTTCAGTCCACTATCTTCACTTTCCCCAGTGGCAAGGAAATGATCCAGGATGACTGGAGCAGGTTTAAGTTGCACTGCTCTGCCAAAAAAAGGTCCCTTCTTGGACTATTGCCTAATGCACGAGCAACGTGCAGATTTAATCTCCAGGTTTAAACCTGAAGCCTAGGCCCTTCCAAGGGGTCCCACAAGGCAGTGGGGTTGGCCGGGTTATACCGCCCGGCACTCAGTCTTTGGATGTACCTCTCCATGAAACAGTGTAGTGAGATTTCCCTATACATTCAAGATAGAATTTGATCCAAAGTTCTTTGTCTTAAAGTTCTTGAGTTAAACATTCAGGTCAGATTATTCTGGTATATTTTGTTTCTCAGGCCCTACTGTGCTTCACTTTTGGCTGTCGGATGTCAATCTGGGATTTTGTTGTGGACTCTGGATCCTATTTCAGTGGTTACTCGACCTTCTGGTTCTTGTTTGACCTCCTTGGCCCACCCTAGTACACTACCTCTTACTTCCCTTTCATGGCATCCCAAAGTAAGTCTAAATTTATTTATTTTTAATATGTATAATGTATATAGATGAAATGAATAACTCACAAAGTAGCATGTGAGGTTCGTAATGAATGCAATGTCCCGCAGGAAAAATTAAAAGGTGCTTCCAAGTACTTTTTGAAAGTACTGGAAGCACCTTTTCATTTTTCCTGCGGAACATTGCATTCATATATATATATATATAGTTGTGCTTGCACTTATTACTATCAATGGGAAATTTAGTGCCTCTGCGAAATTGAATTACCTTTTTCAACACAAAGAATACGACTTGGGCTCTTATTGTAAAAGGGGACTAATTCTGGATAGTGGGTACCTGGCCTGGAAGTCAGCCCCAATGGTGTTAGTTCATGAGGGCAATGCACAATAGCATTAATGACCCCCATCCAGTCATGCCTGTTTATCGTTCTCAATGTGTGAATCAAATTGGTGTGTGGAATGCGAGTATACGTGGGTTAGGCATTCTTCAACACCACTAAAACAACTCACTATATACCCTATCAATCACCAGGACACCCATTATTTTGTTCACCCTCCCCCCTCTCATAATGATGGGGTAATATATACTCTAGCATCTCATCCAGTCGGGGTTGAGCCGTGGGTGCAGAACTCCCTTCCCACACGCCTTCACAAACCCTCTCCATGTTCACCTATCATAGACAATGTCATCCACTTGCCCTCTCAAAGACTCATTCACCCCCCACCCCACCCCCCCTGCAACTTTCCCTCCAAGAAATAAAAGAGGACAAAGGATTTTCCTCCCATTTTGGCAAGCGACCAGGCCAAGACCAAGTCGCAAGTGCACTGAGCGAAGCCTCGATTTTGTCATGTCCCTTCATTCAGACACTGTTTGGCACATTTGTGTTGAAATTCCCAGTCTGGGTCTTCTTCACTCATGTTAACTGTCCATGTACCAGGATGAGCTGGGTCACTATCACTTGTACTTGGGATGGATTTGTGTGCACAAACTTGTGGACTATCTGACTTTTTGGAAGAGGCTAGCCTCCTCCCTTTTTTACAGACATCGACTACCATTCTGCTCATCCTCACATCCCCTGCACCTCTCAGTTTACATACACCCACTTGATTAACCGGCCTGGCTGGCTGGACTTTGCGACAGCCTCAGACATTATCATCATTGCCTGTCCCGCCGCTCATAGGATAAATCCTTCAAGGCCACTGCCTCACAGGCGAGCAGCCCGTATCCAGACCTCGTTGCCTTTTATAGCATAACAGTATTATTTTACCTTTTCCCTCAATGGCAGATTTTAAACCAATCTTTTTTTAACACCACTCATGTATGTCAAATAGGCTTCAAGTATCATTGTATCATGATTTTCAATGGCTGTGTTGCAATTTTCAGGGCTTAACGTTGGCGTGTGTTGGAGGAAAAGGTCGGGAATTAGTTGTGTGGGATGCTGGTACTGAGAACAGCTGCACTGTACATTCTGGTATCGCAACTTGCATAACCATGGTCAGTTGGTCTCCCGATGGGAACCGGCTGCTTACTGCCATGTCAACAGCTGCCATCAAGTAAGAAAGAATAATTCTAAGGAGTCCATCACAGGCATTTCTCTAATGATATTCGAACCTGGGACAAACTCGTCTCTGGCTTTGAGAGTGAGTTGGATATCCAAGCTTTGGGAGGGAGGTAGTAGAATTTGCAAGTTCTCCATGTTTTTACTTCTATGTGCTGCTGGTGAATATTCATATCATCTTCTATCACATATTATTATAGACAAATAAACTGGCTAAGTTTCGGTGGTCTGTAAAACGACCTCCTCTAAATTGTGTTTCCCAGGAGCGAATTAATGATGGCCTGATGCTACAGTACATAGCGCCCTACTGCTCTGAAGGGCCAATTTTTATGAACGGAAATGGCTAGGTTTGTGTGTAGAAGAGGTAAGTTGAGAGAGTACTTTCAGGGCTGTTGATGTGCCGACACTACCACTTTTCTATGTAAGTGCAGTGTGGGTATTTTTGAGTTATCCTGTATGTTTATTTGGTTCTGTGTAGTATAGTTTTCTTAATCTTACTACGATTTGTTCTACATTCACAGCTTGTGGTGGGGGAAGGGGATAGGGTTCCTGAGATGACTGGGTATTGTTCATTTTAAAGTTTTTTTCTATTGGTAATGGAGCTAAATCTCAGGGTATCACTTGCATTACCCAACATTTCTCAATGCTAAAATGATTTGTCCTTTTTTAACGATTTTAGTGTCAATCTTTTTTTGGCAGAGTATTTGAGTGCCGAAATTGGACCTTTGAGCGGTGGAGTCTGGCCTACCCCTTGCAGTCGGCCGTGTGGTCGGCGTGTGGGCGCCTCTTGCTGTTTGCCACCGTGAAGGAACCCTTCCTCTTCTGCCTCTCCTTCAGGGATGGCGAAGGGGTAGGAGGTGCCCTCGTGGCCGTGCAGGTGGCGGATTTCTCGGCTACGGTCGCCATGTGTAAGGATGAGCAGGAAGTAAGGTAGGCGCTCGCTAGGATCCCGCCCCCCGTTTGGCGGGATTACTCTCACGCAATTCAATGGGGAGGAAAAGCTTGGTGGGAGAACAGACTGAAAGAAAAATAAGAACAATCTTCGGATCGAGAATTAGAGCAAAATTCAACCATTAATGCTCAATTGAATGGAGATAGGTTGCATTTCAAAACATGCAAGTGTATACAAAAGATGACAGAGGCTCAAACTTACTAACTTCACCCCTGTGAAGTTAGTAAGTCAACCCCAGCAGCACTTTGAATGATGCTAGGGCCTCTGAGGTTACGTTGAAAGATAGTTGATAGAAGAGCACGATAGGAATATTCCAAGGGGGCGTGGGGGGCTTATTCAATTTTTGTATTCATGTAGGCCATTTTGGTGATCTGATCACATGCAGGGCAGTGAAACACTGGCTCGGCAATCTAAGGTTGCTTCAGATGGGTGAATGTCAAGTGGCTCACTTTGGAGTAGGGCATTGTGTGGATAGTTTGAAGTGCTATGTGGGTAGAATGGATGTGTGGGGCAGAGCAACTTGCTGAAAAAACTGTGTATCATGTTTAGATAGTCTTTGATGGAGAGATTTCTGGTTTCAGCATAAAGGTAATGTATAGGGGTGGTTTTTATGCAGTTGTGATGCGGAGCTGTCTATTTTGGACTAATTTTATCTTGTGTAGGTTTGTATTAGATATGGATGGTGCCCAGGCTTGGGGTGTGTAGTTTAATGCAGTGTGGATAAACTGTGTGTATTGAATGTTGGTGTTTCTCTCTATTACCCAAAGTTGGTGGTTGATGGGACTCAGCACACCGTCCGGCCCCAGCTTAGCCTCTCTTCCTTCCTTCATAACACTTGTTTCCTCTCTTTTCACACAACCTCTCCCACAACTTTCTCTGGTCAGCCTCTAATTTCACAGGGTAGATGCTGACCTTCTTCTCAAGCCAACAGTCCCGGATCGGGGCTGAGGGAGGAGGGGACAATGTTCCCTAACCCCTGAGCTCCGCTTCGGGATGTTTTTTTTTTTTCAACCTGCTTCATCCCCACCCATACCTTCCTCACATCCCTTTTCCTCTCCTCTTCACATTCTATCCATTTTTACGCCGTGTCTAAGGTGGAGCCGCCATGCCGTTGGACTGCCAGGCCTGTAAGCACCTCTTGCAGTGCGGGCAACTGCAAGAGGTGATGAGCTATTGCGTCCCATATAAAAAAGAGGGTCACCATTCCGATGTATGAAAAAACAACCAAAAAACCCCAACCCCCAACTTCCCCTGAAACAGCGACGGAGCAGCCCTCAGGCAGCTCCAGCAAAAAAATGGAGGTCCCCCCTCCCCCCCCTCCTGTGCTTGCACAGGGGACCCTCCATATCTCTTCAACTGGAGAGGAGGCTTACTCCTCTCCTATGCCTACGGGTGAAGGGGACTCCCCCTCACCCCCTTCTCTGGAGGTGCTTTCGGGCACCTCCCTCTTACCAGCGGCAGTCCCCTCTGTTCTTTCCAAGGGGACTGCCAAGAAAGCCAGCAGGCAGCCCTTAGCCAGCCGCTCCACATCGAAGCGGCTCGGTAGGGCAAACCCCCTACCCCCTTAGGGGGGAGAGGGAAGCCAGGCCCCTTCGGTCGCTTCCCTCAAAAGACCTGCTGGCAAGAATATTAAACCTTGCCGGGGTCAAGGCCTGTGCCTCCCCACAAAAGACTCATGACGCTGCCAAGGGGACCTGCGATGTCCTGGGAGGGGTTGGCCAACTGGAGGCCCCTCCTGTGATAGACATGGTCCTTGAGGAAAACCAGCCTCAGACGGTAGGGCCTTCCATGGGGCAGGATCCAGGCTCCGCGCCAAGCACCGAACCCGAATCCGCCCCTATGCAAGGTCTTCCTCAAACGGCTGGGGATTCTCAGGCAGTACAAGGAGGGGAGGGATCTCCTCCGGATGATGCCCCTATGACCACTAGGACCTTCTCAGTTTCGGACAAGGACCTGGCTGAGGCCGGTACATCTGGCCTGGGGAATTCTACCGGCGGAGGTGAGAAGCGGGTTCATTCCCCACCCTCCTCTCCTAAAAAGAAAAAGACTCGGGGCTCCTCTCCATCCGCGGGGGCTGCTGGGACGGATGGGTCTACTGCCACTTTGGTAGGCGACCAAGCCAAGATCGGCACATCCGGCCCCTCTACCCCCCCTCGTGTGCGGAGCCCCTGACTAAGACCAAGAGTGCACAGGGCGGAGCCTCGATGACATCAGGGCCCCTCATTCAGAGGTTACCTGGCGTTTTCGAGCCCGCTGGCTTCAAACGCTTCATCGTTATTCGCTCCACTGATGGCACCATGTTGGCTAAGGGCAACATGATCCATCAGAGGAGAGGATTAGCTAGGGCAATTGGTAGAGAGCCGAAGGTGACCCGTTTCTCGGACGGGAGCCTTCTGGCGAATCCCGCCGAGGCGGCCAGGATAAGTGCTCTTCGGACACTTCATGGCACCCCGGTGAGTGTGACGCCGCACTCTACCATGAACTTAGTGAAAGGAGTAGTTTATGCGAGGGAACTCGTTGACTATTCCATTGAGGACATCACCCTAGAGCTGGCCGACCATGGGGCGGTCAAGGTCGAACATGTGATGAGAAAACAGGGAGGGGCCTCGAGACCCACCCCTACACTCTTCATTACGTTCAACTTTGACAAGCTCCCTGAGTCGGTGCGTGCCGGTTGGTACCGCTACCCCGTGAAGGCATTCGTGCCACTGCCGCAGCGGTGCTATTACTGTCACCGCTTCGGCCATACGAATCGCTCATGTAGACGTGCAAAGTCGGGGTCACCCGAAGTCCGTGTAAATTGCTCCAAGGTCGCACACGATAAGTCCAAATCGTGTGTGGCCAAGTGTGTCAATTGCGGAGAGCCGCACCCTGCTTCTTCGAAGCAACCTGGTGCATATCTCCTTGAGAAAGAAATCCTGGCCGTTCAGGCCCAGGATCGACTCTCATTCAGCAAGGCTAAGGACTTGGTCCTGGCGCGCCTGGCTCTGCCTGGGACGTCATATGCCTCAATAGTTAGAAAGGCACCGCCTGCTCCTGGCCCATCCAGGCCAACGAGCACGGTTGTTTCCGCGCACATTCAGAGCCCTTCTGGGGGCTCTACCAAACCCAGGCGCTCCCCTGGTAAAGCTGGCGGCAAAAAGGGTTCATACCCAGCCCCGGCTAAAACCAGGGCTCCCCCCTCTTCCCCCAGCGTGACCGTTTTCCGTAAGGCCAAACGGCCACGCGCCTCCACCGAGTCGTTAGACTCACAGGAGGCAACACCCCTGAAGATGGTCGCTAGGCCATCTTCTGGGGTTCCTAAAGCTGTCCCCCGAAAGGACGACGGCAACAAAGGAGCTTCGGCTCCTTCGCCCACGCCCCGAGGTGTGGCGAGTGGCTCGGAGACGGTGGTTCCTCGAAAAGAGGGCCCCCCGCCTAAGGTTTCGAGGCGGAGGGAGGAAAAGACTCGCATGGCGAGCCCAACCTCCCCCAATAAGTCCTCGAAGGCGACAGCGCTTTGTCCGGTCAACAGCGCCCGGGGTTCTGCCCCCGGGAAGCGTACAGCCATTCCCGTGAGGGTCTTCAGTTCGAGGAGGCCCCCCGCGTCTCCTCCGAGCTAGGCCTGGAGGGCATATTCCTTCAATAGAATTGCCGTGGACTCCGGGCCAACTGGGAGGAGCTGCGGAGGCTCGCCTCGTCCCGTTCCCCGTTAGCTATCTTTTTGCAGGAGACCATGCTAGGCGCGTGCCCCCTGCCCGCCCTCCCGGGGTATAAGGGTCTTGCCACCCCACCACCGTGGGATGGCCGGGCTGGGGGATGCGCGGTTTACACGCGGCATGATGTCTCCGTTCTTCCTTTCTCTTTAGATACCTCCTTTCAGGCAGTGGCTGTCAGCTGCACCTGGATAGGAGGTATACTATCATTTCTGCGTACATTCTACCGTCAGCTGACTTCGACGCGGGGGACTTCCGCCGCGTCGTGGCACGGTTGCCGAGGCCCTATCTCTTGCTTGGAGATCTGAACGGCAGGCATCCTTTCTGGGGAGATTACTCCATAAATGCCAGGGGACAAGTCCTTGCCGATCTGATCGAAGAGCTTGAGATGGGTGTCCTAAACGTGGATGAGTTTACGCATCACTGTCCGAGAACCGCTTCATTTTCTTGCCTTGACCTATCTTTGTGCTCTTCGGATGCACAGCCTGATTTTGATTGGGGGGTGGTCGATGACCTCCATGGTAGTGATCACTTTCCCATTCAAATATCATTTTCAGGGCAACTGCCGCCTGAGAGACCACCTCGGTAGTGCTTGGCGCGATGGCCTGCATTTCAGGAAATGACTGAATTCTCTATCTCAGTCGAGGAGTTTAGGTCGGTAGATGAGGCCGTTGAGTTCTTCTCCGGCAACCTCATCGCCGTGGGCCTGACTACTATTCCTAGGACGTCTGGCCGTTTTGCACGCCGACCACTCCCATGGTGGTCGGCCGAGTGTGAGACGGCCCTCAAAAAGAAGCGTTATGCCTACATGCGCTATAAGCGCCGCCCGAACGATTTCACTGTCGCTGAATTTCGTCGGGCTAGGGCTAGGTTCCGGTATATTTCGAAGCACGCCCGCCGCTCTTCTTGGCGGGCATACGTGTCTTCACTTAACGGGAAGACCCCTTTAGCTGAGGTGTGGAAGCGAGTCAAAAGGATTCGGGGCAAGTTCTCGCAGGACCCCCCTCCCGTTCTCCAGGAGAATGTGACTGCAATCTCGGACCCCGCGTCCGTGGCGGAATCCTTAGCGACCGCTTTTGTTCGCATTCTCGAGCCATGATGCTGCTCCGCCAGCATTCAATGCACGTCGTGATGTCGCGGAAGGCCGCCGGCTGGACTTTACCTCCAGAGGCGGAGAACCCTTCAACGACAAGTTTACTGTGAGTGAGTTGCGTTCTGCTCTCGCTTCGTGCGCGGACACCGCCCATGGTCCGGACGATGTCCCGTTCGCCATGCTTCGACACCTAGGTGAGCGAGGCATGGCCTTTCTGTTAGATTTGTTCAACAGGATCTGGGTGGAAGGTCTTCTCCCAGACTCCTGGCGAATCGCTACTGTGCTCGCCTTTCGCAAACCGGGGAGAGATCACTCTACTCCGACCGGTTTCTGCCTAATTTCTCTAACCTCTTGCGTGTGCAAGTTGATGGAGAAATTGGTAAATGTTAGATTAGACTTTTTCCTGGACAGCGGAGGCCATCTGTCTTCCGCACAGTGCGGCTTCCGCAAGTTCCACTCCACGTCGGATGCTCTGCTCCTACTGGAAAATGCCGTCTGCGAGGCTTTCCTTCGTAGACAGCACTACGCCACGGTGTTTTTCGATCTGGAGAAGGCCTATGATACCGCATGGCTATACGGTATTATGGAGACTCCACACGATGGGGGTGAGGGGACGCCTCCCAATGTTTATATCTGAATTTTTGCGAGATCGTACGGGTGGGGGGAGCCCTCTCCAGCCCAAAGGAGCAGGGAAGTGTCCTCAGTGTCACACTCTTTGCCCTGAGCATCAACGGCATGACCTCGGTGCTGCCGGAAGATGTTATCGCTACGCTCTACGTGGACGACCTTTCGATCTCTTTTGGCGCGGCCCAGATGCCAACTCTGGAGCGTCGACTCCAGCAGGCATTGAACCGCGTCTCTCGCTATGCCGAAGCGCACCGGTTTCGGTTTTCTTTGGCCAAAACTAGGGTGGTGCACTTCTGCCGCTATCCACGGCTTCACCCTTACCCAGATTTGTTTCTTAATGGGGTGCGCCTGGATGTGGTTGAGTCGCACCGTTTCCTTGGTCTTGTATTCGACCGACGCCTCACCTGGGAGGCTCATATTCGCAGCCTTAGGGTCTCTTGTACCCGCGCCATGGCATTCTCTGTTCCGTGACGTTCAGCGCTTGGGGCGCTGATAGGACTACTGCCCTACTTTTTTATCGATCCTTTGTTCGTTCAAAGCTCGACTACGGATGCGAGTTTTATGCATCCGCAGTCGAGCGTTTATTGCGGAAGGTGGATTCGATCCAACACACCGGCCTTCGCCTTGCGACCTGTGCCTTCCGCACTTCCCCCATTGAGAGCCTGTTGGTCGATGCTGGGGAGATGTCACTCGCCTGTACGCGCAAGTCCTGTGCCTCCCTCAGTCGCCAACAGCTCTCACTGCATCCACAGCTGATCTCGATGGTGCCTATGCCGCCGAGAGACGCCAGTCATACCCTAAGCCCTTTGGGTTTAGGGGCAGGAAACTCCTTCGAGAGGTAGATATAGCTCTCGGGCCGGTAGTGCCCCTGGTTCTGCCCAGGACGCCACCCTGGAGGGTACCACATTTGGCTATTTGTTGCCACGCATCTGCTCCCAAAGCTTGTACTGCGCCGGGAGTATTGCGTTCGACCTTTTTGGAGCACACATCGTGTCACGCTGGAACCGTGCCAGTGTATACGGATGGCTCCAAGTCCCAAGAGGTGGTCGGCTTCTACGCCGTATCCCCTCTGTTTGAAGCAGCGGGGCTCTACCAGGCGCTGCGTCTGTCTTGACGGCCGAGCTGGTGGCAATACACCACTCGGTACGAGAGATTCCCCGACGTGCCCGGTTCGGTGACCGGATTGTGATCTATAGCGACTCAAAGTGCCCTGAGTGCTCTCGGGACATTGGAATCTCAGCATTTCCTGGTTCGCGATATCCGTGACGCCACGGTTTTGGCGAGCCGGGCAGATGTCGAGATTATCTTCTGCTGGGTTCCTGGACATGTAGGAATTGTGGGGAATGAGGGCGCCAAAGAGTCCGCGAGGACTCTGCGACCGAACCAGCGTTTGGCTCTTCCTCACACCGACTACTTGGCAGGAATACGGGCAGCTCTTCAGACTGCTTGGCAAAGAAGATGGGAGACGGTCGAAGGGAACTTAAAGTTGCGTGCCATTGCGCCGCGACTGTTCCCATGGACCTATCCCCCAATGCCGCAGCGGCTTCAGGTTGCTTTCTGTCGTCTCCGAATCGGACACACTCGTGTCACGCATCGCTATTTGATGGAGCGCTCGCCTGCGCCCTATTGCAACGACTGCGTTGGCCCCCAGACTGTTCGGCACATTCTTGTCGAATGTCCCAGTCTGGGTGATCTTCTCGCACGATACCTGTCCCGGTACTCGGGACAGATTCGTGCACATTGACTTGTTGACTTCTTGGGGGAGGCCGGCCTTCTCCCTATTATTTAAGCATCGTTTGTATTTTTTGTTTTGTTTTGTTTTTTCCATTTGTTTTTGTTTTTTTGTTGTTGTTTTTTTTCCTTTAGTTGCACGCTCCTGCGCCGGGGGGACCTCTCCCCGACGCACCAGCGTGCTTCCTTTCCCCCTTTTTGGGGTGTTTTTTTTTTCTCTCTTTAATTTTATTTTAAAGTAGCCTGGAACTAGGCCAGTTTTAATACGGCGACTAATGCCCAAGTAGACAGTCGCCAGATGAGCTCTTAAAAAAAAAAAAAAAAATTGAGGGTGTTGAATTTAGGCATGGCTTTCAAGGTGATGTTTGTGTCAGGAGTGAATGTCATGTGTGGGTCTAGAATAATGTCCAGTAGTGTCAGGTTATAGTTGATTGGAAGGGGTTGACTGCAGAACGTTATACGTGGGTGGTGGTTGACATTGTTTGATACAAGCCTGTGTTGTAGGTACTTGTTTATATTTCAGGAGGCACTGTGCGCTCTGGTAGATAGAATGGTCATGGATAGGTCACTTGTAGAGATGTTTAATCTGACTGATTTGGTAGTGGGGAGAGGTGTCATGCATGAACTCATTGAAGAGGGTGGGATAGAGGATGGCGCCCTGAGGTATCTCGTTTTATTTTTATTTTTCGATTGGGCACTGTTGGAGAAAGGTTTGATGTCGTAACAAGTGTCTAGAATTTTTTTGTGTGTAGATGTGGCGGGAGGGAGTCAGGGTTCACTGATGCCTATTGCTGCCATGGCTGTTTGTAGTTGGGGGCGGTTTTGGTTAAAAACATATGACAGGTTTTATGGATCTCAGTAGTATGATTTTGAAATGTTTTGCTCTGAAACTGTGGGGTGGCATGTGAGAGAGGCATGATGGATTTGATTCTCTTGATGATTACTGTAATTAAAATGATCGAAAGTTAAGATGGGCTTGTATGAAGCAGGGAGATTTTGTGGTTTGTTTGCTCTGAAGATGATGGCAACTTTGTATATGTGTTTGTTATTCGACTCTCTTTGGTGTTGGGCATGAGCTCCAGGGCCAGGGGGGAGACAGACCTCTCCCTAGCCCTGGAACCTGCCTCCTTTCTTTTGTTCTGCTTCTTTATTGTTTTGCCATTTTGTTTAATCTTGTTTTTTTGTGTATTGTTTTGCCTTTGTTGTTTTTTTTTAATTAGCTAAATTGATTACAGCGACTTGGCCCCTAGGTGTCTGTTGCCAGATGGGCACCTCAAGAAAGGGAAGGGGGGAAGTATGCATGTTTACAAATTAATATGAGGTGATGTGTAACTAAAAGTGGTTGAAGATGCCTGTGAATGCCGATATGACTTGGCTAAAATATTTTAAGCTAATGTTTGAGATATGTTCTGGTCTTTCGGTTTGTTAGTATCTGGGTGCAGTGTTGAAAGGTGAAGGCTGGTTGAAGTGTGCAGTGTAATTTGCGCAGGTTTTTGAGTTTTTTCCTGTTGTGACTGGTGGGTAGCTTGTTTATTTTTGAATAGTGGGTTATCAGCAGGTTGCATTGTTCAGTTGGGCTGAATACTTTGTTGTTTCTATCAGGAGTGATTCGTGTCCAGGTGATGTATTTTTTTATCAATCGCCAGAGTTGGGAACCGTTTTTGTGGATGATTGTTTGTTGATGTTTCCACCTCTCCTATTGTTTGATACTGAATGTGTTGAGGGTGGGAAGTTGTTTGATAGTGGTTGCTTTGTTTTGGCTGAGTCCGTTCATTGTTTTATGAGGTTTTCAATTTCAGGTGTAATGTTGGGGTTGAAGTGTTTCCTTTGTCCTTGGGAATGTATTTCCTGCTTGCTTGTTTGATTATGTTGGTGTAATGAGAATTGTTTTGAAGTTGAATAGGGTGTTTGCATGTAGGATATGAATTGAGTCCATTTTCCCTCTTTTTGGTGGGTTATGGATAGGTTTGGTTACTTGGTATGATATTAGAATTGGGTCGTGTTGGTGGAGTGGAGTATGTGGAAGGCTTGTAAGGAAGGTGGCAAAGAGAAATGTCAAGAAAGTGAGCTCTTGATTGTGTTTGTTTCTGTTGAGAATTTTCTTGAGTTAATGTTGGTAAGGTTTTGGGTGGGGTGTTATGTGGTTTTGTTGATTTTGCTGGCTATAGATTGTATTAGTTTTGTGGGCGGGTTCCTGGTAGTGTTGGAGAGGGAAATGTAATGTTATATGTGCCTAGTGTTGATTGTAGGGTGTTAGTGTGAAGGACCTGTGCTGAGAAAGGGAGAGGTTATACATGGTTGCGGGTCCACTCAGGTGTTAAGATGTTTAGGGACTGTAAGTTGGTGCAGCAGAGGTGGAAGTGCCACTTGGAATGGACAAAATAAGGTTGCAAAACTTGATAGTGCCACTAAAGGGTTGTTTAGTCTTCATTCATTCGTTCCTGGTGCAAAGAGCACTCAAGGGGTAAGGATTAGGATGAATACATGCGACCCTCGGTGTTTCAGAGTGGGCGGCTTGGTGAAGCAGTTGGCTTGGGACACGAAGAGCGAGCGCCTCGCCGTCCTCTTCAAGGACTCTGAGTTCATGGCGCTCTTCCACACACACACTCATCCGCAACTTCACCTCGCTCCCGGGTAAGTGGGAAAAAGGCAGCGGATAACCTTTGTTCAAGAGAGGACAATCAAAGGACTTAGGAACTAGATAGGGGTAATGGATTTGAGAGAAGGTTCAATTCGTAGAAGACTTTCGTACTCATCCACCCCAGGTCTGGAGGTAGAAAGGATGAATTTTAAATTTGAAATACAGTGCAAGAAGAATACCCATACCTTCATCCGACGTGTGTCGTAAAAGTCACTAAGCCTGGATAGGGGTCCACTGGCCTGGAAAGCCTCTTCCTCCGTTTTATATCCGAGCGCAATGACGGTAATGGGCGGGGATGTTCCGGAGTCTGCCTACTCATGTCAGCTTATCCGCTTTGATATGTGAACTGACTGGGGGTGTGGATAGAGGGGAGAGAGAGGTAGTAAATGTTGTTCAAGAGATTGTGAGTATTTACACTGAGTTCAAGATCTGGAGAAAGTGTAAGAGTGTGCAGATGGAGAAGGATTTTAGCAGGTGCTTGTGATGTATGGAGTGGAGTGGTCAAATATTGGGTTAAAAATGCCTGAGTGAGTGGTTGGTTAATTATAGAGGGAGATTGGGCAAGGGTGTGGAAGGTTCCCATGGCTGTTTAATATCCATATGGATGGATTACTAAGAGTGAGGGATGGGTTTTGTGTTGGTATGCAGTGATGACCTTGTTTGAGTCTGTGTCCAGGGATTTGGCCATGGTGGTTGGTGCCTTGACCAGGCTAAGTGTTCGGAGGGGGGGGAAAAAGTGATTGTGTTTGTGGGTAAGGGGTCGAGTGAGTGGTGTTGACCTCAAATGCGTGCCATCTTTGCAACCACAAGGTTTTCAATGCTAGGAGAGTCGGGAGTGATCAAAGTGCGGGGGCAATGCTGAGGGTTAGAATGTTGAATGTGCCAACTTTGGTATATTGGATGGACTGGCCTTGAGCGGACTTTAGGGTCTTTGCTGGGCCTTGTTTCTGTATATTGTTATGGAAAGAGAAGGAAAGAGCTGGAGTGAAAATGGATAGAGACGGATATTTGTTGTTTGAAAGGTAGGTAAAGGAGAAACGAAAAGGGTAGTCATGATGTGGAAAAGGGTGGGGGGATTGTATTCTGAGGTGGAAATAGACTTGTAAAGGGAATATACGAGAATGAGTTGAGTGTTTGAGAGAGAAAGAGATTATTGAGGAGCAAGGGGATGAAAAGTGTGCATGGAAGGGGACTGTTTAGGCCCTCTTGCCCTTAGGTAAGTCCTGACAAACCGATGCTAGAGGTGAGAGAGCACCACATCGCCATGAAAGGGCAGTTGGGCGTGAGTTGCATTGTGACTGATAGGGCTATAAAAGGGGTGGATATTCCTTTTAGTGGCTTTGATTTGAGTCCACTTCCGTTTGTGTGGAAAAGGTTGATGGCGGGGATTATAAGGAGTGAATTTATACAAAAACGCACAGTAACTGATGTACGAAAGTAAAGTTGGTCAAGCACCATCTCACCACTCAAATGAGATGGGATATGGGGGAGGGGGGTTCACCTTGAACCTACAAGTTCCACCAATCCCCGCCCCAGAAATGGGACCTGACAGTCTGAGAAGGGAATTCGCCTAGTGGCGAAAGGACGGTGGTAATAAAAGGATCCAAAAGGACATAGAATGCTACATCAACGAATCCTACGATTCATTTTGAGAATTGAGAGGTCGCATCCGTTCACACATACACACTACCTCAACGTACTTCCGAAGGTGATAGAATTCCGGATGTACGAACTGGCCATGTCTCGAGAGGAATGGTTATTACAGCCGATGAGAGCCACCAAAATGCTTAATGGCTTTCATCTCTCCCGCAGGCAGCCTTCCTGCCTTCGTCGAAGAACAGGGGTCAGGTACAGGACTTTTGTAAAGTTCTATTTTGCCTAGTTGGACTATATACGTACCTTCTGCACATTTTAGCCCCACTTTTTATATGAAAACCTTTCCAAACTTCCCAGCAAAGACCTTGTTGATATTTACCTTGATGTAAAACATGCGTGGTTGAGGTATAAAATCTGTTATTTTGCAGGGGCTTTATCCGCGGTGACCCTGGCCAAATGCCGTTGCACATCAGCTTCCAGAACAACGTCGCCAATGGTGCCATTCTGACCACAGTGAGTGCCAACAACTTCAGTTTGGGTATGGCAGGGCATTTCTTGTCTGCATTAGCCTTCTTTTTTTTCATTCCTTTTGAACTGGTCACTTATGGTCATCATAAACACACCACATACACAAGGAGTCTCGTAGGGATCCGTACGCTGCCTCACCTGTTCAACCTATTCCTCCCTGGTATCCTTACGATCTATGGCTTTGCCGAGTGGAAACACTTCATCCAATTACAGCGAAGTTATGTTGCACTGCGTATGGTTAGTCACCGAATGGAGTAGCGATTCAGATTGACTTAATGGCGGCTGCCATACCCTGTAGTAACCTGTGGTTTGGATCCTATGTTAAACTGTAAGCCCCCACTGACAAATAAGGGCCTCAAAACGAAGGCAGGTCAATGGTAAACAGGCCGAATTATTTTGTTCCGCCATCCTCGTGGCTCTAACATCGTGCATATCACATCAACATTATTGCACAACACTCATAGCACCCCAAAATGCAGCTCGGTGATCTACAACTCTACATCATAATTCGCCAACGCTGGCTACAACGGAACCTAATGATTGACTCGCCTTCGAAATCCTCCATTACCTTTTAACAACCCACAAATTGGACTACAACAAGCATTCCACTCACCTTAAATAATGAGTGGATAAAGGACCGAGTTTCCCACAAAACTTGCAAACACAAACAAATTTTACACAAAACTGAACACACTCGGAGCACTCACAAGTCATCTATCACATCTATAAGCAGTAGATCCACCTGTACAATTGTACTATGGCCTGGGTACTCGATCTTGCATCCGCTCATTATACAACCTTAACTGTAAGACAAAGTAAAACATTGCACCCAACAACCACATGCACTCCAAACAAAGGTTGTATCCATATAAAATCACCTAATTCTGTGTGGAATTTCTCTGTAATGCACA
>OZ018323.1:127730388-127732888 GCA_963969495.1 Ceratothoa steindachneri
TGAAGGGAACTAGTAGGAGTTTAGTAAGGGGTGTGCTTCGTTGTTGTTCACCTGGTGAGAAATCGATGGCCCCTTCGGGGACCGTCTGTGCTGCTTGGTTGGGAGCCACGGCACGCCGAGGCTTGACGACTCGGTCGGACGAACAGCAGCACATGGAGCGTGCCTTCTGGAAGACTCCGAAACGACTCCGATCAATAGGCGGGAGCGACTCACGCGGGGAGAACTCACCAACCCCCTTTTTATATATTGATTGGTCACAAGCTTAAGAAATAGAGTGTTCAAAATGGCAGGAAAGAAAGGTCCAGCAGCGCTAAAATTCACGTGTGCCACATGTAAGAAGGACAAGTGGTGCGTTGACTTCCCGGAAGGCTGCTATGCGAAATGCCACCCAGACAGTGTATGCACCACTTGCATTTTAAAGAAGGAAGTGGAGGAAGTAGTCGCCTACTACAGGGAAAGAACTACAGACCTCGAACAGAAAATCGAGAGGCTCAAGGAGGAGCACTCCCACCAGATCCGCAGGCTCGAAGAGAAATTAAACGATCTCTCGAGTCCTGTGGCAAACACTACCTCTGCAGAGAGCCCGTGCCCGAATGTGGCAGCGACACCAAAAGGGAAAAAGAAAAAAAAGACGAAAAAGGGAAAGAAGAAAGAGGAAGAGAGAGAAATAGAAGAAGTTAATGAAAAGGATGACAAGGGGGAAAAGATGATAGAGAAGAAGAAGAAGAATAAGAGGAAGAAGAAAAAAGAAAAGCCTGAAAACACCATGATGGGGAAGAGAGAGGAATCGGAGAGCTTGCCTCAGAAAAAAAAGAATCCGAGCTCAGCAGGCAAATGTGCCAGGGTCATCCTTGTGGGCGATTCCCAGGCACGGGACCTGCAGCCCCTGCTAGCGGCCCGCCTTCGCACAAGCGTTAAGGTAAGCTGCCTGCCAGGATGTGGTAACCACCACATCAGAGTAGAGGCTGAGAAATCACAGATTTCTGAGAGCTCAGTCGTTGCTCTGATGGTCAGTGGAAACGACCTCTACCTGAGAGGAGGTAGGGTAGGCCCTACAGATAAAATCCTCCACACGGTCATGGGTGCCGTGGACGACTGTGGGCTGAAAACCCGCAAGCGCGTGGTAGTCGGGATGCTCCCGAGGAGAGGTCCAACACGGACCGCTCACTCGATGAATGTGTCTTTAAACCGGCGCCTGGCAGATTTGTGTACGGCAGAGGGGGTCTTTTTTGTGGACCCGTACCGCACCTTTTATGGTAGAAATGATCTCTACCAAAGGGATGGGGTACATCTTTCCTTTAAAGGAAAGGCCTTTCTGTCGAACATGATCCAGGATGTCGTAGAGAGGACCGAAAGGAGTATCCGGCCCAGAGTGAGGGCGGACGTACGCCAGTATGCCCGTGTCACTCCAGGAACGACCTTCTCAGAGGTCGCAAAAAGGGGTGCCTCACAAACAAACAAGCCGGGAAACGGAAGAGCGTAGGGAGTCCTACAGTCGGGGACTCCCTGAAAGTTCTTCTGTTCAATGCGAGGTCAATCAGGAACAAGTTTCCTGAGCTCCGTGGCCTCGTAGCGACGGAAGAACCCGAAATGGTAGCCATAACAGAATCGTGGATAAAAACCTTAAACCGAGACTTTGAAGGCGAATTCACGATTCCCGGTTACCAGCTCTTCTTGAAAGATAGGCCAGACAGAGAAGGTGGCGGTGTGATGTTGTATGTCAAGGATACTCTCAACTCGACGGATTGCAACATCGTATCCGACCATGAACTACTAGGTGTTGACCTAGAGATAGGTCCTGCCAAATATAGGACCCTGGTGCTTTATAGACCTCCTGCCCAACTCGTTGAAAAGGACAGAGATCTGTACCAGCTACTAGGAGAACTTGTCGAAGACAGAGTGTGTATCGTCATGGGTGATTTCAACACACAAGTTGACTGGGAAACCAGAGAACCCTGTGGCGAGAACGCACTACTCCTGGAGTTCACGAACAACGAGTTCCTCACTCAATGGGTGAGAGAGCCAACGAGAGGAGACAATATCCTCGACTTGGTTTTCACCTCTGAGGATGACATCGTTGAGGACCTCTCTGTTGGCGAAGAACTCGGTGGCAGTGACCACCGACTAATTAGATTTGTAGTCAAAGTCCCCAAGGCAGAGCCTGCAACTAGTAAATCAAGGAAACTGGATTTAAGAAGAGCAGACTTTGCAGGTCTACGCGCGGGACTGACTGACGCGAGGCTAGAGGAGTGCGATGCTGTTGAAGACTCTTGGAACAGTTTCAAAACCACATTCATGAGTCTTCAATCGCGTTTTATCCCTCTGAAATGCCCCCGTCGGTCTTCTGTTCAACCAAAGTGGTTTAATCGAGAAATCGGCCAACTGCTTAGGGAGAAGAGAAATGTGTACCGGCAATCGAAGATCTCGGGTGACTTTGACGAATACCGGAGGCTAGCCAGGAGAGTGAAGTCCAGCATAAGGGCGGCTAAGCGGTCTGAGG
>OZ018323.1:127737888-127802888 GCA_963969495.1 Ceratothoa steindachneri
TTGCACTAGTCACATAACAAACTGGGCATTCAGATACATTTGCTCTTCTTTCAACACTACAAAAATTACAAGCTACATACATACTGCTCACATCAAAAGGCATACTCGCAACAGCCATGCTGAGAAACTTTTCAAAATTTAATTAAAAATTCCTTTAGTATTATGTCAAATACTCAAAGTTAACTACTATCTACCCAAACTTAAATATATTACACCGAAAAATCAAAAATGAAAAAACGTCACTGAATAGAGCGCTCGCCGAGAACACATCCGATTGCTGGGAGTCGTAATTCTTAGCTACATCTGCGAGTCGACTTCTTGGGGATGCAAAGAAAAGTTTCTCTGACCCTATCGACAACTTCCTCTGATACCGATTGATGGCCTGAATATCCTTTTTTCACTGAAATCATTGTACCACTTCAAAATGGACTTGTTAGTAGGTGAATTACCATGATGAATGCGGCTGAAAGCAAACTGCACATTTGTAACACTGTTTGTTTTGGCAAATTCCAACACACACCAGCTACGTTGTTGTGGAGTAAACACCATCTTGGATTACACTGCCATCTAGTGAATCAGGTAAAATCTGCAAAAAGGAAGGAAATTTTATTAGCTTATGCAACTGTAGGCACCAAAATTGTAAAAATATATTCATTTGACCTTTGCTATAATATATATTTGAAATTTGAGTGTTTTTGTGGTCACCCTGTATTTTAAGAACTGGAATTTTTGGATGGGCTAAATAGAAAGAAATGCAGGAGGGGGGAGAAGAAGAATGAGGATGAGGAAGAAGAAACAAAAAGAAAGAGCAAAATGGAAGAAATGTAAGATAATGAATAGGAGCAGGAGGAGAATAATAATAATAATAAAAATTTAACAATTCCAGGTTGTTAAAAGAAAGAAGAATTAATTAATTTTCTAGAGTTTGGGTTGATAATTAACAAATTATTTATTGTAATTAAAAGTTTTTTGTTTCCTTTTGCTTTAAAAGGGGTTCAAGGGGTGTTTAAACAAATAGTAAAAAAATATGATGAAAGTGCTTTGAAAAAAAGCAGTTTCAAAGGCCTGAAGCCAACAGCCCAAAGGGCTGTTAGCAAGCGCCTCAAAGCGCAAGCTTTTCCTATAGGGGGCAGTGGTGAAGCCATAGTTTATTGGCTATAGGTTTAAAGATAAGCAACATGTAATATTTGATTATTTTATTATAACGTACAGTGTCATTATTTTTTTTAACTAATCCATATCCACTCCTCCTTTTTGCTTGATGTTTATAGTCAGCTGAAGAATCATCTCTTGCCAATGTCCAGCAATAGTCTGCAAGCATTGTTGTGGTCCAATTACCCTAGTACCACTTTTCCATTGTTGAAATATCTTGGTGAAACCTTTCACTATGTTTTTCACTAATTGACTCACAGTTCGCTGGAAAAAAATAAATGTGAGTCCAAAACATGGATTTTAAGTGACATGTTACATCCTATGTTCTTGTAAGCCTTGATGAGGTTTTCCACCAATTATTCATGGTTTCCTTTCCTTCTGTTTCCGAGAAACCCTTTCGCCACTAACTAGAATGTTTCCCAAGCAGCTCTCTCTTCCCCATGAAAGGCTGATTCAGTCACCATCTTTAAGAAGCTCTTGAATCTGGTGACCAATGAAATCTCCCTCTTTTATCTTAGCGTTCCTCAGTGAGTGGAATTTTGATATTAAATACTTGAATCCCTGACCAGATTTGTCCATAACTTTTACAAAGTTTTTCATGAGCCCCAGTTTTATGTGTCAGGGTGGTAGCAAAATTTGGTTTGTTTCTTTCATCTCAGGCTCCAATGATTACGATGAGGTGACCAGTCTTCCTGAGAGACTGGGAACCTCTTGCACGGCTGTCCCATTCACACAGAAAGCAGCAGTACTTGGTGTATCCGCCCTGCAAGCCCATCACAAGAGCAACAACCTTTAGTCACCACAGAGCTGCCATTGATGTTCATTATATTTTAGGCATTGCAACATACGAGGGGCGGTCAATAAGTTTTGCAATTTAGATATGAGGAAAAGTGTTTTATTATTTTTCAATATAACTACCCTAGACTTCAATGCACTTGCGCCACTTGTCCCTGAGGATTCGAATTCCCGATAACCAGAAATCTCTCGACTGCTGTTCAATCCACTCCTGGACGGTGAGCTGGACATCTTCATCGTCCCCAAATTGGCGTCCACGCAGTGCAGCCTTGAGCTGGTGGAATAAAAAGTAGTCGCTAGGGGCCAGATTTGGACTGTAGGGGGGGTGGTTGAGCTCCTCGAATCCGGACTCGCGCAGGGCAGCTTGTGCAACTCTGGCTTTGTGGACTTTGACGACGTTGAAGTCAATCATGGGGCGTGAGGTTTCTAGGGACCCAACGGGCAGAGACCTTGGTCATGGCCAAATTGTCGTGGATGATGTTCATAACACTTCCATGTGATATTCCAAGTTCTCGCTCGATTTCTTCGACCTTCACCCGTCGATTTTCGAGGATCATCCTCTCCACACGGGCCACATTGTCTTCGTTGGTCACGTCTGACGGGCTACCTGGACGGGGGCCATCTTCAAGGGACTCACGACCATGGCGGAACTCGCTATTCCAGTGAGCAATGGTTGCATAGGAAGGGGCGGTTTCGGTGTACACTGTAACCATGCGTTCATGGATCTCTTTTGCATTCTTGCCTTCCTTGGTCAAAAATTTGATCACTGCGCGGTGCTCAACCTTCTCCATTGTTGAAAAAATTGTGACTGACGAGCTGCGATCAGCTACTGCTTCTTAAATAGACGAGGTAGGAGCGTGCGGCTGCAGGTCCTGACTTGCCATAACTTGTCCTAACACCCCCACAAACAGCCATTCCCCTTCCTCTGTTTTGCCCTACCGATTCGCAAAACTTATTGACCGCCCTTCGTATGCTTTATATTCTCATAAGTTTCTTTCATATGTGGTGCATAGCCCACAGGAACTGATGGTTCACTATTGCCCTTGTGCACCAAGACACATTTCAGACTTGTTTTTGATGAATCAATGAGCAGCTTCCAGCGTCTGTGGTCGTATTCGATGCCAAGAGCTTCCATCAGACCATTAATATTGTTGCAGGCCACTAAATCACCTTCCATTTCGAAGAAGTCGTTGAACTGCTGCTGACAGTCATGAATTTTGAAATTTTCCCATCTGCTAGGTGATTCCAGTGTTGAAGACGAATGCCTAGCAGCTCTGCCTTATTCTTGTGTAGTTGCAGATCCCTGACAAGGTCATGGAGTTCCTGTTGTGTTATGAGATGTGGCCTAGAGGAGTTGCTTCATCAAAATTTGGGTCACTGTCATCCTTCTCTGCTTCCTCCTCATCCGACTCGAAGGATACCCAAGTTGGTGCATCGGGAACAGGTGGAACTGGCCGAATAGCTGATGGAATGTTTGGATATTCATTGGGCTCCTTTTTCTTCTTTGACAAGACCTTTTGTACTGGAGGTACCATGCAGAAATAATAATCGTTGGTATGGTCTGTTGGCTGCCGCCACGTCATTAGCACAGCAAAAGGCATTCCTTTCCTCTTCACCCATTGGCGATGGTTAGTAGCATATGTGAGGAGCTCAGTTCTTATCCTGGTCACCAATCTTGCATAAAAAATATAGGTGATATACCTTTCTAACCATAGCAGTGATGCAAAGGTCACCCCACCACAAATGTAGCAGAAGTTGTCTGCTTTATGCATACAAGTATGAGGCATCTGAAAGAAGAAAACAACAAACAATTAGAAGATAAACAGAAAATTTATTAATAAATTTATCATTATAATACAGAGCATAACAGCTTAGCGGAAGTATTTATATCATTCAGTAAGAAATTAAAACTAATATAAAATGCCTCACATGCATACCAATAGCGTGCTCAATGAATATTTATTATTAGTTTAAACAAATGTTTGACTAAGAAAATCACCTACATTTCACCTCAAAATGTAAACTTGCACAGCACAACCACCTTCTATGATTGCTGGAACAATACTGAAGGGCAGTGAGACAGTGAGTGTGGTAAGAAACACCTTGCCGCAAGCCTTATTCTTGTGTAGTTGCAGATCCCTGACAAGGTCATGGAGTTCCTGTTGTGTTATGAGATGTGGCCTAGAGGAGTTGCTTCATCAAAATTTGGGTCACTGTCATCCTTCTCTGCTTCCTCCTCATCCGACTCGAAGGATACCCAAGTTGGTGCATCGGGAACAGGTGGAACTGGCCGAATAGCTGATGGAATGTTTGGATATTCATTGGGCTCCTTAGGTGCATCTTGAAAAGTAGAGCTAACAAACGATTTTGACCATGATATTCATTACCAGCGACCTAAAATTAGTTGGGAATTGCTACTCTGGTCTCTGAACCATCTTGATTGTTGACCTGTGCTATTTATCGTCACCCCTCTGTTCCCAAAGCTTCCACAGCGCCAGGAGTATTCGTGTATGCTGGTTCCTTGCCAGTGTACACAGATGGTTCCAAGTCCCATGAGTAGGTCGGTTTCCACGCGTATCCCCGCTTTTTGAAGTCAAAGTTGCTCTACCAGGTGCTGCGTTTGTCTTTGCAATACACCGCTCGGTACGGAAGATGCCATGTTCGGAGATTGAATTGCACTCCCTAAGTGCATTGGAATTTCCGCAACACCTTGTTTGTCCTATTCCTGAGGCCAAGTTTACGGTAAGCCGGGCGGGCGTCGAGATTATCTTCTGCCGGATTCCTGGACATGAGATAACGAGGAATGAGGGTGCCAAATGCGAAGACGCTCATCAGACCAGCGTTCCGCTCTTCCTCGCACTGAGTACATGACAGGTATCAGGTCAGCCCTGCTGACATCATGTCAAAGAAGATGGGAGACGACCGAGGGAAACTTAAAGTTGAAGGGAACACGGCGCCTCGACTATTCCCTCGGCCATACCCGCCAATGTGTCGGCTTCAGGTCGCTTTCTGTCGTCTTCGAATTGGACACACTCGCGGGACGCACCGCCATTTGATGGAGCGCTCCCCCGCACTTTCCACATTCATTTTGAATGTCCCAATGTGGATGCTCATAGCGCACAATACGTCCCTTATACTCGAGGCGGATTGGTGCACACCGACTTTTGAGAACTATTCGATTTCTTGGATTTAGCCTTACCTACTCCATTTCATTTCTCTCTTTGGTGTTGGTTCTTGTTTTTTGTTTATGGGGGCTATAAGATGATTACGGCGACTTATGTCCTAGTAGGCAGTCTCCAGATGGGTGCTAAAAAAATCCCTGATGGTACCACAGAATGTTCCTCATCGGGTAGGAGGTGTCGCATAGTGTGTGTGTGTGTGTATTTTGACACCAATTCCGCGTCAAGGGTAAGTAGATATGACCATCCACATAGGGCACGCTAGTACTCCATTAGCACCTCCGCAACATTAGTGTGTGTTATGTTGTGAAAGTAGGAAGAGGAATGATAGCGGTGTTGCCATTGATAATGGATACCTATCCCCACGGGGATAAGTATCAGCTTATCTGCCAGTGGGCAGCCAATTCATGATGAGTGAAAGTTTGTGTCGTACTTACTGGTATCGAACCCCTTTCTGGATGTTAGAAAATCCAACGCTCTATTCACTAGAGCGGAGAGCCAGGAAATTCACATAAAGATCAGAATGATTATCACTGGCAAGTCCAAACCCACTAGAGGCCTGTTCTCGGGTGATGGTGAGTAGAGTAGTATTGTTTTTTGCCACAGCGATCGTGGGAGGGATTGAACCCGGCACCTCGACGCCATAAATCCACCACCGGATCCACTCGGCTAGCCATTCTGATGAGAAATGCACACACGAACCCTCATAAATTGGACAGTAATTCTGGGTGTATTTAAAACTTCTGATCCAAACCGTAATGTTTCGGGTACCTCTCTCGTTTAGCCATATTTATTTCGGGGCTCATGTTGCTTTTTATTGTTTTATAGGGTTTGTGTTTAGCAACTCTCTTCAATGTCAAGGGATGACTGCTGCTTTTGTTATTTCGTGCTATTCTTCCTCCATACTGTACATCATTTATTGTTATTTTCACATTTTGGCAATAATCACTTGTACCATTGTTGCGGGCGCCTTGAAACTTTTAGCAAGAACAGCCTCTGTTGTGACGTCACTGACTCGAAATTATTAGCTTTAATGAGTGATCCAAGACGTCGTATTTTTCAGTTTCCTCCTTCCTTGTCGCCCGCCGGTTACCTCGAAGTTTTAAGGAAGCTTAGATTTAGCGCAGTAGAGGTGCGCCCATCCCCCCTAGAGTTGTCGGTGTGTTCCTTCACTAGTAACAAAACAATAATGGCTTCCTTTTGTGAATCTCAGGTTTGGTCCGGGGGACAAGTGAAGCACCTTCCCTTGCGGTACACTTCCCACGAGACCCTCGACGCGAGTTTATCAGGCCAGTCGCTCTTGAATCACACCCTGTTGGCCTCGCCTACTACCGCCCTCAATATTTCTCAGCCTGTGAATGTCGGGTCCTTTGGTCCAGTCTCTCCTTTAAGCTCGCCACTGTCAAGGCTGTTTTCCCCATCATGATCATTCATTTCATCCATTTGTCTAGATTCATTTCCGGATCCGTCAGAATTCTGTGTCTGGGGAGATTATGTACCCAAATTTTATATCTGTGATGAATATAATAAAAAGTTTGCTAATTTATTGGATTTTGGGAGTGTGTGTTTTAAAGTCCTTTAATCTTATCGAACACCCGACTGTCCTTTATAGAACGCGTACGGTGCTCGGTGTCACATTGAACAAGGACTAATATTGCGACAACGCCCTTAAAATTTAACAAATTTAACACAAAAAAATAGAAGCACGCACGAGAACCACATTTGAGCACTGGTCCACACTTACAAACGGTATATCTGTTCCCCTTTAGCATTTTTTTGTCCGCATATAATCTCGTATCCACTGATTACAACGTACTACAAAAGAGAAAACAAAGTACTACCTTAGTCACGAGCTGTGCTCACCAAAAGAAAAACTTACATTCTGAAAGGTCGTTGCCAAAGTACACTATTTTGACCTCCATTTGACGCGAAACCAAAGCGATCTACACAATTACATGCAAGCCCCTTATCAACCCAAAGGAAAAATACTATAACCAGATAGATATTCCAAGGAATCCGACCACCTCGTAGCCAGGCCCCGATAGCTTTCAAAACAGTCCGCCCGCACACGCACACACCCATAAGATACCATAGCATCCACTCTCTCGGCCCAAATCACATCCTCACTAAAGTCATTCCGCTGGATATCAACCAAGCAAGAAGAAACATCCCTTCTACGTCATATATGGGTCGCCCAGGCAAGGCTCCAGTGCAGTCACCACCCAAAATTTAACGCACATGCCCCTCTAGCCTGACCATAACAGACATCTACCACTAGAAACCAATCACAGTTCTACTCGTTCATATGCTCGACACAAGTACCATTGAGACAGAACATCCAGATACACTAAATGCTGGATAACAGAGAACCCCGTTCGGTCGGCACGGTTGCCGGTCTAAGGAAGGAAGAGGACCTTAGTTGAGGGCAACTTGAATGTCCTTTTCATTTATTCACTGGCTTGGATTCGCCTATGGAAGGGTGATCATGTAAGAGGACCGAAATTCGTTACATAGTACCTGTACTCTTATTACGAACTTGTTGGGAGCTTCAAATGCGCCCTACCTTCGCCAGCATTTAGCGATGATGCGTTTTGATGTCGAATCTTATTCAACCATTTCCTCAAGTAGATGTTGGGTCATTGCCGGTATGCAATTGTCAAGCGTCGATGCCATAGAAAGAGGAGTGAGAACTTGGAATCCCTTTGCGCTCTCCTCCCCCACCCCCCTTATGTTTCAGCTATCTCACTACCCTCCTACGCCTTCTCGCATGTTGACTGCGTGGAAATCCTGAAGTCTCTTTGCCCCCCGCTTCTGGAAATTGAGCCTCCATCCT
Source organism: Ceratothoa steindachneri (assembly GCA_963969495.1). Classification (NCBI taxonomy): domain Eukaryota; kingdom Metazoa; phylum Arthropoda; class Malacostraca; order Isopoda; family Cymothoidae; genus Ceratothoa; species Ceratothoa steindachneri. The sequence goes on from OZ018323.1 coordinate 127,745,848, forward strand.
GAGTTGCGACCTTGAGGTGGCAACACACTTCTTTGGCGATGTGGTTAGGTGGCAAACGGAAGGATGGGTTGGTTTTGCCTGGACCATCAGGAGATTTGTTCCCGTGTCATTTGGCACTTTGGGTCATGACATGCCATTGTCCCAGTGCTCCTGTCTGGACCACTTGTGGTTACCAGAGTATACCGGGGATGGCATCACTCGGGTTGCTGGGAAATGAACTCTTCCCTCTCAAGCAAAGTGCTTCCCCGTCTAGGGTGAAGACCCAGGCTGATGACGTAAAAATAGATTTCATGCGTAAAAACTTTAAAACTCGTTCCCAGAAACTTCGTTTCTTATCCTCGCCTTCCTGGATATCGTACTATTTCCAAATCCGCAAACGCCGATCCGTTCTCAAGTGAGGTTCATCCTGATCTGGATTATTGCCGGTTCCTCGTCCTCCGCTCAGATTCCGAAGTATTTTTCTTTCTCAAAGGGGAACATTTTGGAAGTTGGTGAAGATTTTGATAAACGTTGCGTCGAACCACCTTGTATGTGGTCCCCCAAAGATGGTGACTTTGTGATCTCCCTCGCCCAGCAGGACAAAGACTAGAGTCTTCTGGTCTCCCGTCACTATCTCGTCCAACCTTACCTTTAATTCGGTTAAGGGTGTTAATTTCAAATGGGGCTAAAAACTACGACCTCAAAAGTCTGCATTCGAGGTTTAGAGATCAACCTGTTATCGATGTTCAGAGGAAAGTCCAAATTGTGAATATTCTCCGAATTAAGAAACGCTATTCCTAACTTTAGACCGGCATCAGTTGCCTATTCACATGAGGTGGCCTACCTCAATTTCTGCGAGTCGACACGTTAATAATTCCTGATGTTGCTTCAACTGCCCCCGTGAACGCGTTTGCCTTGATTGCGCGCACTTTATTATCATAAATCGGCCACCCCAAAACGACTACCAACTGTTGAGAGACTCGGTGCCTCACTTCGTCTTTTCCTTAAAAAGAGGTATTATTTGTCCATTATACGCACACTTCCAATTTGTGAATCCAGTAGTCAAGCGATGTTCGTTTTTCGGACATGCTCCGTAGGGCTCCTTCACGCCCCGTTCATCCTCGTCAGCTCGCTCCTGCCTTGTCCACGGTCTCCTGCGGCGTCGGCGTCTTGAGCTTTCTCCCTCTCCGATAGAAAGTAACGTGGATCATTTGTCTGCTGCACCTTCAGCATATTTGTAATAATCTCAGTACCCCTCTATTATTATTATGGCTATCCCCTCAAACTTTTGTCTACCCTTACTACCTACCAGGAGGAAATGTTCTCACCTAGACAGAGTTCTGTCCGCTAGACATTAGGGATGCACCTGATTCACCTTTTTGAAATCTGGCCGGAACCGGATAGTTGGTCCACACAATAGATTGTTCTAATAGAAATTCAGTTTTAACTTACTGTTTATAGTTTGATATGCTTAGTTTTTATAGCCAACCTCTTTTATGGGGTAATGCTGTTCTGTTTTTGAGGCAACCTACACTCGGTGCCTCTTTCAGTATTTGCCTTATTGCTGTGTTGATTTTATATGATTTCATTTGCATTTTGATTATTTTCCAAACAGGATTTTTAAAGTAAAAAATAATCAGTATAGGTTCATCTGAATTCCAATGCCATTGAATTATAATTATTAGCAGCTTGTTCCAGCAGCATCTGACAGTGTAAGTTGAATGTTTCTAGGTGATTTTCTTAGCCACACATTGTACGAATTGTGTTTTCATCTATATGTGATCATTTGTACTAATGTTTCGAAAATTCTTGTTATTAATAAATTTCAATAAAGGTTTAAGACCCATAAAATTTGTAAATAATAAAAATGAGATAAAATAGAAATATGTTGGCACCAAGTAACCTTTTTTTTTAGTTGCCCTGCCAGTCATGATTTATATACTGGCTTCTGTACCTCCTGGTTACTAGGCTGGGCCTGGGGGGGTTTCCGTTTTCTCTCATTTATCAGTAGTTCATTACCACTGTTATTTGAGACATATTTTGACAAAATTTCAAAATCTGGCCGGATTCATTGTAAATCCAGCCTGAGACCGGAGACTTTCAAAATCTCAAATCCGGCCCGGAAACTGAATCCGGTGACCCCTATTAAACACGGTGCCTGGGTGGTCTTCATGCCATCCTGGTATCACCTAGCGCCAGGGTATGATGATAATAGGAGATCATACACCCTACTCGTTAATGGACCCACTTCCCTCTACTTCTCTCTAATACACACATACACCTACCCCCTTCAAAACTTTCTCTTCTATCTACAGATGTTATGACTGCCTGGTGCACTTTCATCCCCTTATGGGTCCTTACTCAAGTGGCAGTGTATCCTACCGTAAGGTCCCTATCTAGTGCCTAGGGCAGAAAGCTCGCTGGCTAAGGCGAGTATTAGGCATGAGGTATGTTGGGCTGTCGACTTTGCTCACTTTCTTACAGTACGCATATAAGATGGCTACGTCGGCTATCCTTTATGGTCAAAGCTCGAGGACAATTTCGTCTGAACGTAGAGCCGGGTTGTCAAGGCCCATCTTAGCGCAAACCCGTGGGCCGAGTATATGCAAATCATCACATTCTAGAATTTTCTGATCCTATGGAGACTTTTCCTGTAACCTCCCAAGGCATTTGGAGGTCATAGTATCAGCTTTCTATGATTCTTTGCATTTTTTATACTAATCATGGCGACAATAGAAAGTAATAATGGGCGACCGGATATGCAGGGAGGGCCGCCTCCAAACGCAGCCTTGCCCTCCCTAGGTGTCGGGGAGGATGAGGTAACACGAGCCACTACTTAGCCCGTGTAAAGACTCCCCTCTCCACCCCCATGCAGCAAAGGAGCTTATCCTTTCCCATATCTGTAGCCGCCGCCGGGTAGCTCCACTTTAGAAAAAGAGGGGTCATTCCATCCTCTTCCACCGGAGAGGTTTACTCCTCTACTAAATCTACAAGCGCGGTGGCTCTTCCCTCACCTTATTTGGAGGCGCTCAAGTACGATTCCATCTCTGCTCCCGGTGGGAGTGGCTCGATTAGGCCAACCCACTAAGAGGACCAAGGAATAGAGTTGGCCGCCGGACCGTCCATCTTACTATCCTGAAGGTATGCATTATGAGTTTACAGGGGGCCGGTACACCTGCCCATCTCTTTTCCACGATGGAGATCGGTTTGCCGGCTCAACCCCGTAAGGGGCGCAGCGATTTGCCATCCTAGCCACCGTGCTGACGGGATCCAGCGCTCCGTCTGGCCCAGCTTATCCTCCTTTCCTTCAGATAGCCTGTATTTCTCCCCTATTTCGTCGCTTTTCATACAACCTCTCCCACAACTTTCTCTGGTCAGCCTCTAATTTCACAGGGTAGATGCTGACCTACTTCTCAGCCAACCGTCCCAGATCGGGGCTGAGGGGGAAGGGGACAATGTTCCCTAACCCCTGAGCTCCGGTCTGGGGTGGTTGTTTTTTAACAACCTGCTTCATCCCCACCCATACCTTCCTAACATCCCTTTTCCTTTCCTTTTCACAATCTATCTTTTTACGCCGTGTCTAAGGTGGAGCCGCCATGCCGATGGACTACCAGGCCACTAGGCGGGAGGGGTGGTCCTGAATGGCGGCGCCCGGCTCTGCCAGGCCTGTAAGCACCTCTTGCAGTGCGGGCAACTGCAAGAGGTGATGAGCTATTGCGTCCCGCAGAAAATTTAGGGTCACCATGCCCAATGATGAAAAAAATCAAAATCTCCCCTTAATTTCCCCTGTATCATCAACGGAGCCTCCCTCGGGCAGCTCCACAGAAAAAATGGAGGTCTCCCCCCTCCCTGTGCTTGCATAGGGGACCCTCCATATTTCTTTGACCAGAGAGGAGGCTTACTCCTCTCCTACGTCTACGGGTGCAGGGGACTCCCCCTCACGCCCTTCTCTGGAGGTGCTTTCGGGCACCTCCCTGCTTCCAGCGGCAGTCCCCTCTTTTATTTCGAAGGGGACTGCCAAGAAAGCCAGCAGACAGTCCATTGCCGACCGCCCCCCATTTAAGCGGCTCAGTAGGGCAAACCCCCTTAGGGGGAGAGGGAAGCGAGGCCCCTTCAGTCGCTTCCCTCAAAAGACTTACTGGCAAGAATATTGAACCTTGCCGGGGTCAAGGCCTGTGCCTCCCCAAACCACCTGACTAGTGACGATACTGCCAACGGGACCTGCGATGTCTTGGGGGGGAGATGGTCAACTGGAGGCCTCCCCTGAGGTAGACATGGTCCTTGAGGCAACCCAGCCTCAGAAGGTAGGGCATTACATGGGGGAAAACCAGGGCTCGGTGCCAAGCACCGAATCTGAATCGGCCCCTATGCAAGGTCCTCCTCAAACGGCGAGGGTTTCCGAGGCAGTACAAGGAGGGGAGGGATCTCCTCCGACCGGTGCCCTTGCGACCACCAGGACCTTCACCATTTCGGAGAAGGACCTGGCTGAGGCCGGTCCATCTGGCCTAGGGGCTATAGCTGGCGGAGGTGGGGCGGTCAAGGTCAAACATGTGATGAGAAAACAGGGAGGGGCCTCGAGACCCACCCCTACACTCTTCGTCACGTTCGACTGTGACAAGCTCCTTGAGTCGGTGCGTGCCGGTTGGTACCGCTACCGCGTGAAGGCATTCGTGCCACTGCCGCGGATGTGCTATTACTGTCACCGCTTTGGCCATACGAATCGTTCTTGTAGACGTGTAAAGTCGGGGTCACCCGAAGTCTGTCTAAATTGCTCCAAGGCCGCACACGATAAGTCTAAATCATGTGTGGCCAAGTGTGTCAATTGCGGAGAGCCGCACCCCGCTTCTTCAAAGCAATGTGGTGCATATTTCCTTGAGAAAGAAATCCTGGCAGTTCAGGCCCAGGATCGACTCTCATTCCGCGAGGCTAAGGACTTGGTCCTGGCGCGCCCGGCTCTGCCTGGGACGTCATATGCCTCAATAGTTAGAAAGGCACCGTCTGCTCCTGGCTCATCCAGGCCATCGAGCATGGTTGTTTCCGCGCCCATTCGAAGCCCTTCTGCGGGCTCTACTCAACCCGGGCACTCCCCTGGTAAAGCTGGCGGAAAAAAGGGTTCATACCCAGCCCCGGCTAAAACTAGGGCTCCCCCCTCTTCCCCAGCGTGACCGTTTTCCGTAAGGCGAAACGGCCACGCGCCTCCACCGAGTCGTTAGAATTACAGGAGGCAACACCCCTGAAATTGGTCGCCAGGCCATCTTCCGGGGTTCCTAAAGCTGTCCCCCGAAAGGAGGACAGTAACAAAGGAGCTTCGGCTCCTTCGCCCACGCCCCGAGGTGTGGCGAGTGGCTCGGAGACGATGGTTCCTCGAAAAGTGGGCCCCCCTGCCTCCGAAGCCGCAACGCCCTCCTTAGGTTTCGAGGTGGAGGGAGAAAAAGACTCGCATGGCGAGCCCAACCTCCCCCAATAAGTCTTTGAAGGCGACAGCGCCCCGTGTTCTGCCTCCGGGAAGCGTACGGCCATTCTCGTGAGGGTCTTCTGTTCGAAGAGGGCCCCCGCGTCTCCTCCGAGCTAGGCCTGGAGGGCATATTCCTTCAATGGAATTGCCGTGGACTCCGGGCCAACTGGGAGGAGCTGCGGAAGCTCGTCTCGTCCTGTTCCCCGTTAGCTATCTTTTTGCAGGAGACCATGCTAGGCGCGTGCCCCCTGCCCGCCCTCCCGGGGTATAAGGGTCTTGCGACCCCACCACCGTGGGATGGCCGGGCTGGGGGATGCGCAGTTTACACCCGGCATGATGTCTCCGTTCTTTCTTTCACTTTAGATACCTCCTTTCAGGCAGTGGCTGTGCAGCTTCACCTGGATAGGAGGTATACTATCATTTCTGCGTACATTCTACCGTCAGCTGACTTCGACGCGGGGGACTTCCGCCGCGTCGTGGCACGGTTGCCGAGGCCCTTTCTCTTGCTTGGATATCTGAACGGCAGGCATCCTCTCTGGGGAGATTACTCAATAAATGTCAGGGGACAAGTCCTTGCCGATCTTATTCGAAGAGCTTGAGATAGGTGTCCTAAACGTGGATGAGTTTACGCATCACTGTCCGAGAACCGCTTCATTTTCTTGCCTTGACATATCTTTGTGCTCTTCGGATGCACAGCCTGATTTTGATTGGGGGGTGGTCGATGACCTCCATGGTAGTGATCACTTTTCCATTCAAATATCATTTTTAGGGCAACTGCCACCTCAGAGCCCACCTCAGTGGTGCTTGGCGCGGGCGCGTTGGCCTGCATTTCGGGAAATGACTGAATTCTCTATCTCAGTCGAGGAGTTTAGGTCGATAGATGATGCCGGTGAGTTCTTCTCCGGCAACCTCATCGCCATGGGCCTGACTACTATTCCTAGAAGGTCTGGCGTTTTGCACGCCGACCACTCCCATGGTGGTCGGCCGAGTGTGAGACGGCCCTCAAACAGAAGCGTCATGACTACATGCGTTATAAGCGCCGCCCGAACGATTTCACTGTCGCTGAATTTCGTCGGGCTAGGGCTAGGTTCCGGTATATTTCGAAGCACGCCCGCCGCTCTTCTTGGCGGGCATGCGTGTCTTCACTTAACAAGAAGACCCCTCTGGCAGAGGTGTGGAAGCGAGTCAAAAGGATTCGGGGCAAGTTCTCGCAGGACCCCCCTCCCGTTCTCCAGGAGAATGGGACCGCAATCTCGGACCCCGCGTCCGTGGCGGAATCCTTCGCGACCGCTTTCTCCGAATTCTCTAGCCGGGATGCTGCTCCACCTCTATTCAATGCACGTCGTGGTGTCGCGGAAGGCCGCCGGCTGGACTTTACTTCCAGAGGCGGAGAATCCTTCAACGACAGGTTTACTGTGGGTGAGTTGCGTTTCGCTCTTGCTTCGTGCGCGGACAACGCCCATGGTCCGGACGATATCCCGTACGCCATGCTTCGACACCTGGGTGAGCGAGGCATGGCCATTCTGTTAGATTTGTACAATAGGATCTGGGTGGAGGGTCTCCTCCCAGGTTCCTGGTGAATCGCTACTGTGCTCGCCTTTCGCAAATCGGGGAGAGATCACTCTACCCCGGCCGGTTTCCGCCCAATCTCTCTAACCTCTTGCGTGTGCAAGTTGATGGAGAAATTGGTAAATGTTAGATTAGCCTTTTTCCTGGACAGCGGAGGCCATCTGTCTTCTGCACAGTGCGGCTTCCGCAAGTTCCACTCCACGTAGATGCTCTGTTCTGACTGGAAAATGCCTTCTGCGAGGCCTTCCTTCGTAGACTGCACTACGCCACGGTGTTTTTCGATCTGGAGAAGGCCTATGATACCACATGGCGATATGGTATCATGGAGACTCTGCACACGATGGGGGCGAGGGGACGCCTCCTAATGTTTATATCTGAATTTTTGCCAGATCTTCGATTCCGTGTACGGGTGAGGGGAGCTCTTTCCGGCCCAAAGGAACAGGAAGAGGGTGTCCCGCAGGGAAGTGTCCTCAGTGTAACACTCTTTGCCCTGAGCATCAACGGCATCACCTCGGTGCTGCTAGAAGATGTTCTCGCTACGCTCTACGTGGACGACCTTTCGATCTCTTTTGGCGCGGTCCAGATGCCACCTCTTGAGCGTCGACTCCAACAGGCATTAAACCGCGTCTCTCGCGATGCCGAAGCGCACAGGTTTCGGTTTTCTCCTTGCCAAGACAAAGGTGGTGCACTTCTGCCACCATCCACGGCTCCACCCCGACCCAGATTTGTTTCTTACTTGGGTGCGCCTGGATGTGGTTGAATCGCACCGTTTTATTGGTCTTGTATTCGACCGACGCCTCAGCTGGGAGGCCAATATTTGCAACCTTGTACCCCCGCCATGGATATTCTCCGTTCCGTGACGTTCACCGCTTGGTGTGCTGATAAGGCTACTGCCTTACTTTTTTATCGATCCCTTGTTCGTTCGAAGCTCAACTACGGATGCGAGTTTTATGCATCCGCATCCGAGCGCTTATTGCGGAAGCTGGACTCGATCCAGCAGACTGGCCTTCGCCTTGCGACCGGTGCCTTCTGCACTTCCCCCATTGAGAGCCTGTTGGTCGATGCTGGGGAGATGCCACTCGCTCTACGCTGCGTGCAGTGCATCACTCGCCTGTACGCGCGAGCCCGGCGCCTCCCTCAGTCGCCAACAGCTCTCACTGCATCCGCAGCTCATCTCGACGGTGCCTATGCCGCCAAGAGACGCCACTCATACACAAAGCCCTTTGTGTTTAGGGCCGGGAAACTACTTGCGTCTGTCTTCACGTCCGAACTGGTGGCAATACACCACTCCGTACGGGAGATTACGCGACGTGCCTGGTTCGGAGACCGGATTATGATCTATAGCGACTCACAAAGCGCCCTGAGTGCTCTCAGAGCAATGGAATCTCCGCACCCCCTGGTTCGTGATATCCGTGACGTCATGGCCGTAATACGGGTAGCTCTTCGGACTGTTTGGCAAAGAAGATGGGAGACGTTCGAAGGGAACTTAAAGTTGCGTGCCATTGCGCCGCGACTGTTCCCATGGACCTATCCCCCAATGCCGCGACGGCTTCAGGTCGCTTTCTGTCGTCTCCGAATCGGACACACTCGTGTGACGCATCGCTATCTGGTGGAGCGCTCGCCAGCGCCCTATTTTGACCACTGCGTGGTCTTCCACACTGTTCGGCACATTATTGTCGAATGTCCCAGTCTGGGTGATTTTCGCGCATGATACCTGTCCCGGTACCGGGATGGGCTGGTTCGTTACCGCCTGTCCCTTGTACTTGGGACGTGTTCGTGTACATTGACTTGTCGACTTTTGGGGAGACCCTGGGCTTTTCCCCTTTATGTTGCACGCTCCTTCGCCTGGTGAGGAGGACCTTCCCCCGACGCCGGAGATTGCTTCCTAATTGTTACGTTTTTCCCATTTTTATCATTGTTATTCTTATTTTAAAGTAGCCTAGTGCTAGGCTGTCGTGATTCCGGCGACTTATGCCCAAGTGGGCAGTCGCCAGATGGGCTCCTAAAAAAAAAAAAAAATTTAAATTGCCGGCTCAAATGAATAAAGACAATAGGACTGAAGAGCCCTCGATAGGAATCTGGCTACATGGATTCCCTTCTTTCCTCCTGAGTTGGAAATGGTCCTGACCCTTAAGTGACACAGCGCAAGATAGCAGAATCTACCATGAGGGCGAACTCTGGCTCGGTGCCAAGCCTGGAACTTGAGTCTGCCTCTGTGCAAGCTTCTCGGGCGGCTCGGGCCCGACTAGTGCCCCCTTGACAACCCAGATATTCTCCATTTCGGAGAAAGATCTTGCTGAGGCCGAGCTGCGCTTACCGTCGGGAGAGAGAAGCAGGTTCCCCCCCCCCAAAAAAAAACTAAGAACAAGTAGAGAACTACTGGTTCCTTTGTATCCTCGTTTTTTATCCCGCTGGGCTCTAACGTTTTCTCGTTATTCGCTCCACTGATGGGCAGCATGCTGGCTAGAAGCAACATGATCTATTAGGCAAAGCATTAGCTAGCTTGATTGGTAGAGCAGAAGATGACCAGTTTCTCTGGCGGGAGCCTTCTGGCGAATGCGTCGGACGGTTCCGAGACGGCGAGGATTAGTGGCCATCGGACACTTGATGGCACGCAGGTGAATGTGACTCCACACTCTACTATAAAAGGAGTGGTTTATAAGACATCACCTTAAAGCTAGCCGACCACGGGTCGTGTGATGAGAAAACGGGGAGGAGCTTCGAGACCCACCCCTCACTCTTCGTCATGTTCGACCGTGACAGGTTTGCCGAATCGATTCTTACCAGTTGGTTGGTTTCACTACCGCGTGAAGGCATACCTGCCACTGCCGCGGAGGTGCTACTAATGCCACCGCTTTGGCCATACGAACCGCTCGGTTAGACGTGCAAAGCCGGGTTTTCCCGGTATTTGAAAGATGCTCCAAAGTTGTACACAATAACTCCCATCTTCTATCCAAGTGTGTCAATTGCGGAGAGCCGCTTCCCGCTTCTTCGAAGCAACGTGATGCGTATATCTTGGAGAAGGAAATCCTGGCCGTTCATGAATAAGACGTCTCAGGCAGCGCCCCCTGCGCTGGCTGAGACGTCTTATCCCTCAATGTTAAACAATGCCCCAATTTTCCTGGCCCCCATCCAAGGCTTGATTGCGTGGCTCAGGGACGGTGGTGCCTTCTAAGGAGGGGTATCCTACGCCGAAGGTTTCGATGCGGAGGAAGAAAAGGACTCGCATTGCGAGCCCAACCTCCCTCGATAAGTCCTCAAGCGTACGGCAATTTCCGTGAGGGTCTTCTCTTCGAATAGGACCCCCGCATCTCCTCTAAGCTAGGCCTGACTGCATATTCCTTCAATGTAATTGCCATAGACTCCGGGCCTTCTGTGAGGAGCTGCGGAGGCTTGTCTCGTCCTCTAACGAGTTAGCTTTTGCTTTGGGGGAGGGGGGGATAGAATACAGTACTGGGCGCCTGATCCTTGCCTACCATCCTAGGGTACAAGGGTTTTCCACTCCACCACCACGGGATGGGCGCCCGCTCTTTTATTTGCTATAAATACCTCCTTTTAGTCAGTGCCAGTGCAGCGACACCTGGATAGGAGCTATAATGCAATTTCTGCGTACATTCCACCGTCAGCTGACTTCGACTCAGGAGCTTCTGCTGTGTCGTGACATAGTTGCCGAGGCCCTTTCTACTACTCGGGGATTTAAATGGTATATACCCCTTTGAGAGACTACTTGATCAATCCCAGGGGCCAGGTCCTTCTCGACCTCATCGACGAGTTGGAGATAGGTGTACTAAATGTGGATAAGTTTATCCATCACTGCCTGAGACCCACTTCATTTTCCTGTCTTGATATATCCATGTGCTCTCCAGATGCACAGCTTGATTTGGGGTTGGAGGTCGTTGATGAGCTCCATGGTAGTAAACACTTTCCCATTCACCTATCATTTTTTTTTGGGGGGGGGAGGGTCCGCATTCCTGGAAATAATTGATTTATCTGTCCCAGTCGATGAGTTTTGCTAGGTAGATGATGCCGTTGAGTTTTTCTCAGACAACCTCATCGCCGTGTGCCTAACTACTATTCCTAGACCCCTCTTGCTGAGGTATAGAAGCGTATGAATAGGATTCGGGATAAGTTCTGGCAGGACCCATTCTCTCGTTCTCCAGAAGAATGGGACCACAATCTCGGACCTTGTGGCCGTGGCGGAGTCCTTCGCGACCACTCTCTTCACATTCTCTAGCCGGGATGCTGCTCCGACAACATTCAATGCTCGACATGATGGGGCTGAATGTCGCCAACTGGAGTTTACCTCTAGAGACGGAGAACCCTTCAACGACCTATTTATTTTAAGGGAATTGTTATCCGCCCTCGTTTTTGCGCAGACAATGCCACCGGTCCTGACGGTCCCGTATGAGATGCTTCGACACCTAGGTGAGCGAGGAATGACATTTCTAGTAGATTTGTCCATCAGGATCTGGACAGGGGGTATCCTGCCAGATTGCTGGCGAATGATTTCAAAACCCCGGCCGGCTTCCACCAACTATCTCCAACCCCCTGCTTGTGCAATTTGATGGAGAAATTGGTAAATGTTAGATTAGCCTTTTTCATGCTCAGCGGAGGCCACTTGTCTTCTACACAGTGCGGCTTCCGCAAGTTCCACTTCAGGCCGGATGTTTTGCTACGACGAGAAAATGTTGTCTACGAGGTCTTCCTTCGTAGACAGCAGTATGCTACGATGTTTTTCGATCTGCATGACGCCTAGGATACCTCTTAGTAATACGGTATCATGGAGACTCTCCACATGATGGGGGCAAGGGAACACTTCCCAATTTTTATTTCTTAGTTTTTGCGAGATGCTCAATTCCGCGTACAGGTGGGGGATCCTTTTCAAGCTCAATGGGGCAGGATGAGGGTGTACTGAATGGTATTGTCCTCAGTGTCACATTCTTTGTCCTCAGCATAAACGGTATCACCTCGATACTGCCGGAATATGTTCTCGCTATGCTGTACCTGGATGACCTTTCGATCTCTTTTGGTGTGACACAAATGCCAACTCTGGAGCATCGACTCCAACAGGCATTAAACCACATATCTCGCTATGTCGAATCGCACAGGCTTCGGTTTTCCTTGGCCAAGACTAAGGTGGTGCACTTCTGCATCCATCCATGGCTCCACCCTGACCCGGACTTGTTCCTAAACTGGATTCGTTTGGAAGTTGTGGCTTCGCACCGTTTCTGTGGTCTTGTTTTCGACCGACGCTTCACCTTAGAGGCTCAAATTCTCAGCCTTAGGGTCTCATGTACACGCGCCCTGGACACCTTCGTTCCGTGACGTTAAGCACCTGGGGGGTTTATAGGACTACTGTCTCGCTTTTCTACTAATCCTATATTCGTTCGAATTTTGACTATTGATGCTTGTTTTATGCATCCACAGTCGATCCTGTACTATGGAAGGTGGAATTAATTCACCCCACCGGTCTCCAGCTGACGACCACTTCCGCACGTCCACCATTCCATTCGAACAGATTCACCATAGGACCAACCCCCTTAGGGAGATGAGGGAAGACAGGGTCCGTCGGTCCCTTACCTCCAAAGACATGCGGGCTTGAATTTTGAGTTTAATGGGGGTCACCGTACGTGCCTTCCTCTCTTACCCGACCAAAGACGATGTAACAAATCGGACCTGTGATATCCTGGGGCAGGAAAAGGCCACATGAAGCGCCCCCCCCCCCTGAGATGGACTTGGTCCCTGAGGCAACCGAGCCACAGACGGTAGGACCTTCCATGGGGACGAACCTGGGCTTGGTGCCAAGCACCGAACCCGAGTCCGTCCCTGTGCAAGGTTATCCTCAGACAATTCGGCTTTACAAGGCTTTACAAAGAGAGGTGGGATCTCCTCCTCTGGCTGGTGCTCTGTTGACAGCCAAGACCTTCTCCATCTCGAAGAAGGATCTTACCTAGGCCGGCCCATCTGGCCTTGGGGATCTTTCCGGCGGAGGGGAGAAGAAGGCTCATTCCCCGTCCTCCTCTCCTAAAAAGAACAAGAAAAAGACGAAGAAGACTCGGGGCACCTCTCTCTCCACGGGAGCCGCGTGAACGAACGAATCTGCTGCCGCTTTGGAAAGCGACCAAGCCGAGATCTGCACGTCCGGTCGTGTTGCTCCCCTGGGTAGGGAGTCGCAGACGAAGTCCAGGACTGTGCAGAGCGGAGCCTCGAACACGTCGGGGGCCCCTCATTCAGAGGTACCTGTCATTTTTTAGCCCGCTGGCTTCAAACGCTTCCTTGTTTTTCGCTCCACTGATGGCAGCATGTTGGCTAAGGGCAACATGCTCCATCAAAGGAGAGGTTTAACTAGTGTGAGTGGTAGAGAGCCGAAAGTGATCCGTTTCTCGGACGGGAGCTTTTGGGCGAATGTGTTGACTCCCTCCGAGGTGGCCATGATTAGTGCCCTTCGGATACTTGATGGCACGCCTGTGAGGGTGACGTCGCACTCTACCAAGAACTTGATGAAAATAGTAGTTTATGCGAGGGAAGTCGTGGACTAGGTGTAAAGGGTAGGCCCTCGTATTCCCATGCCTTCCCTTTCTCATCATAGTTTACGTTGTTTACCGCAGGTCGACCCGCTTCGAGGCTAAAATTTTTGGCCTAAACTTCTGTAACTTACCAGCCTAATTTGCGTAGGGAAAGCGACTCACCCCTTCCCCCTTTGTGCCCCACTTCCTTTTGCCCACCTTGGACTGAAGGATATTAATTGGGCCGTGAAGCCTTTTAATTTATTCTGTTGCGAGGATTCTGCCTTGATTGGTCCGCTGAATCGTTTTCCGTCCCTTACCTTTGACGTTGTTCATATTTGGAGACCCGTACTGGATTCCTTCGTACAGCGAGGATTTTTGCCATTGATTCCTGCCATCATTGTCGCTGCTCCTCTGTCTTCTTCATCGAATTGTGCTCCTCCAGTTACGTTTGCAAGTGTTCTCCTTTGAGAAGCCGTTCACACTGGGCACGTGAATGCTCTCCCCTAGTCACCTTGCCATCTCCTCTTTGGGAAATTCTGTCATCTCGAATTCCTTCTCTCGGATCGTTGGGCCTGCGAGTCATCGTTCCCCATGGTTTCGACGTATTTCGCCCCGATATCGCTGTCTGTGGGTTCCTCCTCGCCGAAGACCGCCATCGCATTCACCCCTGTGGACTTGGATTGAATTCACTCATTGTTGCCGAGCCTCTTTCGCTTGGGTTTCCGACGTGGGTTATTTCTTCACTGCTCTGGTGTCAGGTATTTTGTAGTATTTCATTCTTCTTCCGCTCCTTTTAAATTAATTAAGTTTGATTCATGTAACTTTGGGCCTTCGGGTAAGGGACGTAAGACAGGGAGGTTATTCCGGGAACACCTGTCGCTAGAGTAGCGTGGCGAATTTCATCTTCAACGACGCGTGCCGCTTCGGCTTTAAGCAAATTATTGATAGAACCCAATTTTGTATGCGAGAATATCTATTTTGGTTAGAACGACTTGTGGTCGTTAGATGGTGATACGCATTTGTGAATTCTCTTATTATTTGATGTACCCCCGTATAATTTGTTAGCAGTCAATTTATTTCATTTTGATTTTGATGTAAATAATACTGTTAATACTTTTATGTCTGAATTCATTTAACCCCTTACCGATATATCGTAATTTAGCACCGTCCTGATAAATTCTGGTGAATTTCTAGTAAGTCTTTAGATCCCTGGTCTTCTATAAATTTCTTGTGTGTGCTGTATTTGGGCCGTGTGAACCGGGTTCCGTTATACCCTTCACACTATTCTATAGATGACATTACCTTAAAGCTGTCCGACCATGGGGCGGTCAAGGTCGAGCGTGTGATGAGAAAACAGGGAGGGGCCTCGAGACCCACCCCTACACTTCGTCACGTTTGACTGTGACAAGCTCCCTGAGTCGGGGCGTGCCGAAGGTATCGCTATTGCGTGAAGGCATTCGTGCCACTGCCGCGGAGGTGCTAGAACTGTCGTCACCGCTTTGGTCATGTTAATCGCTCGTGTAGCCGTGCAAAGTCGGAATTATCCGAAGTCTGTAAGTTGCTATAAGGCCACACATGATAAGTCCAAATCGTGTGTGGCCAAGTGTATCAATTGCGGTACCCCGCTTCTTCGAAGCAATGTGGTGTGTATCGCCTTAAGAAGGAACTCCTGACTGTTCAGGCACAAGATCGTCTCTCATTTCGCGAGGCTAAGGATTTGGTCCTGGCGCACCCGGTGCTGCCTGGTACATCCTATGCCTCAATATTAAGAGAGTCACCATCTGCTCCTGGCCCCTCCGGGCTTACGATCACGGTCACTCCGCGCCCATTCGGAACCCTTCTGCAGTTTTTACCCACCCCGGGCGCTGCCCTGGTAAAGATGGTAGCACAAAGGATTCCATTCATCCCCGGCTAAAACCAGGAATCGCCTCCCTTCTCCCAGCGTGACCGTTTCACGTAAGGCGAAACGGCCGCGTTCTTCCAAAGAGTTGGTTGACTCACAGGAGGCAACATCCATGAACTTGGTGTTGATGCCAACTTCCGGCGTTCCTAAAGCTGCTTCCGTAAAGGAGGACAGCACTAAAGTAGCTCGCCCACAACCATGGGTGGCTCGGAGACGGTGGGTCCTCCAAAAGACGGCCTCCGCCTCTGAAGCCGCCTTGCTCACCTAAGGTTTCGAGGCGGAGGGAGGAAAAGACTCGCATGGCGAGCCCAACCTCCCCCGATAACTCATCGAAGCCGACAGCGCCTACCGCGCTTTGTCTGGCCAACAGAGCCCGGAGTTCTGTCTCCGTGAAGGATAAGGCCATTCCCGTGAGGGTCTTCTGTTCGAAGAGGGCCTCCGCATCTCTTCCGAGGTAAGCCTGGAGGGCATATTCCTCCAATGGAATTGCAGCGGGCTACGGACCAACTGGGTGGAAAGGCGGAAGCTCGCCTCGTCCCGTTCCCCGTTAGCTATCTTTTTACAGAAGACCATGCTGGGCGCGTGCCTCCTGCCCACTCCCGGGGTATAAGAGTTTTGCTACCTCACCACCACGGGATAGGGGCCGAGCAGGAGAATGCGCGATTTATACCCACAGTATGATGTCTCCGTTCTTCTCTGTGCTTTAGATACCTCCTTTCGGGCAGTAGCTGTGCAGCTGCACCTGGATAGGAGGTATAGATATTTCCGCGAACATTCCACCGTCAGCCGACTTCGACGCGGGGTACTTCCGCCCCGTCGTGGCACGGTTGCCGAGGACGTTTCTCTTGCTCAGGGATCTGAACGGTAGACACCCCCTCTGGGGAGACTACTCGATTAATCCTCAGGGTAATCGACGAGCTGGAGATAGGTGTCCTAAATGTGGAGGAGTTTAAGCATCACTGCCAGAGAACCAGTTCATTTTCCGTCATCGATCTATCTCTGTGCTATCAGGATGCACAGCCTTATTTTGTGTGAGGGGTGGTTGATGACCTCGATGGTAGTGATAACTTTCCAATTCAAATATCATTTTCTGGCCCGCTGCCGTCTGAGAGCCTGCCATGGTGTTGTTTGCCACGGGCGCGGGCGCGGTAGTCCACATTTCAAGAAATGACTAATTTCTCTATCTCGGTCAAGGAGTTTAGGTACCCTGGAGGGTACCACATTTGGCTATTTCTCGCCACGCCTCTGCTCCCAAAACTGGTACAGCGCCGGGAGTATTGCGTTCGACCTTTTTGGAGCACACCTCGTGTCACGCTGGAACCGTGCCAGTGTATACGGATGGCTCCAAGTCCCAAGAGGGGGTCGGCTTCCACGCCGTATCATCTCTGTTTGAAATCAGTGGAGCTCTGCCAGGCGCTGCGTCTCTCTTCACGGCCGAGCTGGTGGCAATCCACCACTCAGTACAGGAGATTACGCGACGCGCCCGGTTCGGAGACCGGATTGAGATTTATAGCGACTCACAAAGCGCCCTGAGGGCTCTCGGGGCATTGGAATCTCTGCACCCCCTGGTTCGCGATATCCGTGACGTCATGGGTTTGGCGATACGGGTGGATGGCGAGGTTATCTTCTGCTGGGTTCCTAGACATGTAGGAATTGCGGGGAATGAGGGCGCTAAAAGTGCGCGAGGAATAGGCAACCAGATCAACGTTTCACTCTTCTTAACACCGATTACATGGCAGGAATACGGGCAGCTCTCCGGGCTGTTTGGCAAAGAAGATGGGAGACGGTCGAAGGGAATCTAAAGCGGTGTACCATTGCGCCGCAACTCTTCCCCTTGGACCTACCCCCTAATGCCGCGACGGTTTAAGGTTGCCTTCTGTCCTCTCCGAATCAGACGCACCGCTCCATTTGATGGAGCGTTCGCATGCCTCATATTGTGATGACTGCGTTGTCCCCCAGATTCTTTGGCACATTCTTGTTGAATGTCCCAGTCTAGGTGATCTTCACGCACACTTCCTGTCCCGGTACCGGGATGAGCGGGGTCGCTACCGCTTGTCATTTGTACTCGGGACGGATTCGTGCACACTGACTTGTGGACTTTATGCCTTTTTGGAGGAGGCTGGTCTCCCTCACTTTATTTAACTATTTTTGTTGTTGTTATTGTTGTTTTGTAGGTTGCAAGATCTTGCGCCGGGGGGAGGCGTGCCTCTCCTATGACACCGGAGAGTGCTTCCTGCCCTTTTCATTTTTATTGTTTTTGTTTTTTTAATGTAGCCTAGTCATAGGCTTACGTGAGTACGGCGACTTATGCCCAAGTAGGTAGTGTCCAGATGGGCTCCTAAGATTACCAGAAAAAGAAAACCTTTGCTGCTGTTGAATGTCCCTGCCAGGGTGACCTTCCTGCACGATACCTCTCCCAGTATCGGGATGAGTGGGGTCTCCTCCATCTTATTTTACTCTCCTTGTTGTAGGTCTTAAATTCCTGGTCCGGGAAGAGGCCGGCTTCCCCCCCACACCGGAGCGTACTTCCTTCCTCTAGCTTTTTCTGCTTCTTATTTTTTTTGTTTTGGTTCTTTGCTTGTTTTTGTTTTGTTTTTTGTGGTTGGGAATTTTTAGAGTAGCCTAGCACTTAGCTGAAATTTTAATTACGACGATTTATGTCTTAGAAGGCATTCGTCATTTGGGCGTTTAAAAAATATGTCCCTTGTACTCGGGTCGAGTTCGTGCACACAAACTTTTGTACTATCTGACATTTTAGAAGAAGCTGACCTCCTCCATTTTATTTTATTCTCTTTGGTGTTGGTCGCAACATCCTGCGCCCGGTGTGCTTCCTTCTTGATTTTTTTACATGTTTTTGTTTCTTTGCCTTAGGTTTTGTTGGTTTGGGGCTTGTTTTTTATGGTCTTTTGTTCGTATATTTTTAATTTAGCCTAGCATTAAGCTATAGGATGGTTATGGTGGTTTGTGCTCTGTTATTCAGTCGTCAGATGGAGCTGGGGAAATATATGTAGGGCAGAGTCTAAAGCGATACTTTTTTCATTATTTCCATTAAAGGTATAGTTTCCTCTCTATGAGAGGGAGTTTCAACTACTTTATTTGTCGATGACCTGGCGGGACTCTTCTGTTCATCCTCACGGCTTCTATCGGCATCCCGCCGCTTACAATTAGCTGTGGATGCTGTAGCGGGCCACGAACCCAAATCATTCCAACCCGCTTCCTACACCAATTCGGACGTGAGAAATCGAGGGAGGAATGAAAGGGTTGGATATACACTCCACTATTCACCAAAATTACAAAAAATATGGGGGTAAATATACTTGAGATCTCGAAATATATATATATATATATATATATATATATATATATATATATATATATATCCTATCACTAATCAATAATTTATCTCCCTTCCCATTTTTGTTACTAGGAGATTTTAACGCTCGTCACCCATACTGGGGCGACATCACTCGGAATGCCAAAGGCAGTGTTTTAGAGTCTCTCTTATTATCTGACTTTCTTTGTGTTTTAAACACTAGGGATTTTACCCCTCTTATCATGTCCAGACGGACTCTTTAAGGTGTGTTGACCTGTCTGTTTGTTCCCCGGATTGCTTCACGGAATTTCGATGGTCAATTATTGACGATCTTCATGGGAGTGACCACCTCCCTATTGTCTTGTTGGCCCTTCAAGTTAGCCCTCATAAAACCATGCCCTTTAAGTGTGACATAAGTCATGCAGATTGGGATGGTTTCCGAAAGGCGTTTTTCACAAGTGCACCCTTGGGGTCCTTCAATGGAGTGGACGCGGCAGTAGACTAATTTACATCGACTATCTACAATGCAGCAACACAGACCATTCCACGGAGGCGACCCGCCACGGGTCGCTCAACCGTGCCCTGGTGGACCTCGACGTGTGCAGCATCTGTCAAAAAATACAAGTTAGCCCATGCCCGATTCCGAAAGAACCCAACTTTGTGCAACAAGGTTGACCGAAATCGAAGTTATGTGCTTCGCCAAAATTCATGGCGCCGTTACGTTTCATCAATTTCCTCTATGACACCTACTGCTAAGATCTGGAAGAGGATTAATAAGATCAGGGGCTGTTATGCTGATCATCATACCCCCACACTCAACTTACACAGTTCCTTGGACAATGACAGCCTGGCGGCCAGCAATGCTTTTGCTGACCATTTCCGCCGCGCCGTCATCAGTGTCAGCCGTTACGATAAGGCTTTTCTATCCTACAAATCAAAGGAAGAGTCGCATTCTCTCAACTTCACAACAAAATCTAACCTTCCATGTAATGCTCTATTCAGCATCCATGAGCTGCGTAGCGCTTTGTCACTTTTCAGATCTACTTACCCTTTCGATATGATTCGGCACCTACATCCACACCCTACTCTCTTCTTACTTTATTTGTACAATCTTATATGGGTGAAGGGTTTTTACCCCTCATCATGGCGCATTGGGATCATCCTTCCCTTTGTCAAACCGGGCAGGGACGGGTTGGACCCAGATCACTACCGCCCTATAGCTCTCACCAGCTTTTTGAATAAGTTGCTGGAAAAAAATGGTGTTGGAGCGCCTAAACTGGTTCCTAGAAACCAATCACCTTCTCTCTCCATTTCAATGTGGCTTCCGCAAAGGTCATAGTAACCTTACCTACTAGTACGTTTCGAGGGATCGGTCCGGAAAGCTTTCTCATTAAAGCACTGAGTCCTAGCCATATTTTTCGATATTGAGAAAGCCTACGACACAACACGGAGATACGTTTCGAGTGATCGGTCCGGAAAGCTTTCTCTTTAAAGCACTGAGTCCTGGCCATATTTTTCGATAGCATACGACACAACACGGAGATACGTTTCGAGTGATCGGTTCGGAAAGCTTTCTCATTAAAGCACTGAGTCCTGGCCATATTTTCCGATATTGAGAAAGCCTACGACACAACACGGAGATACGTTTCGAGTGATCGGTCCGGAAAGCTTTCTCAATAGAGCACTGAGTTCTGGCCATATTTTTCGATATTAAGAAAGCATACGACATAACATGGAGATACGCCATCTTGAAGCAGCTATACGTCTGGGGTATGAGAGACCTTTTACCGCCACTTATTCAAAGTTTTTTAGCATCTTGATCCTTCAAGGTACGTGTTGGAGACTCATACTCTGACCTGCAACCCCAAGAGGAGGGAGTTCCTCAAGTCAGCGTTTTATGTTTAAAAATCGTGATCAATGATATTATTTCGTCTCTCTCAGAGGGTGTATCAGCAACTCTGTTTGTCGATAATTTAGCATTATACTGTTCCTCACCTTGCCTTCTATCAGCAGCACGTCGGAAACAACTGGCGGTTGATGTTGTCTCCAAAAGAGCACAACTTAAGGCATTCCGCTTATCCACGAACAAAACCAAAGCAATGTATTTCCACCGGGGCAGAGGGATTCTTGTTCCGCCATCTATCTCCCTACAAGGCGAAGATATAGAGTTTGTCTCCGAGTTTCGTTTTCTTGGCGTAACTCTCGATCCAAAGTTATTCTGGTTACCACATCTATGCCATCTTCGAACGGGCTGTCTGCGAGCTCTAGACATTTTGAAAGTCCTCTCACACACTTCGTGTGGCAGCGACCGACAAATATTGTGGACATTATACACAGCCCTCGTCCAATCCAAATTGGATTATGGCTGTCAAATTTACTTATCGGCTTCCCCTTCCGCCCTTAAAATGCTGAACCCCATTCGAATCCTCGGAGTTCGTCTTTCCAGTGGAGCCTTCGTACTTCTGTCAACAGCCTTTAATGCGAGAGTGGGGTACTCCCTTTGCCCTACCATAGACTTCAAATCTGCATGCGATACCTCTGCCGAGTACAGCAAGCCCCTGTATCAGAGGTCTATATATGCCTGTATGCTGCCGAATCAACGGCGGTATATGATAAGTTGCCATCTTTACTCCGCTCCTTGAACCTTCGCATAAGAGATCATCTCTCTAACCTGGGTGCTTCCATCCTTACTGACCCCTAGTTGGCGTGCTCCTCTCCCCATAGTATGTACCAACATGTGGAGCCTGGAGAAGTCTTCCATGGACCCTCTCATCATTAAGAGCCTGTTCTTAGAGCATTCGACCTCACACAAACAATGCTGCCCGTTATACACGGACAGTGGCGTGGGCGCCGCAGCTATCTACCCAGGAGGAGAATTCCTAACTTTATATTTGCCGCCAGCAGTATCCATTTTTACCGCTGAACTTTCAGAAATCTTTTTAGCCTTTAGACTCATCCAAATTTTGCCTTTTAATTTTGTCATTTTCCCGACTCAAGGAGTGTTTTACACTCAATTACTCAATTAAATCTTTTAATGCGTCCCATCCCTTAGTCACAGAAATTTGTAACTGGCTGGTCCAAAATGTGTCCCGATATAGAATTATTTTTTGCTGGGTTCCTGGGCATGTGGGGATCCTGGGCAACGAGAGGGCTGATCGGCTGGCCGCTTAGCACACTGTGTCCTCGGAGAAAACGGTTCTACCTTTTAGGGACTACTTTCCTTCAATAAGAAAGTATATGTTTCAACTGTTGCAGAGTGAATAAGATGACTGTTCATCATCAAACTGTACAAAATGAAAAATTCTGTTCACTCTTGGTCCTCGAGCCGTCATAGATTCCGGTCGTTGGAGGTAGCCTTTTGCCGAGTTCGCATTGGTCACACAAGACTTACGGCCATCTTGTTTCGGGTGATGTTCATATCAGCCCTTGCTGTCGGTTTTGTAGTGGGGACCAATCGGTTGTCTACCTTTTATTAGATTGCACCCATTTCGCCACTCTTCGTTTGTCCTGTTTCCAGACCCTTTTAACTATCCCTCAACATACCCGTCTTCGATTCATATTGGCAGAGGAACCTTTTAAATCTTCGTTTTTAAAATTTTTATCACAAATTGGTCTCCACCTTTTATAGATAACACTGGGGAACAATGTATTTGGTGAATTGACAAAAGTACATTTTCCGACCTAATTCGAGCATACTGAATTCAAATCGGAAATCAGATTCTCTCTAAATGCTACAGATGTTTCATAATATCAATAACTAATATTAGACAATAATTTTCATTTTATCACGCCTATCATCATGCCCTGAAGTAATTTTGAATCATCCTTTTGCGAAATTTATAGTAAAGCAGTTTTTTTTGCACAAACACTTTATTGCATATGATAAGAAACTTGAATCACACATTAGGATTACAAATACTGTAATCAAATAGATGCTAATTTATTAATGACCGTACATCAGGCTGGAGGACCTCTTCTTGATTTCAATCGGGCAAAAATTTGCGTTTGTAACTCTTTTTCTTCTAAGTCTTCTCTGGCTGATCTCTTCTAATCGCCTAGCAGTAGTCCACTATCATGTGTCTATCCCAGTGACTTTGGTAGCGCTCTTCCACCGTCATCAAATCTCGATGGAAGCGTTCCCCTTGTTCGTCGCTCACGGCTCCCAGATTCTCTGGGAATCGGTCGTTGTGACTAATTAGGAAATGAAGCTTCACACTCATGTTACATCCCAGATCACGATATGCTAAAAGCCTATTAGTAACCAGATACTCGTAGTTATGCGCTTTTTTGTTTCCCAAGAAGTTACGAACAACAGCAGAAAATGAGAGCCAGGCTGGCTTCTCTTTTTCATGCATGGTGTTCACGAATCTAGATTCACTCAGAAGTCTTCGGATTTGGGGACCAGCAAATACTCCTGCTTTTATTTTTTCGTATGATAAAGCAGGAAACGCCGATACTATGTACTGAAAACAATCATTGTAAGTGCTCAAAGTCTTGACATACTGCTTCATCAACCCCAGTTTGAGATAAATTGGAGGGAAAACGATCTTCTCTCGACTTACGATTGGCTCATTAACAATGTTTGGCATTTTAGCTTACAAAGTTTCCCGAACTGGCCAATCTTTTGGGGACCAGTGTTTGTCACTGGCTCGACTGTCCCGCATACAGATATAGCATGAAAACTTTGTATATCCCTTCTGCTGGTCAAGGAGGAAGTTGACCATCTTAAGGTCTACACATATGATCCAATTGTATTCATGGTACTTAAGTAAATCCATGACTATTCTTATGTCATCGGAGTTTCAGAGTGACCGAGAGGAACTGCACCAAAATCATTGTCATTATGCAAAAGGACACACTTGAGGCTACGCTTGTAGCTATCTAAAAACAGTTTCGACTCAGCAGGGCTATAGGTGCCAAGTCCCAACTCGGTAAACAGACCAGGAACATCGTAGGAGTATACAAATTGTTTGTCCTCAGAGAAATACTTAACAAATGTACTCTCCCTTGTTCAGTAATATGATACCCGTACCGACCTGTCAAGTATATGTCTTTCACTCAACCTGGAGGCTAAAAGTTCTGCAACTTTTGGAAAGCTCTAAATCACCTATCAAATCATTCAAATCCTCTTGATTGAAAGAGTGAGGAGCTAATGACTGTTTAACATCTGATGATGAATCTGCAGACTCTGGGTCCATTCCGTGGACGTCCATATCAGGTACATCATTTTCACTCTCGGGGAAAGAATATCCACTGAAAATCGGAACTGGTAAAGACTCAGAATGAGGTACTCGCCGGATCACCGAGGGAATGTTGGGGTAGTCGATCTTGTGCCGATTTTTCTTGCCAATCCCTTTAGTCTTCACCACACAGAAATAACAGTCCGATACATTATTCGTTGGCTCGCGCCACACCATGGGGATTCTAAAAGGAAGTTCCTTTCTCTTTCCTTCAGTCCACTCACGAAGATGTTCCACACAACTATGGCAAACAGCATGTGGGGCCCACTTCTTATCTTGATCGCCAAGAGGAACATCAAAATATGCCTTATAAGTGCGGATCACAAAGTTTGATATATTGCGCCTGTGACGAACTAGCATGTAACAGCCACATATGTAGCAGAAGATGTCTGGATCATTAACGCAATTTCCTCTTGACGAAGCCATCACTCTAACATGAGACCTGAAAAAAGAAACAATAATGTCAATATTTTGCACAATAACACTTACTACTATCTTACTACTATGTTCTGTGAAGTATTTGCTTTCTACAAGCACCCTCTCTGTCCATCCGGAGGGCAGTTTTCGGGGAAACGAGAAAATAGAAATTACAGAATAACTATAGCATATAGGTACAAATGGATTATATATTTGAAATCAGCATGAAGAAACGAATTAAAATTGGCAGATAAATTTAAGTCACCAAAAAATGTTATTAAAATTGTTTCCCTGTGTAATTTGCCTCGTTTTATCCTAGCTGCCATATAGAATCCACTTGGATTGGGCAGCAACCCACTAGTTCTTTACCTTAAACCTCTTTCTTTCTGAGATCTTCTCTCTTTTCACAGTTTGATCCCAGAGAGGCTCTGGCCTTCTCGTGACCAGGAAGGTCAGTTCTGGGGCCCTTTGGGCTCACCTATATTGTCTCACCTTCTTCTCAATTTTGTCAAAGGTGTCGTCCATTCGATTGAATTAAGAGACTATGATCTCTCCCGTCTCCAGAGTAAGCTTAGTGCCCAATGTATCATACATTTATACCTGTCACTACAATTGTGGATTCTGCTCACCCCCCAACTGCCACATTAATTTTAATGTTTGAAAGCCAGGAATTGCCCTCATTTATTAAAACTGGGTACCTTCGTATCCCGGTAAGTCCCTACGTCGAACTACCGATACGTTACATAAACGGCAACCAATTTGGACATGTTAGTCGTGCCTATCAGCACGCCGATCCTGTATGAATTGCGTTCTAGTGACCATGGCCTTGAATGCGTCAGAACACTGCGCTGCGTCGAAAAAACTCCCAAATCTTTTTATACGAAAAGAAGGTCCTCGCTTTGCGCAATTACCCGCCTGGATGTGATGGAGTCTCGCCAACGTGCTCGAGCACAAAGTTGGCTTGTTGGCCGTCTTTTCTCAGATGTTTTGCACGCTGCTGGGCGAAACTGACCATCACGTTCGAGTTCCAAAACACCGATAGCATCTCATCGCCCTACAGTTAATGCCTAAAGTATACCCGACACACCGAAATACCTAGCGTTGCTCCCCTCGCCCCGACGTCTCTAGCTGCGATCGCCAATCAGAGTGAGACACTTGACGACATTGGACGTTATTCGAAAGCATCATCTGAATTGATCCGTGAAGGTTATTCTGCCCAGCCCAGTGGTAAGAGGAAAGATTCCTCACTGGGCCGTCGGTCGCTTATAAGCGAGCTGCCTCTGGAGCTGACTTGACTGAGCCTCGAGAGTCTTCAATGGACTCTTCTCCTGTTGCTCAATATTGTTTGTCCCCCAAGCACGTCCCGCTCTTCATAGGATGTAGGCCTCCTTACCGGTCTAAATGGTTGCAGAAATCCATCCGGGGTTTCGTACTTTGCCGGGATCACCTGCCCCACCCACTCACCCTCCAATTCATGATCCGATGGAAGTCGATGATATTCTAACATCGACAGTCACGGTTGTTGGATCAACCCCACCGACATCAAAAACGTTTCCGGATCTACCGTCCGAAAACTTCTCCTCAACCTTGCGTTTCCGCCAGGTGTGCCCCTCGGGGCCCTCGGAAATATCCTCCGTCACCGCTCTTTCTAAGACCTCTTCCCCCGTTACAGCAGCCTCTTTGAAATCTTCCGCCCCCCCCCAGCTTTTTTGGAGGCTCTTCAAGCTCAACTTCAGCCACAAAAGAGAAAAAGATATCTACTGTGGTATTTAACCGTACCACAGAATTGTCAAGGCGTTCTTCGAAGTGGGGAGAACTTAAAGCGCTTTTGATGACACATCCATTCCGCTGTTGTTTGCCTTCAGAACTTATAGAGCAGTTGCCCTCCCCACTTTTAATACTCGGTGATTATAGCGCCCGTCACCCACATTAGAGCGACGTTACTCGTAATGCCCAAAATAGTGTTTTAGTCATTTCCTATCTGACTTTCTATCCGTTTTAAACTCCGATGATTTTACATCTTATCATGTGCAGGCGGACTTTTTTTAGCTGTGTTGACTTCTCTCTCTATTCTCGAGATTGTCG
This sequence comes from Ceratothoa steindachneri, assembly GCA_963969495.1. NCBI lineage: Eukaryota > Metazoa > Arthropoda > Malacostraca > Isopoda > Cymothoidae > Ceratothoa > Ceratothoa steindachneri. The sequence goes on from OZ018323.1 coordinate 127,772,318, forward strand.
TACTGATTTTTCGGGGGTCAGCCTTTAATGACTTCCATGGCAGTGACCACTTTCCTGTTGTCTTGTCGGCCGTTTATCCTTGCAATTTTAATTTGACCTCTTTTTACAATAAAGCTTTTCGGTTATGAATTCGTTTATTGGCACCACTTCGAATTACACTGTGAATCATTAAATAGGGAATTTAAAATTCTTTATAATGTATAACAATTTGTACCCATACGAATAATTTCGTCGTAATTGTCGCTTAACTACGGGTATAACGAGAGTTAATAGATACTAGGATTTTTAACTATTTCAAGCACCTCTGCCCCGATTAGTAGGTGTTTTACTATTACGAATTTACACCACTAAATAGTTAATTATAGTCTACATAATATGGTATGGATTGTATTACGCTCAAACAATTAGTATCAGAAAAATTGTCGCAACCATAATGCAAATTCAACTAGCACAAGATTCTAGCGTCCATTGTTCAGCTTTTTTTTTTTTTAAGAGCTCATCTGGTGACTGCCTACTTGGGCATTAGTCGCCGTATTAAAACTGGCCTAGTTCTAGGTTACTTTAAAATAAAATTAGAGAGAAAAAAGAGACACCCGAAAAGGGGGCCATTGTTCAGCTAATGAGCGCTTCACTATGAGCACTTTTACATTGCTGGATATTATATTTAGTTCTATTTCAAATGGTGTATAGCACTTTGTGCCTATCCAAATAGTTTCGTCATTGTCGCTTTAACTAGTTTGACACCCGTGCACCGATTAGTAGACGCCTCACTATAATTTGTTATAAATCGGTATTACGAATTCTCCAAATTAATCTGCGTCGGTTGGCGCTGGTGAATAATAAATAATAATACAGATAACAATAAAATTATATTTTTGACAGGCCTTTACACAGTTTTATGTTATTTTTTCGGAAAATACGATGTGCATCGATGTGGAGACTTTTGTTTCAGATCGGCTTTCATACCCGCCAAGCATGAATGAGTGTAAGAAAAAAAGGGAAAATTGAATCAATATGCAAGGAAAAACTTTTAGATTTTTTACTTGTTTTGAACAGTTTCGCACTTATAGCTTAATTAAATGTAACTTTGAAAAATTATAATTTACAGAGTTAAATGGGAAATTCAATCTACTTTAAAATGGTATAACCCGACTGCCCTATTTGAAAATTCCGTCGTTTTCCTTCCCCATAGCTAGAATTTCCCGCGCTCGGGGCAGAATTTCCACTCTATGCTCGCTCACAAGTCTTCTAGAACCCGACGGATCAACGTCAGCTTTTCTAGCTATCCCAACTGGTCCCGTTTCAATCCCTTCAAACTACAATAAGGTTCGAATTCCGAGGCTGACTTAGAGTAATTGCACAATTTCATGTTCGGAGAGAACGGAACCAAGTCCTTCAAATTTCCCTTCTTTGGGACCTCTCCTTATTTATCTTTCTAACCCTTAAATAAAGTACCCTTGAACTAACGAGTGTTCTATAAGCTGACGATGCTTAGAGAATCTCTCCTGAAGAGGCCACTTATATCTTTTCGAAACCTTACTCTTATTTATCAGTTGACTTTTCCCTGGTTTCCAGCCACCTCTATTTTGTAAATTAACCAGTATGTAGGTTACCGCCTTTCAAACCAAGCATTGGGAGTAACAGTAGGCGCTTCATTATACTGTGCTTTCACACCGTTAGATAAATAATTTTGCGCTGTCAAAAATATTATCGGAGAAAATGTCACAACTGCTGTGGAAATTCAACGGGTCCACGCTTCAAGCGCCATTTCTCGGTAAACACGCACCATACAATAACCAACTTTATATTATTAGAAAGGAAATTTATACCCCTTTAAACAGTTATATATAATAGATTGAGTAACGATAATTACTTTCGTGGAAAATGACGCTTAACTATCACGGGGTCGAACTAAATGCGCACATGGGCGCCTTTGCCCCATTTAAGAACTACGTCAGTAAAATACGGTTCGAACCATTAGATAACCAATCTTATCTTCTTTCCCACACCATCTAGGTTAGATTGTTCCACCCATTCATTTTGACACCATTATCGATTAACTAAGTTTCGTTAAGGTCAGTTCCAAATACGATACAAGGTACGTATATGCCCATTCGGCCGGTATTCCCGCTCGCTCAGCTGGACATTGGACATAATAAGTGGGGGGGAAAGGTGACAGTCTCACATAGTTTGAGATAGAAAGATCCCTGGTGAAAGGGTAGTCATAAATAATGGATTTAATAGTGTGAACATAATAAGGTAGTCAAAATCGAGATATACATATTCGATGATTAACTATTAATAGAAATAATTTCTCGTGCGATCGCCCGCCTTCCACTAGGAAACTTGCACACTTACTTGGTCGGTTTCGTATAGTAGGGTTAGATGATTCTGGATCTTGAAGTTGGGTTCGAATCTAGGTGAAACTTTCTCCCACACTTTAATTTCGTGGATCTTTAGTTCCAAATTTAGTTGGTTAAGAGTGATATATGTACTTTTTGAAAAGCACGCTAGCATTGAAGAGTCTTGCCAGATTATAGAAAAGATGTAAGATGAGATTCTGACAAATATGTAATTTTATGTTTGTAGAGATTACAGGATGCTGTAAGAAGGAATGTAATCCACTACATTTTGCTTAACTTGGAAGCTTCACACGTTCTTCTCTTGGTGGCATATTTAGCTTAACCTTTGGTGGTAATATGCACCCTAATACGCTCTCCTCAGTGTTGTACCGATAGATGTCGGCCTCAATTCGTACATCAGCCAGCTTGTGTCTGTAGAATGGGAGGATCTTATATTTCAACTTATTCGCTGAGATTTTCCCCTTTCTCGCAAACTGGTTGATGTTTTCTATTTCAAGGGCTGTAGTACGTGACATAGCATCTTGTATTTTGTAAGGTAAACCAATCGACTCAAATGTCGTTTGTGAACTGCAGGTAAACGTTTTCTTCTCTCGTGGAAGTTGGCATGTATATGGTAAAAATTAAGTAGAGAAGTGGGCCCAAGCACCCCCTTCAGGGAAAGCCTCCATTTAGCTCGAGCTTTGGGCCATTACTCCTTGGCCGAAAATATAAAGCACCCCCTCAGAAATTTATATATTTTACATCCCCCAAGAATAACCCTCTTTTCTGATTAAAGTGAAGGTAACTCGGTACTAAGCCGAGATTCTGATCATCTGTGGAGTCCATATAGGAGCAGGAAAGGTTTGAAATGATACTTTGGGTACAGAATTGGCGTCAGTGACAAGTAGGGAATCGGCGAGTTTCTGAAACTCCTCATCAATCTGCTTGAGCGACGCCCCTTCCAGAGGGTTAGAGTCATAGTTAACGAGGTCTTTGTTTAATTCCCAGTCGGGTTGGGTCGTTTATAGGACTTTCTTTGATTGGGAGCTGAATGGAGCTAAGATGGTTATTAGGATAAACTAATCCAGTCCAATTAATTTGGCAATATTTCGGTCCAGGAGCAGCTCAAAACTACGCCCCGCTCGATTAATGGAGGTGTAGTCAAAGGCTGTGCACCAAGCATTCAGATCAACCGCAAAATTTTCCGAATTTCTATAACCAAAGAGATTCTGTGGAGACAGAGGGTCACTGGAAATCTGGAGCTCGATGGCCAAGAATGACTCTTCCAATTGGAGTTGGGCCCTGAAGGGGATGTTCTTCTTTATCATACGAGTAATTATGACGTCGTCGAATCTTTCCGTGCTATGGTTGGTGGAAATGACTTCGTATGGGTAGATTTTAATGCTATTATTTGCGGTGTTAATACCATGCTCGTATAATAGTACTAGGTTGTGATCTACTTTATTAATTATATTACCATAAATAGCGGTCTTATTTTCCCATCGTTGACATGTTCAAAATTTTTAACTTAGGCAAAAAAGGATCCATAGTGGTGAGGTAAAGGTCTGTGAAAAAACTTATAGAAGAGCTTTTCTGTCTGTTTTTAAAGTCTGTGGGCAGGGGCGGGAGATGAGGTGCGGCAGCGTCTGATTTTTTTTAACTCACTAAGTGAAATTATGTAAAGTCAGATGTGAAATAGATTGCAACCTGCTATATGACATCATCTACCTCGAATTCCGGAACGATGTCATATTGGCATTTATATTTTCCTGCATTTATGCCTTCGGTTATATCTATGGTAGAAATGTTATATGGAAAACTAAAAATCTTCATATTTAGTTTCCGTGACGAATACGCGTATTTATTTTCCTTAGAAGTCACGAACGGCGATCTCAAACTTTTGCGGGAACAAGAGGGTTTCCACGATTTCGCGGTACGTTTCATGGGGTCAACTTCGAGGAGGGGAACATTTGCATTCTGCGTTCCGTTATCGTTGTCCTTTAGGTTATCATTGGTGCTTATCTTACGTCTAGCTTCTAGTTTTAATTCTTGGGTCTTTAGCTCAGGAAGTATTCGGGTTTTGGCCATTTGTAGTGAGAATCTGGCTTGAGGGAGTAGATTCTGTTGCATTGTAGTAGATGGGGATTAAAAATGAATGCAGAGTACTTCACCAGAGGGCGGATCCCACGGAAACCATATTTCATCCCTTCCCTTTGTCAGCCCAAAACTTCCCCATCTCGGAGAAGAATAAGGATGAGGCTGCCTCGTCCGCTCTTGGGGCCCATTCAGGAGGTGGAGAGAAGAGGACTCACTCTCCGTGTCCTATCCTAAAAAGAAAAGAAATAGAAAGAATAACAAAAAGACTAGCCGTTTTGGCAGGTGACCAGGACAAGACTGACACGTCCGGTCCATAGGCACCCACTGGCGAGAAGGCCAAACAAAGACGAAAGTTGCTAGTATGGTGAGTTGAGCTTCGATTATATCATGACCTCTCATTAACAGAATGCCTAGCGTTTTCGAGCCCGCTGGCTTCAAACGCCTTCTCGTTAGTCGCTCCACTGACCATATAATGTTGGCTAAGACTCACATGTTTCTTAAGAGGGTAGCACTAATTAGGCTGATTGGTAGAGAGTTGAAGGTCACCCGTTTCTCGGACAGGGTTCTTCTAGCAAAATCGATGCACCCTGCCTAGTCGGCCATTTTCGGTGCTCTTCGGACACTCAATGGCTCGTATGTACAGTTGAGACCGCACTCTTAACATAACTTTTGTGAAAAGGGTGGTGTATGCGAAAGAATTTGTGGACTACTACTAAAAAATGATCCGGGAAACAGTAATCTGACGGCACTTCCTCACACGATCGTGGTGGAACTATGCAGTCAGTCTGCACATACTTTAGGGAGGTTCCTCATGCAATGTCATTTGGTCATTTATCCTTCACAACAGAAGCTTCTACGTATCTAATGTCATTTCTCTGTCTGTTACCTTATATTGGCAACCACGATTATTTAGTTGGCGTGGTGGGTTTACCATTGGGTACCTAGGTGGATATGCCTAGTTTTTGGTGGGGGAAGTGCATTTCCTTTACACAAGAAGTGCTGCCCACGGTAGATCGAACAATATGAAGGGTATGTACTTACCTGCCTAAAATGCTCATGCTATCACAGTTGTAACAAACTGGAACAGCCTAGGATTGCCGTTTGGGACGAAATGATACATACCTAGCAGTTTGAGGGGATAAGTTTTGTCGCGTGTGGGTCCTTTGGGATTGGGGCTGTCGTGATGGTAAAATGTTTCACGACGGGGCTGCCATGACACCCTGATACTGAACCATGGTAATACTAGCTTCCTTCTTCCAACCGTCCGACCTAATTCTGAGCACCTCTACTTAACTTTTGTCATCGTTACGCTAAGATTGACATCTAATGCAACATTTTCTGGCAACATTCTTTGGGGTTGCAGGGAGAAATTTGCATACATAACAGCATTCAACGAATTCATCACATGCCACTTGGTGTACTTGAGGCTCAAATCTTCCTTGGCGACCTGAATTGCCGTGCAGATTAATTGTTACCAACGGGCAAAACAATCATGAATGTCCGCTTTTTTTATCTCTATTCCATTTTGCGTTAAACACATTACAGATAGATTTTTTTAATTTTTTTTTATTTAGGAACCCATCTGTCGACCTCGTACTTGGGCATAAGTCGCCGTACTCACGACAGCCTAGTTAGTACTAGGCTAAATTCAAATAACAATATGCAAAAAAACAAAAAAACAATAACAATAAAAAGGAAAAATGAAAAGCGCATAAAGCAGGAAGCATGCCCTGGCGTCAAGGGGAGGCACAGGGGGCAGGAACGTGCGAGCTAAAAAAACAACAACACAAAACAGCAACAACAAAACAATTAGATAAGGTGGAAGATGTCAGCCTCTTCCCAAAAGTCCACAAGTCAGAGTGCACGAACCCGTCCCGAGTACAAGGTACAGCAGTAGCGACCCCTCTCATCCCGATTCCTGGACAGGTAATGGGCGCGGAGATCACCCAGACTGGGACATTCAACGAGAATGTGCCGAACAGTCTGGGGGACAACTCAGTCGTCACAATAAGGCACAGGCGAGCGCTCCATCAAATGGCGGTGCGTCCCACGAGTGTGTCCGATTCGGAGACTACAGAAAGTGACCTGAAGCCGTCGCGGCATTGGGGGCAAGGTCCATGGGAACAGTGGCGGCGCAATGGCACGCAACTTTAAGTTCCCCTCGAACGTCTCCAATCTTCTTTGTCAAGCAGCCCGTATTCCTGCCATGTAATCAGTGTGAGGAAGAGCGAAACGCTGGTCTGGGTGCACTCATTCAACGCAATTCCTACAGTCCAGGAACCCAGCAGAAGATACTCTTGACATCCGCTCGGCTCGCCAAAAACGTGACGTCACGGATATCGCGAACCAGGGGATGCGTAGATTCCAATGCCCCGAGAGCACTCAGTGTGCTTTGTGAGTCGTTATAAATCACAATTCGGTCTCCAAACCGGACACGTCACGTAATCTCCCGTACTGAATGGTGTATTGCAACCAGCTCGGCCGTGAAGACAGACGCAGCGCTTGGCTGAGCCCCGCTGACTTCAAACAAAGGGGATACGGACTGGAAACCTACCCCCTCTTTGGAATTGGAGCCATCCGTATACACTGGCACGGTTCCAGCATCACACTAAATGTGCTCCAAAAAGACCGAACGCAATAATCCCGGCGCTGTACAAGCTTTGGGTACAGAGGAGTGGCAAAAAATGGTCAAAGGTGGTACTCTCCAGGGTGGCTTCCTAAGCAGAATCAGGGGCGCCACCGGCCCGAAAGCTATACGTAGGTCTCGAAGGAGTTTCCTGGCCCTAAAGCCGAAGGGCTTAGGGTACAGCTGGCGTCTGTCGGAAGCATAGGTACCGTCGAAATCAGCTGCGAATGTAGTGAGAGCTGTTGGTGACTGAGGGAGGTTGCCGGGCTCGCGCGTACAGGGGAGAAATGTACTGTGCATGGCACAGAGCGAGTTGCTTTTCCCCAGCATCGACAAGTAGGCTCTCAATGGGGAAAGTGCGGAAGGCACCGGTCACCAGTGAAGGCCGAAGTCGCGGATCTAGTCCACCTTCCGCAGCACACGCTCGGCTGCGGATGCATAAAACTCGCATCCCTAGTTGAGCTTCGAACGAACGAAGGATAGATAAAAAAAAGTAAGGAAGTAGTTCTATCAGCACCCCAGACGATAATCGTCACAGAACGAAGAATATCTATGGTGCAGTTGAAAGAGAATATAAGCCTTCCAGGTGAGGCGTCGGTCAAATATAAGAACAAGGAAACGGTGCGAGTCCACCAATTTCAGGCGCACTCCATTTAGAAACAAGTTTGGGTCACGGTGGAGACGTGGATGGCGGCAGAAGTACACCACCTTTGTCTTGGCCAAGGAAAACCAAAGCCTGTGCACTTCTGCGTAACAAGTGATGCGGTTCAATGCCTGTTGGAGTCGAAGCTCCAGAGTTGGCATTTGGGCCATGCCAAAAAAGAACGAAAGGTCGTTCGCGTAGAACGTAGCGAGAACATCTTCCGGCAGCATCAGTGATGCCGTTGATGTGTAGGACGAAGAGTGTGACACTGAGGACACTTTCCTGCGGGACACCCTCTTCCTGCTCCATTGGGCTAGAGATGGCTCGCAAAAATTCAGATATAAAGATTGAAAGGCGTCCCCTCGTCTCCATCGCGTGGAGAGTCTCCATGAGACCGTATTGCCATGCGGTATCATAAGCCTTCTACAGATCGAAAAACATCGAAGGAAGGCCTCGCAGACGGCATTTTCCAGTCGGAGCAGAGCACCCGACGTGGAGTGGAACTTGCGGAAGCCGCACTGTGCAGAAGACAGATGGACTCCGCTGTCCAGGAAATAAGCTAATCTAACGTTTACCAATTTCTCTATCAACTTGCACACGCAGAAGGTTAGAGAGATTGGGCAGAAACCGGCCGGAGTAGAGTGATCTCTTTCCGGTTTGAAAAGGCGAGCAGAGTAATGATTCGCCATGAATCTGGGAGGATACCCTTTACCCAGATCCTATTGAACAAATCTAGCAGAAAGGCCATGCCTCGCTCACCCAGGTGTCGAAGCATGGCGTACGGGGCATCGTCCGGACCATGGGCGGTGTCCGCGCACGAAGCAAGAGCTGAGTGCAACTCACTCACAGTAAACTTCTCGTTGAAGGGTTCTCCGCCGGTGGAGGTAAAGTCCAGCCGGCGGCCTTCCGTGACATCACGACGTGCATTGAATGCTGGCGGAGCAGCATCCCGGCTAGAGAATGCGGAAAAAGCGGTCGCGAAAGATTCCACCACGGACGCGGGGTCCGAAAATGCGGTCCTATTCTCCTGGAGAACGGGAGGGGGGTCCTGCGAAAACTTGCCCCGAATCCTTTTGACTCGCTTCCACACCTCAGCTAAAGGGGTCTTCCCGTTAAGTGAAGACATGTATGCCCGCCAATAAGAGCGGCGGGCGTGCTTTGAAATATACCGGAACCTAGCCCTAGCCCGACGAAATTAAGCGACAGTGAAATCGTTCGGGCGGCGCTTATAGCGCACGTAGTCATAGCGCTTCTGCTTGATGGTCATCTCACACTCCGCTGACCACCACGGTAGTGATCGGTGCGCAAAATGGCTAGACGTTCTATCAAGAGTAGTTAGGCCCACAGCGATGAGGTTGCCGGAGAAGAACTTAACGTCCTCATCAACCTACCTAAACTCCTCGATTGAGATTGAGAAATCAGTCATTTCCTGAAATGTGGACCACCGCGCCCGCGCTAAGCGATCAGTACCATGGATGTCATCGACTACCCCCACCCAAAATCAGGCTGTGCATCCGGAGAGCACCAAGATAGATCGAGGCAGGAAAATTAAGTGGTTATCGGGCAGTGATACGTAACCTCGTCCATATTTAGGATACCTATCTCCATCTCATCGATCAGGTTGGTAAGGACTTAACCCCATAGATTAATCGAGTAGTCTCCCCATAGGGGGTGTCTACCGTTCAGATCTCCGAGCAAGAGAAATCGCCTCGGCACCCGTTTTACGGCGCGGTGGAAGTCCTTCGCGTCGAAGTCGCCTGACGTTGTAATATATCCAGAAATAACAGTATACCTCCTATCCAGGTGCAGCTGCAGAGCTACTGACTGAAAGGAGGCATTTAAAGCAAAGAGAAGAACGGAGACATTATGCCGGGTGTAAATGGCGCATCCCCCTGCCCGGTCGCCATCCCGTGGGGGTGAGGTGGCAAAACTCTTATACCTCGGGTGTGGGTGAAGAAGCCGAAGCTCCTTTAGCGCTGTGCACTTTCGGGGGGAAGCCTTTGGAACCCCGCAAGATGGCCTCACGACCAACTTCAGGGGTGTTACCTTCTGCAAATCCAACGACTCAGTGGAGGCGCGTGGCTGTTTCACCTTAAGGGAAACGGTCACGCTGGGGGAAGGGAGGGGAGCGGTGATTTTATCCGGGGCTGGGTGTGAACCCTTTTTGCTGCCAGCTTTACAGGGAGGCCCCCGGAGTGGCACTAATGTCTTCACGCGGTACCGATACCAACCGGCACGCACCCACTCAGGGAGCTTATCACAATCGAACGAAGAAGAGTTTAGGGGTAGGTCTCGAGGCCCCTCCCTGTTTTCTCATCACACGCTTCATCTTGACCGCCCAATAGTCAGCCAGCCTTTAAAGTGATGTCATCTATGGAGTAGTCCATGATCTACCTTGTATAAACTACTCCTTTCACGAAGTTTATTGTAGAGTGCGGCGTCAAACTTCCAAGGTGCCATCAAGTGTCCGAAGGGCAATAATCATGGCCGCCTCGGAAGGATTCGACGCATTTGCCAGAAGGCTACCTTCCGAGAAACGGGTCACCTTCGGCTCTCTACCAATCACACTAGCTAAAGCTCTCCTCTGATGGATCATGTTGCCCTTAGCCAACATGCTGCCATCAGTGGAGTGAATAACGAGGAAACGATGGAAGCCAGCGGGCTCGAAAACGCCAGGTTGCCTCTGAATGAGGGTCGCCGACGTAATCGAGGCTCCGCTCTGCGCAGTTCTGGTCGTCGTCTGGGCCTCCCCACCAGGGAAATCAACGGGACCGGACGTGCCAATCTTGGCCTGGTCGCTTAACCGAACGGCAGCAGACCCATACGTCCCCGCGCCCCCCGCGGATGGAGAGGAGCCCCGAGTTTTTTTTTTCTCTCTTTTTCTTTTTGTGGACGAAGGCAGGGAATCAACCTGCTTCTCTCCTCCGCCGGCAGGAGCCCCCAGGCAAGATGGACCGGTCTCAGCAAGATTCTTCTCCGAGATTGAGAAGGTCCTGCTGCCACAGGTGCCCCAGCCTGAGAAGGAGATCCCTCCTCTCCTTGTAAAGTCTTGGAGACCCGAGCCGTCTGAGGAGAGCCTCGCAAAGGGGCGGACTCAGGTCCGGTACTTGGCACCGAGCCCAGGTCTGCCCCAATGAAAGGTCCTACAGTCTGGGGCTGGGTTGCCTCAGGGACCATGTCCATCTCAAGGGGGCCTCAATATGGCCATCCTCCCAACAGGACATCACAGGACCCATTGCTTATAATGTCTTTGGTCGGGGAAGAGAGAGGGGGAGGTACGGTGACCCCCTCTAATCTCAATATGCGAGCACGCAGGTATTTAGAGGGAAGGGGCAGACGGGCTCTATCTTCCCTCCTTTCCTTAAGGGGGTTGGCCCTATCGTGCCTCTGCCACCGGAAGCGGTCAATTATGGGCCGCCTGCTTTTCTTGGCACTCCCCTTAGAATTAAAAGGGGGACTACCGCTAGTGAAAGGGAGTGAACGGGAGTCCCCTACACCCGTAGGCAAAGGAAAGGAGTAAGCATCCTCTCCGGTTGAAGAGTTTTGGAGGGTGCCCTGCGAAAGCACAGGGGAGGGGGCATATTAAAGGTATGTAGATGCGGTTTAAATCGAGAACTTGGATACATATTAAAGGACGAGGCGCTCGCAAATGAGACCTTACACCAGTATTAAAGGACGGGGCATTCTAAAGTGAGAACTTGAAGGCGTATTAATGGAACTATCGCTCGACAGTGATGTCTTGAACCCCTATTAATGAACGTGGCGCTCGAAATAAGAATTTCGACGCATATTAAAGGACGATGGGCTTGAAAGTGAGAACTTGACCCCGTATTAAAGGATGCGGCGCTCAAAAGTGAGAAGTTGGGCACGTCTTAAAGAACGCTCCGCTCGAAAGTAAGTGATAACCTGGACCCATATTAAAGGACGCGGACCTCGAAACTGATTTTGGTCCCGTACTAAAGGGGACAGTGCTCGAAAGTGAGAATTTAAACCCGTATTAAAACACGAGGCGCTCCAAAATGAGAACTTGGACCCGTATTGAATGACGAGGCACTTGGAAGTAAGAACATAGACCCGTATTAAAGGACTCGGTACTTGAATGTGATAACGTGAATTGGGATTGGGGAAAAATGAGAGGCGAAGAGGAGAGTTCAGGTATGTATGTGAGGTGCTGGGTCATTAGATTGCAAATAGATACGTATGATGTTACTTGATTGTGAAAAAGAGTTCATGTTGTGTTATTGATTCACATAAAAAAACAACCATGAACCGCTTTTTTTGAAAATCGGTTCATAAAATATCAGTGAATTTGGGGGAAGTCTAAATGAAACGACACAGGTTAAGAAAACTGCTCGCAATTCTAATACGTAGAAAAGGTCGTGTAACTCTTCCGAAATTGCCCCTTTTCTGCATTCAAGGCTTCTCCTCTTGTTGGAAAACACTATAACTTATTAATATTAATTTCACGTTGTATAATAATAATAATATTACGGGAAACCCACAAGGACATCTCGTTGTCTAGACTGCGATGAGGACTGATGTTGGTTACACTGAATTGGAACTCTCTCCGTAAACAGTAGCTAGGAATCTCCAAATAACCCTTCCTGGTGTCCTTTCAAATATAAAAATTTACAAACAAATCAAAATATCAAATTAATCTCAGCGTGATGGATGTGGGCCCTCTTATAGAAGTCTTCCTGATACCTGAAGATCGCTTGGACCCACCCCGCTTTTAAAAGCTTCACCTGGTGAAGGAGAACTTAAAATTTCTCCCCAAACAGCACTAAATTATCTTCATTAGCTTGGTTATTGCAATGGTGTAGCTAGGACAAATACCACTTAGCTACAATTAATTCTAGGAAGGGAAGAATGTGGGTAGCGCATTGAGAAGCAAGTCACTGTTTAATTACCAGATCATAATTTGGGGGACGAGTCAAGATATGGTCAGTTTTTCACAGATCAGATGTGTCTGGAAATTACCTGGACAACATTTTATATAAACAGGTTAATGGCAGTTAAATCTAGTCTTATTAGTTTTGGAAGATGCCTGAAACAATAGGCGGTCAGTCTCAGTTCAGTGAACTCATAACATCAATTCAGAAAATCACATCTCTGTTTTCGAAAAGGGACTTGGTCTCGGTGAACAAAATAGCCGAAAGGTGAGGAGCAGAAGAGTAATCAAGCGACTTCCTTGGCGGCGTCACTCAATAGAAGATATCCTAGACAAGGCAACTATTCCAAGAAAGAACACAATCAGAAGTGTTGATATTTTTACATGAAATAGGATAAGAATTGTCTTAATCTATAATTTCACACTTGATTAATCCTAAATTAGGCGAATCGCAACTCTTTCCGCATTTAACACAATGTCACCAAAAGATGTTAACAGTTTAAAAAAAAATATAAAAAAATTATTAATGTTTGGATTGGTTTTGCGTGTATCTGTGTAACCACTAAGGACTAAAGGGTAAATTAACGTGCTCTTAAATTTGCATATATGAGTCCCTGTGCTTTGTTGTGCGAACTATGAACACTCGAAGTTTTGAAGTCCGTCTTTTCGATAACAAGGTCAACCTACCTAAATCGCGAGCTCTCAATTACTCTGACTAATGACCTTTAAACTTTCTATAATTCCAAGACTAACCTTGGAAGGATATTGATAATTATACCATTCGAAGGAGAATGTAAAATAACATAAGGGTTTCAAATTGGAATCGGCCGAATAGTTATGATGTTATTGCCAAAGAACTCATTGGAAAGTAAAACGGGTACCATCCGACCGACCGACCTACGGACCGACATAGTAACTTTCTAAAAACACAAAGAACTGGGTCCGTTATCATTAGAATATTCTCTCATCTTTATTCCATTTTCATCCCCGCGATTTGGCCTTCTGGCCTCAGTATCTGCAGAAGAACTTGCGACTATACATACATATATCTTCCGCTATTTTCCTTTCGTCTATCTTCATTTCTTTACACATCTTGCCTTACTGACGTCCTGAGTAAATGTATCCTGGTTGGCTTTGAGCTTAAAATTTCGAAAGAAAAAAATCCATTGTTGCTCTGACTGTTCTTTTTTATTAGTATTATTTACTCTGCTGCTGTCGGTTTTCTTCATCTTCCCTAAATTTTCGAAACACTTGAAGAACAAGCATTTTCCCTTGCGCAACACCGGCCGGGGGATATCCTAAGAAACCAACAGAAGTCAAACAATATCTCAAAGCAGTCATACGAGCATAGTTAGATTTAAGCTCTGCCCCCTTTCACCCTCCTTCCTGAGGTGTGACGGGAGAACCGGTGTCACACTAAGGTACCTCGGTTCTAATTACTAATTTGAGTAGTTTTGTGAACTCATCCATTTGGCCTATTTAAGCTATATTATTTTTACTTCCCTCCATATGAGAAGTGTAAGACATTTAATCTCTTCCCTGGCGAGTAGATCTGTAATTTTAGGAAGACAGGCATACAGAATACCACAGTGGATTTGTACATTTAAGTGTTTGAATTCTGAGTCATACATATAGTGTCTTAGCAATGAGTTTTGCTAGATGCAGCGTTTTATGTATATCCATCTTGAGTACTAGAGATTGTGCCCCAAGAGTTTGGGGTTTAGGACAGCAGTGTCTGACACTCGTGCAATAGTTACGAGTATTTTGTTTATCAGCCAAACCCCTCTACTGCATTTCAAGGCCACGAGAGACCTCAATTAATTGTTCTTTCTCTCTCTCTTTCTCCATTTCTCGCCCCTCTTGAAATGCAACTTCCTCTTATCAATGATCTCGGAGCAGCGACAAAGCGACAACTGTCATGACAACCTGCGTTTCTAATCTCTCTCTCTCTCTCTCTCTCTCTCTCTCTCTGTCTCGTATTCCGACTCTCAGGAACAGGCGAGCAGCAGTTAGCTTTGAGCGTTTGGCGCAGTCTCGTCCTTGCATTCCATTGCTCCTCAGTCAAGGAATCCTCGCCAAAGGTTCGTCCCGATCGCAACCCCACAGAAACCCCAAGGCCTGGGCATGAAGGGGGTGTTGTCAGGAAATGTGATTGTGTCCAGATGGCTCACCAGTGGCTACTTGAGGGGTCCAGTGAGAGTAGGGGTAAATAAGCTGTCGAAGGTCCATGGTTCATTTATGGGATCATTTCCGACCTGCTGAGAAGGTGGCTGGGATTCGAACCTATGTGCTACGTGAAGGTTTATTGAGTCTCGCTCGTGAATTCATTGGAAGATTGATCAATGTGGCGACCCCCCCATCCCCCCCACCACCCCTCCTACCCCCTCATCAGAATTCAAAGTTGTTTAAAAATAAAAGCGAAACCCAATGGCGTCTTGAAGAGCGGAGGAGTGGGGGGATTTGTAAATAAAACAGTGAAGTTGGGGAAAGTGAAAAGCTATGAGATATTCGAACCCGAGTGGCAGAACTACTAGAGGGTGCTCGACGTCGGGTAGACGCGCAACTCTCCTGGGTCTTGGTAGGCAGGTCCTCCTTCTGGGTCAGAAAAGAGTGAATGGTGAGGTATCTGAGCAGGGACCGGAAGGATTCTGTAGTGGTGCCCCAACCCAAACTTCCTTACCTCAGAATCAAGGGGCAGCTATCCCTTCGCTTTGCCCCCTCCCCTCCCACTACCAGGCCGGGGTTCGGACCCGTTCGGCGGCGAAAAGAACCAGGGACTCCCTAAGTAGGAAAGAAGAAGGGGCAGAGGGAATCGGCTGATAGGAATCAACAGGGGATGCAAGGATCGGCCTCTCCCATGGGGAGGGGGAGCTACCCACAAACTCTCAGAATTTCTTTACTCAGGCCCCTTTTGGGTAAATATGTAGACGAGCGGCCCGGCCAATAAGATGTACTATTTCGTCCGTGTTCCAAAATGTTTCACGTTTTTGGAGTACATTTATAGAGGACGGCTCGTGGGGGGTTAAACACGATGCGTGAACCGCACTACAATGATCCTGAGTTTCATTAAATTAAGGGGGGGGGGTCTGGGGGGCACAGCCCTCCAGTATATAATACTAATTTTTATAATGTTCTGACGTTTACAGAGGTGAATGCTTTAACTGCATCATGTCAGCGCCTTTAATCGTTTTGCGAATTATAATAGGGGTTGGGGGTGGGGTATGACGTCAGAAACGACACAGGTGAACGATAATATTTACACAAAATATTTTTTTCCGGCCAGGCCGCTCGTCTACATGTTTACCCCCTTTTGGAGGGTTCCGGTGAGGGGCTAAATACCTCTTCGGAAAGGAAGGAGAGGGGGTTAATGTAGTACCAGTGGTGATTGAAGTCGGGTTTCTTTTCAGGTGTTTGTGAAATTACCAGGCTTCAGCAATGCTGCCCCCAAAGGCCCTGTTGCCCCTCGGGCCCCAGAAAACTACCTCTGGAAACGGGCCCCTGACGGTACCACACTTGCTGAAGGTGAAGAGAGACGGTGGGGAACTGACTGCGCGGGAAATTGGCTTCCTCGTAGGCGCCATCACCGATGGCTCGATGGAGGATGTCCAGCTCGGTGAGAAGGGGTGGAGCGGGGGTTAAACGGGGTGGAGGGGGGGTTGAATGGGGTGGAGGAGGGGTCAGGTGCAGGGAAGGGTGGGGAAGGGTCGAGTTCCAAGACCCCCTTGATACATGCCTCTTCGTATACAGTTCCTGCGTTCTTATTTTCTGTTTTTGTTCTTTCTTCTCGGGGTAAATGGCATGATGCTTCCTAAATATGGACCGAGGTCTCTCTCTCTCTCTCTCTCTCTCTCTCCCAGGTGGGAAGGAGTCCCTCCCACAAGCTTCTAAAAGGGATGCGTGGGTGATACAGCTACACAGGAGGTTGGCGGAGAAGCATTATTTTCCTTGTCATCCTCGGCATTCTCAATAAGGGAAGCTACTCACCTCCCCCCCCCCACTGTATCACAAGTGAGACCGGAAATGCTGTCACACCCGTTGCATGTCAGCTTTCCTCACGAGTTGGTGTATGTGTTTGTATCCGTTGCGCACAGGCTTGCATATAAATATCAAACGGTATTCGAGCTCAGGCTCTCTGAAGACTGAATCCTGGGAGGTGGCGGAGGGTGGGGATTAACTTCGCACTTCGCGAGAGAATCTTTAGATTCGAATCGAGGATTGAGTTTTCTCCTTTGCTCCGGGGCGAGTTGAGAACTCATAAAGCACGCGCCATTCATGGCCGGAACCTGGTCGCTTGAATGTAATCGCGTCATGTAGTCCTGCACTCGCGCAGTTGCTCACGAATACCCCAAGGGAGTTGAGGTGTGAGGGGGGGGGGGAATGTCTCCCCTCCTTTCGTAATTCAGTCGCGAAGTTGACGCTGGAATGGCCTGTAGATGTAATTGGGTGGGTGGTTCTTGAGGAACATGAGAGATTTAATGATGGTGGAAGGTAAAAATTTACGACCTTACTATCCGATTAGTCCTGTAGAGATGTGTTAGCTTCAACCCCTACCCCCATGTCACCCGTGAGAAGATTAGCCCATCGTCCCTATCCGTAGTATCTAGGCTAGGTCTTTGGCCAGTGCCGTACCGGTTTTTTTCTCGGTGATCTGCTTTTTGTAACGTCATCGATGACGTCATTTGTTTATGGTCTGATCATAGACGAAGTGAATGCGAGCAATAGAGATTCCGCGGTGTTGAGTCAGAGTCTAGGGCGGTGTTCAGCATTTAACAACTAGTGTCGGCGAGACACCGAGAACACAACGGATTGTTACCATTTAATAATGGAGCGTTAGGGAAGCCACTCATCCCCTACACTCAGGAACAAAAATGAGCTTTGTAAATTGATTTATTAAAGGAAGAAGATGGGGTGAATACATGAGGCGAACGCACAGTTAGAGAGCAATAACAGACCAGCTATCAACGGGTATCAAGACCTCTTACCAGTCCACCTGGTATTTCTCAACCTTTAAAATGAGGTCGTACTCTAGAGTCTAGACGCTCGGAGGTGCGAATTTAGTTATCCTATGCATGAAAAGGGGTGGGCTTTCTAATATGTCTGCCTCCAGTTTTGTTCTTCGTTTTTTTATCAGGATATCAATTTTTTCCTTAGAGATACAAATCCTAAAAAGGAGAACAAATGACACCCCCGCGAGCCCCTGTAGACATGTGCGTGCGCATATATGTGCACACTTATTGTACATTTCAATCGATGATTATAAAGCTTCTACTGATGTATAGTGAGGAAATGGTAGAACTCGTATTATTAACCTTCTACTTTCTTTCCTCCAAATCGATTCAATTGTATTTTAGTAAAAAACAAAGAATGCTGACCAAAGTCGGGTGCTCTCACTTATTCTGATTTATGACCTCACAACCTTCAAAACTTTCAATAATTCACCGGCTTAACTTGGGAAGACTTTGACAATTATATCATTCGGAAGAGAATGTAAAGCAACATAAGGGTTTCAAATTTCGTTGGAATCGGCGGAATAGTTATGATATTATTACCAAATAATTTCCGGGCTAATCTTGGGAGGACCTTGGCAATTATTATACATAAGGGTTTCAAGTTTCGTTAGAATCTGCCGAATAGTTACAATGTTATTACCAAGAAAAAGAAGCAAAACCGGGTCCGACCGACATAGTGAGATATAGAGCCACACGCGACTAAAAACAACAAACAAGAATAAATCGCCAGATGAAATCCCGATTCGGGTCCTCGTCGTCCTCCTCAGTCACCTTCTTCGGGAAAACACTAAATCCACGAAGACCTCGAGTTCTTCGTCTGGTAGGGCAAAGGTTGTAGTACCCAGGCCTGGAAGGACAAGCTCTGCTAAAATGAAAATTGAGTGCAGGACAAAACGATGATTCGGAGCGTCCACAATTAAAGTGGATTCTGTCACGAGGTCAAAAGACTCCCATAAAAGTAATGGGAAAACTTGATCATCATTTTCATAACCATCTTCAGCCATAACATTTTGGTCGAGAAGTGAAGTTTATTGGATCCAATGAGAGACTTATGAACATTACCACCCAAGGGAAAGCAGTTTGCCCGGGGGGTTCTGCTCCCATCCATTCTGCTACACATGTTAGGAATTGCATGACAAGAGTATTCACGCGAAGTAGACCTTTATTGGGCTCCACAATCTCCAGCTTTTAGTCTACTTGGTCTATTTTAGACCGAAACCCCAACAGGGTTAACAGTCGCGTGATCTCAATTATTCTGAATTATGACTTTCAAAACTTTCAACAAGTGGGGCAATCCGACCCATGCGCAGTTTTCTTTTAATAATTCACGGACTAACCTCGGTATGACCTTGTCAATTATATCATTAAAAAGAGAATGTCCAACAACATAAGGGTTTCGAATTTCGTTAGAATCGGCAGAATAGTTATTGCCAAAAAAACTCATTGAAAAGTAAAACGATTACCATCCGCCCGACGACCTACGAACAGACGGAGTAACTTATAGAGTCGCGTCCACGCGATTACAAACCAAGCCACCATAACTGTTGCGGGATAGGCGTCCATCATCACTTCCGTCGATACTTTTGTTATTTGGGAACTTTCTTCGTCACAAAGAGGGGCTAGGTCAAGTTCGTACTCTTAAGTGTCTGTTATCTTCGTACGAACAAGCTATTTTACCTTTGAATCCTCTCTTCGCACCCCAGTATTTAATTGAGGGCGATAGGATTTGCTAGGCCCGCTTTGTCATCCTCAGTCTCCTTCCCCATGGTATCTGCGGTCACTGGGCAGGTTCAGGAGAGGTCGCGCCCCAACGAGTCTCATTTCAACACTAATCGTACCATATATTTTCCATACATTTTCCCTTTCTCTAAACTCACCATTTTCTTTACAAGCTTCTTCAAAAGCTTATTGAAGGCGGAGATGCCGTTGTTGTTTTGTTTTTCACTTTAAGGAAATAATAATAACTATTCATATTACTCCATATTGCCTCGTTGGTCATGCCAAAGTCCTGTTACACTCGTTACGACGCTCTCAACTAAGGACACAATGATATTTTTGATGCAGTTCGATACATATTTATTGTTTTAACATAAAAATGCTGGCCCACACGCGGTTGACGGAGGAGTTCAGCTCGTCGATGTTGCTGTGGCGGACCTCGCATGTGCCCACACACTGTAGTCAAAAGGATTGAGGTCGGGCAACTGCAGCGGCCACAATTCCTTCGACCAGAACTTCATGTTCGACCCCAACCACTCTTACACGGTCTTAGCCGCGTGGGCCGGGGCACCATCCTGCTGAAAAAAAGTGGTCTTCCTTCTTCGTGATCTTCCTCACCCAAGTCGGATTTTCATGGCCAAAATGTCCATGTAATCGGCCGCGAACCACACCGGCGGCATCTCATCGCTATTCGAAGCTACGACGTCGAGCATCATCACGGAGGCCGTGTGCTTGGTCGTGGACACGTAGCGGACCTTGGAGGCGTCCTGGTCAAAGCTTCCCAACCGGTCGTTCTGCTTGATGATGACTGGATCGAACATATAGTTTTTTCATCAGGATAAAAAAATGAGAATTTGATTGCCATGACTTTTCAAGTCGTTTAGAAGGGGACGAAAGCGCTACCGACGTTGTTCTCCCCTATGGTCGGTGAGCAGAGGCCTTTCCAGGCACCGCAAGCTCTTGCCGCCTTCCTCCTTGACGGCCCTGGACACCGTGGCCACCGATATGTTCTTCTTCGCGAGCGCAGTAATTTTGAGCTTTGGGACACTTTCAAATTCTTTGTCACATCCAAACGATTGGTTAGTTGAAGTCTACCTAAACCACGTCGATATGCGCGACCTTCTCCGTTCTTGAGCCACTCCGCAACTCTGTTTACGGTCCCCCGTAAGGGGCGCGGCGATTTGCCAACCTGGCTGCCGTGCTGACGGGACTCAGCACCCCGTCCTACCCCAGCTTAGCATCTTCTCCTTCCTTCAGAACACTTGTGTACCCCCCCCCCTGTTTCCTCGCTTTTCATACAACCTCTCCCACAACTTTCTCTGGTCAGCCTCTAATTTCTTCTCAGACAACTATCCCGGATCGGTGCTGAGGGGGGAGGTGACAATGTTTCCTAACCCCTGAGCTCCGGTTTGGGATGGTGGGTTTTTAAAAACCGGCTTCATCCCCACCCATACCTTTCTCAAATCCCTTTTCCTTCTCTCTTCACACTATCAATTTTACGCCGTGTCCAAGGTGGAGCGCCATGCCGAGGGACTGCCAGGCCACCAGGCGGGAGGGGTAGTCCTGAATGGCGGCACCTGGCTCTGCCAGGCCCGTACGCACCCCTCGCAGAGCGGGCTACTGCGAGGGGTGATGAGCGTTTGCTTCCCGTAAGAAAAAGAGGGTCACCATGCCCAATGGTGAAAAAACAAATTTTCTTCCCTCATTTTCCCCCTGTCCATCATCGGAGCCACCCTCGGGCAGCTCCACAGATAAAATGGAGATCCCCCATCCCTGTGCTTGCGCAGGCGACCCTCCAAATTTATCTAACCGGAGAGGAAGCTTACTCCTCTTGTTCGCCTTCGGGTGTAGGGGACTACCCCTCACCCCCTTGTCTGGAGGTGCCTTCGGGCACCTCCCTCTTTCCAGCAGCAGTCCCCCATTTACTTTCCAAAGAGACTGCCAAGAAAGCCAGCCGGCAGCCCATAGCCGACCGCTCCCCATTGAAGCGGCTCGGTAGGGCAAACCCCCTTTTGGAGGAGAGAGAAGCCAGGCCCCTTCGGTCGCTTCCTTCAAAAGACCTGATGACTAAAATTTTAGACCTAGCAGGGGGGAAAGGCCTGTGCGTCCCCAGACATGACTAATGACGCTGCTGCCAATAGGACCTGTGATGTTCTAGGGGGGGGGGGGCAACTAGAGGCCCCCCCTGAGATAGACATGGTCCTTGAGGCAACACAGCCTCAGACGGTAGGGCCTTCCATGGGAGCGAATCCGGGATCGGCACCGAGCACCGAACTCGAATCCGCCCTTATACAAGGTCCTCCTCAAAAAGCTATGGTTTCTAAGGCAGTACAAAGAGGGGAGATCTCTCCTCTCAACGGTGCCCCTACGATTGCCAGGACCTTCGCTAACTCGGAGAAGGACCTGGCTGAGGCCGGACCTTCTGGTCTGGGGGCTCCTGCCGGAAAAGGGAAGAAGCGGGTTCATTCCCAAAGCTCCTCTCCTAAAAAGAAAAGAAAAAAAAAGACTAAAAAGACTCGGGGCTCCTCTCCATCCGCGGGGCCTGCGGGGACGGATGGGTTTGCTGCTTCGGTAAGCGACCAAGCCAAGATCTGCACATCCGGCCCCTCTGCCCTCAAAGGCGCGGAGTCCCTGACTAAGACCAAAAGGGCGCAGGGCGGAGCCTCGATGAAATCGGGGCCCCTTATTCAGAGGTTACCTGGCGTATTTGAGCCCTCTGGCTTTAAACGCTTCCTCGTTATTCGCTCCACTGATGGCAGCACGTTGGCCAGGGGCAACATGATCCATCAGAGGAGAGCATTAGCTAGTGTAATTGGTAGAGAGCAGAAGGTGACCCGCTTTTCGGACGGGAGCCTTCTGGCAAATGCGGCAGATCCCTCGGAAGTGGCCAAGATAAGTGCTCTTCGCACACTTCATGGCACCCCGGTGAGTGTGACGCCGCACTCTACCATAAACTTTGTGAAAGGAGGAGTTGGTTCGAGAGAACTCGTTGACTACTCCATAGAGGAGATCACCTTAGAGCTGGCCGAACATGGGGAAGTCAAGGTAATGTGTGATGAGCAAACAGGGAGGGGCCTCGAGACCCACCCCTACAGTCTTCATCACGTTCGACTGTGTCAAGCTCCCTGAGTCGGTGCGTTCCGGTAGGTACCACTACCGCGTGAAGGCATTCGTGCCACTGCCGCAGAGGTGCTATTACTGTCACCGCTTTGGCCATACGAATTGCTCATGTAAACGTGCAAATTCGGGGTCACCCGAAGTCTGTGTAAATTGCTCACAGGTGGCACAGGATAAGTCCAAATCGTGTGTGGCCAAGTGTGTCAATTGCGGAGAGCCGCACCCCGCTTCTTCGAAGCAATGTGGTGCATATCTCCTTGAGAAAGAAATCCTGGCCGTTCAGGCCCAGGATCGACTCTCATTCCGCGAGGCTCAGGACTTGGTCCTGGGGCGCCCGGCTCTGCCCGGGACATCTTACGCCTGAATGGTTAGATAGATACCCTCTGCTCCTGGCCCATCCAGACCAACAAGCACGGTTGCTTCCGCGCCCATTCGGAGCCCTTCTGCGGGTTTTACTCAACCCGGGCGCTCCCCTGGTAAAGCCGGCGGCAAAAAGGGTTCACACCCATCCCCGGCTAAAAACAGGGCTGCCCCCCTTCCCCCAGCGTGACCGTTTCACGTAAAGCGAAACGGCCACGCGCCTCCACTGAGTCGTTAGA
Organism: Ceratothoa steindachneri; assembly: GCA_963969495.1. Lineage (NCBI taxonomy): Eukaryota > Metazoa > Arthropoda > Malacostraca > Isopoda > Cymothoidae > Ceratothoa > Ceratothoa steindachneri. The sequence goes on from OZ018323.1 coordinate 127,795,358, forward strand.
CTCACAGTAGGGAACACCACATAAGTTGGTCGCCAGGCCATCTTCCAGGGTTCCGAAAGCTGTCCCCCGGAAGGAGGAGAGCAAGAAAGGAACTTCGGCTCCTTCGCCCACGCCTAGTGGTGGGCTGAGTGGCTCGGAGACGGTGGATCCTCGAAAAGAGGGTTGCCCGTCTCCGAAGCCACAACCCCTGCCTAAGGTTTCGAGGTGGATGGAGGAAAAGACTCGCATGGCGAGCCCAACTTCCCCCAATAAGTCCTCGAAGGCGACAGCGCCTTCAGCGAATTATCCGGCCAACAGCGCCCGGGGTTCTCCCTCCGGGAAGCGTATGGCCATTCCCGTAAAGGTCTTCTGTTCGAAGAGGGCCCCCGCGTCTCCTCCGAACTAGGCCTGGAGGGCATATTCCTTCAATGGAATTGCCGTGGACTCCGGGCTAACTGGGAGGAGCTGCGGAGGCTCGTCTCGTCCCGTTCCCGTTAGCTATTTTTCTGCAGGAGACCATGCTAGGTGCGTGCGCCCTGCCCGCTCTCCCAGGGTATAAGGGTTTTGCGACACCACCACCACGAGATGGGGGCCAGGCTGGGAGATGCGCGGTTTACACCTGGTATGATGTCTCCGTTCTTCTTTTCACTTTAGATGCCTCCTTTCAGGCAGTGGCTGGGCAGCTCAACCTGGATAGGATGTATAATGTTATTTCTGAAAACATTCCACCGTCAGCTGACTTCGACGCGGGGGACTTCCGCCGCGTTGTGGCATGGTTGCCGAGGCCCTTTCTCTTGCTTGGAGATCTGAACGGCAGGCATCCTCTCTGGGGCGATTACTCAATAAATCCCAGGGGACAAGTCCTTGCCGATCTGATCGAATAGCTTGAGATATGTGTCCTAAATGTGGATGAGTTTACGCATCACTGCCCGAGAACCCCTTCAAATTATTGCCTTGATCTCTGTGCTCTTCGGATGCACAGCATGATTTTGATTGGGGGGTGGTCGATGACCTACATGGTAGTGATGACTTTCACATTCAAATATGATTTCCAGGGCAACTGCAGCCTGAGGGCCCACCTCGGTGGTGCTTGGCGCGGGCGCGGTGGCCTGCATTTCAGGAAATCACTGAAAGCTCTATCTCAGTCGAGGAGTTTAGGTCGGTAGATGATGCCGTTGAGTTCTACTCCGGCAACTTTATCGCCGTGGGCCTGACTACTATTCCCAGAACGTCTGGCCGTTTTGCATGCCAACCACTCGAGTGGTGGTCGGCCGAGTATGAGACGGCCCTCAAACAGAAGCGTTATGCCTACATGCACTATAAGCGCCGCCAGAACAATTTCATTGTCGCTGAATTTCGTCGGGCTAGGGCAAAGGTTCCGGTATATTTCGAAGCACGCCTGTCGCTCTTATTGGCGGGCATACGTGTCTTCACTTAACGGGAAGACCCCTCTAGCAGAGGTGTAGTGCGAGTCAAAAGGATTCGGGGCAAGTTCTCGCAGGACCCCCCTCCCGTTCTACGTGAGAATGGGACCGCAATCTCAGACTCCACGTCCGTGGCGGAATCCATCGCGACCGCTTTCTCCGCATTCTCTAGCCGGGATGCTGCTCCGCCAGCATTGAATGAACGTCGTGATGTCGCGGAAGGCCGCCGACTGGACTTTACCTCCAGAGGCGGAGAAACCTTCAACGACAGGTTTACTGTGGGATGAGTTGCGTTCCGCTCTTGCTTCGAGCGCGGACACTGCCTATGGTCTGGACGATGTCCCGTACGCCATGCTTCGACACCTGGGTGAGCGAGGCATGGCCTTTCTGTTAGATTTGTTCAACATGATCTGGGTAGAGGGCCTCCTCCCAGATTCCTGTCGAATCGCAACTGTGCTCGCCTTCCGCAAGCCGGGGAGAGATCACTCTACTCCGGTCGGTTTCCTGCCCAATCTCTCTAACCTCGTGCGTGTGCAAGTTGATGGAGAAATTGGTAAATGTTAGATTAGCCTTTTTCCTTGAAAGCGGAGGCCATCTGTCTTCTTTACAGTGTGACTTTCGAAAGTTCCACTTCCCGTCGGATGCTCTGCTCCGACTGGAAAATGCCGTCTGCGAGGCCTTCCTTCGTAGACAGCACTACGCCACGGTGTTTTTCGATCTGGAGAAGGCCTATGAGACCGCATGTCGATGCGGTATCATGAAGACTCTGCACACGATGCGGACGAGGGGACGCCTCCCAATGTTTATATCTGATTTTTTGCCAGATCGTCGATTCCGTGTATGGGTAGGGGGAGGGGAGCCATCTCCGGCCCAATGGAGCAGGAAGACGGTGTCCCGCAGGGAAGTGTCCTCAGTGTCACACTCTTTGCCCTGAGCATCAATGGCATTGCCTCGATGCTGCCAGTAGATGTTCTCGCTACGCTCTACGTGGGAAGATGGTGTCCCGCAGGGAAGTGTCCTCAGTGTCACACTCTTTGCCCTGAGCATCAACGGCATCATCTCGGTGCTGCCAGTAGATGTTCTCGCTACGCTCTACATGGACGACCTTTCGATTTTTTTTGGCGCGACCCATATGCAAACTCTGGAGAGTCAACTCCAACAGGCATTGAACCGCGTCTCTCGCTATGCCGAAGCACACAGGTTTCGGTTTTCTTTGGCCAAGACTAAGGTGGTGCACTTCTGCCACCATCAACGGCTCCACCCCGACCCAGATTTGTTTCTCAATGGGGTGCGCGTGGAAGTGGTTGAATCGCACCGTTTCTTGGTCTTGTATTTGACCGACGCCTCACCTGGGAGGCTCATATTCGCAGCTTTGGGTCTCTTGTACCCGCGCCATGGATATTCTTCGCTCCGTGACTTTCAGCGATTAGTGTGCTGATAGGGCTACTGCCTTACTTTTTTATCGATCTTTTGTTCGTTCGAAGCTCGACTACGGATGCAAGTTTTATGCATCCACAGCCGAGCGTGTATTGCGGGAGGTGGACTCGATCCACCACACTGGCCTTCGCCTGGCGACTGGTGCCACCGCACTTTTCCCTTTGAGAGCTAACTTCTCGATACTGGGGAGGTGCCACTCACTCTACGCCGTGTGCAGTGCATTATTCGCCTGTACGCGTGAGCCAGGCGCCTCCCTCAGTCGCCAACAGCTCTCACTGCATCCGCAGCTGATTTCGACGGTGTCTATGCCGCCGCGAGGCACTAGTCATACCCTAAGCCCTTTGGGTTAAGGGCTAGGAAACTCCTTCGAGAGCTAGGAATAGCTCTCGGGCCGGTGTCGCCCTGGTTCTGCCGGGGACGCCACCCTGGACGGTACCACATTTGGCTATTTGTCGCCACGCCTCTGCTCCCAAAGCTGGTACAGCGCCGGGAGTATTGCGTGCTGGAGCACACCTCGCCTCACGCTGGAACCCTGCCAGTGTATACGGATGGCTCCAAGTCCCAAGAGGGGGTCGGCTTCCACGCCGTATCCCCTCTGTTTGAAATCAGCGGCGCTCTGCCCGGCGCTGCGTCTGTCTTCACGGCCGAGCTGGTGGCAATACACCACTCGGTATGTGAGATTACACGAGGTACCTGGTTCGGAGACCGGATTGTGATCTATAGCGACTCACAAAGCGTCCTGAGTGCTCTCGGGGCATTGGAATCTCCGCATCCCCTGGTTTGCGATATCCGTGACGCCACGGTTTTGGCGAGCCGGGCGGATGTCGTTATTATCTTCTGCTGGGTTCCTGGTCATGTAGGAATTTCGGGGAATGGGCACGCCAAAGAGTCCGCGAGGACTCTGCGACCCGACCAGCGTTTTGCTCTTCCTCACACTGACTACATGGCAGGAATACGGGCAGCTCTTCGGACTGCTTGGCAAAGAAGATGGGAGACGGTCGAGGGGAACCTAAAGTTTCGTGCCATTGCGCCGCGACTGTTTCCATGGAAGAATCCCCCAATGCCGCGACGGCTTCAGGTCGCTTTCTGTCGTCTCCGTATCGGGCACACTCATGTGAAGCATCGCCATTTGATGGAGCGCTCGCCAGCGCCCCATTGTACGACCCCGTAGTCCCCCAGACTGTTCGGCACATTCTTGTCGAATGTCCCAGTCTGGGTGATCTTCGCGCACGTTACCTGTCCCGGTACCGGGATGGGCTGGATCGCTACCGCCTGTCCCTTGTACTCGGGACGAGTTCGTGCACACCGACCTGTGTACTTGTAGCTTTTTGGATGAGGCAGGCCTTCTCCCCGTTATTTAATATTCAACTATGGATCGCGGTCTTCTTCGGCGGGAAAGATCGGTCCTTTCTCCTTCGACGGAGCTCACTCTATACTTTTTCAATTTGTTTGTTTTTCTTTGGATTTTTGTTTTTGTTTTGGGGTTTGTTTTTTTTTTAATTTGGCTTTTAATATAGCCTAGATTTAGGCTAGCTTTAGTACGGTGACTTATGCCCTAGAAGGCAGACGCCAGATGAGATCATATATATATATATATATATATATATATATATATATATATATATATATATATATATATATATATATATATATATATATATATATATATATATATATAATCTGTTCACGGTCATCCAGGTGACGAGAGCCATTTGGCGATTTCGTACTTGTTGTGGCCCGCGCGCAGGAGAGCAGAGATCTCGATTTTTTTCACTTCCACCTCGACACACCTGCACACAAAGGAAAAGCAGTTTTACTGACACGTGCTAGAACTTTAAGTTTGTTTGACGGAAATTTTTCTATCACACACGTAAACCTCTCGAAAGAAGAAAAAATAGGGTAACATAACTTTTGCAAAACCGATATAACCATGGCTGTTTATTAATTCATTCCTAAAGGAAATAATATGCTAAAGATGTTTTATCTTGAATTTTAAGTGATGATATGACAGTTTGTTTGTGATCCTCCTCTTCCCATTGAATTTTAAGCGCAATATCAGAGACCGTAAGGAAATTAGTAAGAAAGAGGACACTGAAAACTGTTGAAGATATGTACATATATCACCGCATTTCCTCTGCACCACGCAAAATGTAAACAAACTGTCCATCAACTTAGGCCGACGCTGCCCTCTGGAATTCCCGCTTACAACTAATATTACTATTGATTTTGATTGCTATTAACTGTTTGTTATATACTCTTATTAATCAACAATTATAAAAAAAAGCCGTTATTCATAATTTTTATTTAATTTAAATACGTCCGTCACGAGCAAAAAGTCGTTCTACGGTCCACCCCTTGAAAATTATATAAAAAAGTGGGGGAGGGGGAGTGAGGAAGTATTTTTTCACCAACAGAGTGTTTGATTACTGGAACGGTTTACCACAAGACACAATAAACAGTCCAAATTTAAATATTTTCAAGCGCAGGTTAGATGAGTATATGGGAAGTGTAGGTTATGATGGTTTTTAAGTTGTACTGGGGCAAATTACATAGTTTAATATCAATTTGTGTATATATTATATTATTGATACATGTATTGTGATATTATTTTTAACGGGCCATGATGGTGATGCCTTTTAAGCATTAGCTGTATGATTTATTTTCTGACAAGCCATGATGCGAATTCCATTTTAAGTAGTAGCAGTATGATTTAGTTTTCGACAAACCATGATGGCGGTGCCTTCTGGGCAGTTTGGACGCGATCTTGTAGAAGCAGTTTGCGGGTTCCGGTTGACTCGTGTTAGTTCTGATAGGCCTTTGTGGCTTTTCTCATCCCTTAAATTGTTGTTATGCATTGTGAAAATAAAACATGGCGCATGTGCCCATAATATTTATATAGATTATATATAAAATCATTTGTCATGTAAGCATGATAAATATATCTATAACATTTTTACACGAATGAAATGATGTGCTATGACAGCAATTTTGCGCATCTTAACTCGTGTGTGAAAATATTGGCGCATGAATTGTAAAGGTTGATTTATCTCCTTTTTACTTATTTACTTATCTGCTTTTAACTATGGAATTTAGAAATATCCCACCCCCACCCCAAACCCTCTGAAGGTTGTGGCTAAGCTAATCTTCAACCATTGGAAATTTAAGACCTAAAAATGGAAGACATTTCGTGTCTGGTGATATATTGTATGCATTGAGACACGAAGCCAAATTGCCGAATCATTCATAAGCCGTCAATAAACAAGACTAAGCCTACGCCTGTGTAAGCCATCGATCGGGCTTGCCATAAATCTTAATAAAAATCGAAATTGATCTAAGCTAATCGCGTATAAAAATCCTTTTATAAAACGAGTTTAAATATGTAGATTTCATTAAACTGCAAAAAAGTGTTTAGAAAATAAAAAAAAGCCTTATCACCACGACTACAACAAATATTGATGATTCTTTACTCGAAACATAGAATAAAATAATGATAAGTGTGTCTTTGAATTATTTCCTATTTTATAAATATTTATAACTCGATAAATATGTCGGAGTTTCAACATAACCCCCGAAGAAAATGAGATTGAGATTAGCAAATTGATGAGTTGACAAGGCTTCATTTTAGTCCTGTAGAAACCGTTATATGTGAGAATGTCGAGAAGTGTTCGAACTATTGCATTGTAGAAAAGTCCTGGCTTGTATCATGCGTTTGTTAATTGCGGCACGCGTCCTTTGTAATCGTGGATGAGTTCCCATAAAAGTCCACTAAAGAACAAAATGATAATAGATGGAAAGTCCCAAGATACCAGTGGACCGTCCTCTTTGTGGCGAGGAAGTAAGCAGCAGAGAGATCACTATATTGAATTTTGCCAACAACTAGCTAGCAGGGAAGCAGCATTTGTGGTCCAATGGGGAGCCACCCGTTTCTCATCAGGGGAGCATGGAATGAAGACCCCCCCCTCCTCGTGGGGTCTGAAACGAAAAAGGGTGCAGAGGTATGGAAATTGAAGAGAACGGTGTCGTGATTGATTGTGTGTGTGTTAGCGTGCGTAGTTGGAGCTTTTCCGCTAGTATAGTATACGCCAAACTCGACGCATCATCTAAATGTTGGCAGCTCAATGCAAGTGACAGAAATCGAACCCGGTGGAAATCCGAAGCCTTCATCCACCAGGCGAGCAAGGGCTTCTTCGTGAAGCGTGTCCTCAGTTACTTGAAATGCACAAATTGTGTCTGTAAACGTTATCGCTAAAGGGAAATTTATCCTCATCTGAAAACCGGACAAAAAATGGCCATCGGTGCCACTGTATTTCAATATATCATTGGGGGACTCCTGGTTTCGAGATGAATCAGCTGCCTCTAGAGGTGGAGAGATTTGTAACTTGAAAGCATGCAAGTATGGGTGAATGGGTATCATCATTTACGCCATAGTCCAAATACATCTAATTGATGCCAAGTTAGTCCTAATTATTTCTTTACTGAGTGTATAAAAGTTTTCCACTGCAGACTGGAAAGATTAATAAATATAAAGAACGTCCCAACCTGCTTGAAAATCAATCCTGCTATTCGCTGGCGCAACAGACGGTAACAAAATTCTGAACATTTGCTACGTTACCTAAACGAATTAAATATTTGACAAACCAACCAATATAAGTGAGAACAATGACCGTTTTCACTCACTCGTGCACTTCTGT